>CATKRY010000002.1:0-59180 GCA_949775005.1 Orthosia gothica
GAGGAAAAAAACAACCTCTAACAGATACCAGAGTATTTCAATAAACGAAGTATGGCGTGAAAATATTAAAAACTTTGATATTATGTGGCACATGCTCCATTATTACAGCAAAGTTTAATTTGATCCGCAGGCTTATTACGTATGAAACAGCAATTAACAATATTTGCGCAGAGATTGTACAATCATCGCGCGAATATCGCTTTACGTCAAAAAATTGGAAGGCTTATTTTTGCGAAATAATTGCTCTTCATTCGCGAATCCGCATTATATATGAGCTATAGCCACACCATAATAATTTTACGACAGCACTGCTAACAATAAAAATCTTTTAACTGAAATGTGCATTTATCGCAAGGTGGTGTTTAACGTATGGTTTTTGACAGCAGAGTGACAGCGATCGGCGAGCAAATGTGGCTGTCAAATTGCGATTACTTTTTCTCTTGTTGTTGGTCGATTGCCAATCGCTCGCTGATGACTGAGTAGGTACAGAAGTTTTTGAGTTTTTTTTGCGGCTTTTTTAGTGTGTTATTTTGTGGCTACTTTAATTATCTGCAAATTATAATAATAATAATATTAAAATAAATATTGAAATAACAAATTCCTAGTGAATATTGTAAATTTAAATGACAAATTGGTGTTGTTTTGAGTCTCTAATGTCTACGCAACTGGACTATTTGTTGTATCATTGAAACAGAAGTGATCACGGTAAAGTGGAGGATTTTTTTATACTGTAGTGTTGGCTACCTCAGCGAAGCTTATTTGTTTACTACTAAATACTAACAAACACATGAGATTTTTTTTTTTATATGGCAAACACCGATGTCGACTATTCTGCCAATGTCTAAATTAAATTTGAAAAATCTTTTTTACGTTTCATAGGTCAAAAACGAGATAATGTAGTCTATTAAGTGATGTTCTAATGCGTTATCGATTCGATTTCTTAAAACAATCGACAATTCGAAGAAATTTTAATTGATTTTACACATTGACATTTATGTAAATAAAATGCAAATATCAAATTTTCACTGCCATATTTACTTTACACCAATACTTTACATCTGCGAATATTAATTTTTCGGAATATTGGAGCTAAATAGTAATTAAATTGACCATTGTAAAAAAACAGCCAGTGTTGCTCTTTCATAAGCTGGTTAATTCATCAAACGATACATTTTATAAATCATCGGACAGTTAAAATAGTTTCTGTTAAAAGTGACTGTAAAAAAAAAGACTTGACTTAAAGGCCTCAGTAGCTAGGTCAATAAATTGATCGCGCAATAATTGTACAATTATTGCTACTTGCTGTTCCTTTCGTAATAAGCCCGCCGGGCTGGCGGTTTTTAGGGAAACCTTTTCAACAAACTTTGCTAAAGCTTTTTAGGAATTATTTCAGTTTTAGAACAACACATTATGGTTAATATGCGTAGGCGATTGTGTGTTGGAAGTGTATTTTTTCATAAGTATAATAGTTTGACCAAAAATAACTGTTTAACGAACTCATCTAGACTAAGTTGAAATAGAACAAAAATATCTGATGACAGCTTGAAAGCAAATTTATTTTGAGTTGTAGACAGTTGGTTTATTTCTTTTATTTTTGTCTGGAGCGAACTTGGGTCCAGATATGAAATTATCAATGTTGTTTGAAAGTTAATTATCTCTGCAATGTGGGCAAGAATATCAAATATTTTTTGTTTATTATTTTTGTAAATATTTAACTGTTTGCCTTCGTTTAGAGGTGAAACGTAAAATGTTCGATGTGGTTTTCTTGTTCGCGATCGTTAGTTAGATAACTTATTCAAAGTATAACCAGATACTGTAAATTTTGATAAGCCCATTTCTAGACAAACGAGCAAATTTAGCCTTCCTAAACTCTCCGGTTTGTACCGTTTCCGAACACGCTTGCCCCTCAAATATACCATCCCGCCAATTTAGCTGCGGACTGATTCAATTACTAACAAAATTAATTTAAAATCGAGAGTTTTATTGATTTGCCAGCTTCTGTCAGCGGCTTCACCCGCATGAAAATTTTCCCAAGGGAACAAATAAATTCCGAGAAAAAAAAATAAGGTTTCCTATCCTCACACATCCAAGACATGGTCTGCCCGTGTACGAATTTTCAACCAAATCTGTTCTGCTGTAAGGACGTCAAAAAGTAACAAAGAGACAGGACAGAGTAACTTTTAGAAATTATTATACTAGTATTAAAGTACGGAGTAATTCCATTTTGTTTCTTACTGAGTAGCACCTATTTGGTACCGTTGGACGATTCACGCTAAAGTTTGTACAAAACAGAGTTGCGATTGGCAAGTAGTGTCAAATAAACGTCAAGTTATCTAGTTACCTTATGAAAAAGTTTACGTAATAAATCACTGAAAGGTTACCTTTTCTAATTAAATTTTTTAATCGTTTCCACGAGTAAGTAATTTTAATTTGGTCAAAGAATAATACTAAATTGAAATATTTCTTTCACTCGTTTTATGTTAAACCAGCAACAATAACATACTGCCTACAATTTAATATAACCTGGGATAGCTGTCATTGTCACGACGATTCGCTATTTTCTTTCGGGTAACCAACATAATACAATAGGATTAAAAACGCAATAAAAATAATATAGTGATAATATAGTAATTACTACTATAAATAGCAATGGACGTCTTTCGGCTGAAATGATGATGATGATGATAGTGATTGTATTTATTTTCTTACTGGTTACTGTAATCCTGTAGTGTATAATTCCACTGCTGGCAAAACAACTTTACCATGATTTTGAATATTTTGGTCCAGGACTAATGTGGACCACTGGTAATAAACTGGTTCTGGGTGGTGTTTATCTGCTTAATTATTTATAAGTTGAACTGTATAAAAATAAACAATATTCATGAATTAAAATTAACCATGGACACAATGGGTCTCATCAGAAGAAAATTCAAAATACACTTCCCGTAAACCGATTACAGCTCAGTCCTTTGTCCATACTGAAACCGTAGCAAAATATCTAAGGGATTTTACAAAAGGTGTGCTGGCGTGTACCTTACTCACGTATGCAATGAAAATCTGCTCAAATGTTTCAATCCTGCTTGATGTTGGCAGGCTTGATCTGAGGGTCGAAAAAAAGAAAATAAAACCCAGAAATGATTTTTTGCAATCTTTCTGAGCTCCGGTAAAAAATTCGTCGTATTGAATCGGTAAATAGAGAGATATAAGTCAATTAACCAGCGACCCTGCAATTGATTAATAAAGGCAATTAATTAATATGCAAGTAAGGGCATGGATATACTTCTTAAACAAAGCTGTGTGCCTTAAACCCTGTTTTTCGATCCGTAGTTAACGCAACCAACGTATAAAATATACTAACTAATGGTTTCAAATTGCGGTAAAACGCATTTATTTATCAATTCTTAGTCTAACAAATGATCAATAATTAGCTCTTCAACTTATATGACCATTTGTTATGCTAATAATTAATGTTTAAACAGGTTTTACTGAAATTTGAAACCATTGGTTGAGTTAACTATTGTTGTTTTTGATTAAATCAATTGAAGTCGCAAAATGTCCGACTCCGAAGGTCTGCGTACCTAGTTTAGGAGCCCGGCAAGCTGACAATAATTTTAAACTTCGTAGTACAAACCACTCTTTCCCTAAGCTATGTACTGTGTCGTTGTTTTTTATGTACTAATAAAGTCAAATTACAGATTAAAAAATTGGGCCGGAATCCGAAGTAAGTATTTTGCTTAGCTCTAATTTTATTTGTTTGTTGCTTGAGTATGTATTAGTATCATATTTTGTATGTAGTACGAGTGTTTTGTTGCACCTATAAGGAAAGTCAATAGTGGTGAAAGACTTCAAACAGCGATACAGCCAATTAACCCGCGAACCTGCAGTTGATTAATAAAGGCACTTAATTAATATGCAAGCGAGGGCATGGATATCTTTCCAAAACAAAGGCAAGAGACGTAGATACCTAAGTATTAGCTTTCTATTTCCCTAACATCGAAGGTGCTTTGGGCTGGAAATAAATCAGCGACAAGTAATTGGGAGTTAGATTAAAAAGTCGAGAGACTCTTCTATAAATAAATGTGAAACCTGGAAAGAAATCCTATTCTAATTTCATTTCCTCAGAAGTTCTTCGATTCGACAGTTTGACACATTTCCTTTAAAATCAAATGAACGAAGATGGAAATCGTCAAAAGTTCTTAAGCCTAAAAATAGTTCCGATTTTATTTTTCTTGTGTAAATTTCACTTTTAAGTACTATTTAACTATTAACATGTTTACAGGATAGTGAAGACGTCACCTGAGCAAGACAACTTACCCGTCTACCGAAGAATATATAGGTAATGTGTTTATCAGTCTATGTATGTATGTTTATTCCTATGTGGCGTTCTACAGACCAAACACGTAGACCGATTTTGATGATTCTTACGCCAATCGATTCATTTTAACTTTGCGAGTGACATGACAGTAATCAAAGTTCCCAACAGCGACTACTAACGCCATATTGTCAACATAAAAAAGAAAAACGGGAATTATGTCAAGTGTGGTATCGTTGAATAGGCATTATTTTTTTTTTTTTTTATTTATTATTACAATTACTCTCTGCACTTACAGTGTTACCCAAAACGTACAGAGAGTCAATAATTACATTATTTAGACATCACATACACATATAAAAATATTAAAATAATAACAAAATTAAAAAGCATAAATAATTAAAATAAATTCAATTTCAAAATAGCTATTCAATTATCAAATACGAGTTATACCTAATATTATAATAATACGTTATATTGATTAATTGATTATTTTTAAATGAATGAACGATGATGTTCATTCATTTAAAAATAATCATTTCAATAATATAATCAATTAAAATTATTATTTATGTGCTAAAACAATCTTTGCATTTAATCAAAAATAAACGTAGATTCGAGTGGAATATGTCCACATCCGGATGCTGAGCAGTCAGTGTATTGAGCAATGATACCGCTTGATTAGTAGCGGCATATTGAGCAGTACGAGTCCGGACTCTGGGTGCCGCGAGTAGAGGGCGCGAGCGCAGTCGCGTGTACTGAGCCGGCGCTGACAGTCCAAAGCGCGACAAAGTCGCAGGGTTGTCAATTTTGCCGTTAAGCAGCAAGAAATAATGCAAAAGGAGCGCACATTTACGTCTTAGCTCGAGGGTATCAATACCCACCATTCCTGAGACGAACAGAGATGGATACAAGTATGGGTAATACCCATACATTTTCTTGTAAAGGTACCGGCAGAACTTACGCTGTACCCGCTCCAATAGGAGATTGTACTTTGTCTCGTGTGGATCCCATACAATCGAATTGAACTCAAGCCTACTGCGAACAAATGCGAAGTACAAGGCAACAATTGCATATTTGTTGGTAAACCGAGCCGACTGCCTCATGACGAACCCGAGGGATTTGTGCGCTCGTTGACACAAAGCAGTTATGTGATCATTAAAAGTCAGCTCAGTGTCCAACAGTACACCAAGATCCCGGATTTTTGTGACGCGCTCCAGCGGGGTGCCCGACACACTATACGTGTACACATGCGGCGAGCGACAGCGAGAGAATGTAATAATCTTACACTTTGATTTATTAAATTCCAAGTGGTTCCGGTTGCTCCAGGCTACCACATTGTTGATGTCCAGCTGAAGAGCATCACAATCAGCTGCAGTCCCCACACCCATATAGACTTTGAGATCATCAGCAAACATGAGGCACTGTGCCGCCTGAAGGACCTCCGGCAAGTCATTGACCATGACAAGGAATTGGGTTGGGCCAAAAGTGCTTCCCTGACTCACTCCAGACTGGGTTATATTTAAAATCATCTTTTCACCTATGTTTTAAGACGGTACCCTGACCAAAAAATCAGCATGAGATATGAGGATTCCTATTGGTCTAGCGGCACTGGTGGCGCATGAATTACTGTTGTGAATACGCCCAGATTTTAGAATAAAATCTTTATAAAATCGAATTTTGGTCTTTTGAAAAAAATAATTCTACAAAAATTTTCGTTATTAAATTGTCTATCCATTAGTGTTAGTACAAAAAGTAATTAATTAACACTTTACGAGGAGATGCATAATATCAATAACTATTTCTTATTTTTATGTTTTATTGCAAGGAGATTAGTGAAATATATACGACATTTAAAAAAAAACTAAATCTACCATTTTAGAATCAATATTATGTAGAAATTTAATGTATTTTTATTTATTGATATTTCTTTTTAAATAACGAGAAGATAGCTCCTAAAAACAGCACAAAAACGGCTTGCGCGGCGTTTTGCTCGGGGTACCGCCTTAAGTAACGGATTGGGATATATAACGTTTTAAAGTTTTTAACAAACATTCTCGCAAATTTTCTGATATCTTTTAAACTAGACGTATTTATATAGTTATTATTAAGACATTGTTAGATACGTCTTGACCTTCAAGGTGATAAGAGAACAGATAAGTGACGTGATGTTAAAAAAAACAAACGTGGCGAATTTTGAGGTCCCTCGTTTATTTCAAACCCTTCGAGTGGGGGTGTATCAAAATAAAGGGTTTGATAATTACAAAAATAAATATACCACTGTTTTAATCCGAAAAAATATATTAAAACTAAAAAGTTATAAATAAAAAAGTAAATATAAAAATCAAAAACCTGGCTGCTTAAGGAGTGAACTAAAAAGATGTGAACAAGAATAAAATCATGCTATGCAGTCGTAGCCTTGTGGTGGATAAATAAGGTTTTGGTCAGCCAGCTCGCGAATTTGATATTAATATTATTTACATTATATTGTTAAAAAAGTTTTGCTTTTTTATGAAGAATCTTTGTTAAGTATGCAATTGTTTTATCCGACAAGCCAGTGGCATCTCTTGATGAATAAAATTGAAACACAAAAACCTATTGTAAAGCTTACGACCGCAGACAAGCGATGACTTCACGGAATTATAAAGACGAGCCCTGAGTTCAGTTTGATACCCTTTGTAATTAGTTTTATCTGCCCGCTTATTTTAGCCGAGTCAGGAAGGCTTTTAACATGGCCAACTAGTTTTAAAGTGCATACCAATTAGGTAATTAACTGTTCTGACCTACCTACAGATATCGTACAAAGAACATTAAGACTTTTTGCATGTTAGTTTTTATTTTTGGTAAATAGCCCGTTCTGTTCCTCTTCTGGGCAATCATCTTTATTTTAGCTAAAAACTGCTAGAATTCACTTTGCAGTGGACTTCTTGCATTTTTCACCAGAACATCTGCCAACCTTGTGGGAGGCCTTCCAACGTTACGTATTCCGGAGTTCACGGTCGCCACTTCTAAACTTTTCGTCACATTCGATCAATCGTTCTGAGCCCTGCCCATTGCCACTCAATTTTGGCAAAAAGGAATATGTATGTCATTTTAACAAACAAATATGATATATTTTTATTTAATAAAATTCCTATTCTTTGAGCTATGTCGGGCAATATAAACTAGAAACATATCCCGGCAATGAAGTGATGCAAGAAGGATGGTCATCCTACGGATCTCTTTATATATGATTCGATAGGAAAATCTGTAAACTACTACTACTAGTGCTAACTATAAACTGTGAAAGCTACGTTGACTTTTTATAAACGGAAATGTTTTCTGCATGTGCTGAGCTGTTTTACTTATTTTAAAAGAATGCAGTTCATTTAATTTAAAATGTAGGTTAGCAAGAGTGCAATTGTGTATGTTTATATACATGTGGACTAGGTATGTGGTCCCTGCACTGCAGTGCTGCCAACTCGTTAAAGCAAAATTGCGCTGTTAGCTCTTTAAAAAAGCGCTAGAATGCGCTAAATGGTCGCTGTCAAAAAAACGCTCCAAAAATCGGTCAAATTCAAACAAAACGCCCAATAATTTTAGACTAAAAATGAATAAACGCATTTTTTATTTTATTATTTAATCAAAATATGTGATATAAAAGAGTTACATACATTATAAATAGTACAAAAAAAAAAAAAAAAAAAAAAAAAAATACAAAATATTTATTTCTGTACCAACTAGTATACATTAGTTTATGATTGGAGCCTCCTTTTAAGCATGATGACGCCTGTGTTAGGAGACTCCGCTCTTCCACAGCTTTGGATGTTTGTACAACTTACAAAATTATTGAGTTACATTTTTCATTATTACAAAACAGTATAATTATTTTTATCGAGTGCGTGTTGTGTGCTATAATGCCATTTAAACATAGTACAATAAATATAAATTCTAACACGCTTGCTCGCTCGTTAGACAGAATAAATGTTAGGTGTGCGGAGTGTGTGATGCGTGTGGGGTGTGTAAGGTGTGTTGAGTGTACGTGGTGTGGGTTGTGTTAGGTGTGTGGAGTGTGTGCGATATGTGGGATGTGATTGCGTGGTGTGGATGTGTGTATGAAGAATGGTGTACGTGTGAGTGTGGCGGTGCAAGTATAACTAATTTCCACTTAAAAATAATTCAATATCTGCATATGTGCGTGATTTTAACCATTCTATTAGCATTTTCTTACTCTTATAAAGATGTTTAGTGTATATGTATATGTTTTTGTTTATTTTATTATATAAACGTGCCGATTGCTTATTATATTGTAAAGCAGCAAAATTGCTTTTAGATTGTGGTACTTGCGCAATTATATCCTTTCTTCTTTTTAAAATTATGCTTTTATCATACGCAAGTGTCTTATGTTTTTTTAATATCGTGGCACAGATATATAACTTCCTAACAGATAGCAGGCCACTGATCTCATACAAACATTCAGTTGGGAATCTCCGTTTCTTAAAATACATTATCTTTATGAGGCCTCTTTGCGCTCGTTCTACGTCTATAAATTTAGATTTCGCTGCCCCACCCCATACAGGTATACAGTAGACTATCACAGATTGTGCAAGGGCTATGTAAATTTCATTCAGAAGATTTCTCTTAGAGCCCACTTTTGTGGCGATACTTGCAGGGACCACGTATCTCAATGATTTAAATATCCATCCCAACTTTCGTATTCTACCAGAAACGTGTTCGAGGTGGGAGTACCAACTCAAATGTTGGTCAATTATGACACCTAAATATTTTGTTTGTGTTACTTTGTTAATCATAGGACATGTACAGGCATAATTCATGGCTCGGTTACAAGAATGTATTTTGATATTCAAATCGTGATCTGGTTGTGAGCGATTTCTAATTGTAAAACATATATAATTGGTTTTATTTGCATTTAATGTAAGGAGATTTTCATTAAGCCAATTAGCAATTTGAGCCATACCTGTTTCAGCTATGAGCTTTACTTCGGACCAGTTATTCCCATAGAAGACAACGGAAGTATCATCAGCGTAAGAGAAAATTTTTGCGTTATCTACTTTCAGGTTACACAGGTCATTAATGTACGTTAAGAAAAGTGTTGGTCCTAATACGCTTCCTTGAGGTACGCCGAATGATACCTCCACGTCATTACTTATATATGTCCCTATCTTAACCCTCTGTTTTCTGTTTGATAGATAATCTTTAAAAAAACTAAGAGGGTTTCCCCTAATTCCAATTCTTTCTAACTTGGACACAAGGGTTGGAACAGAAACGGTGTCAAAGGCTTTTTTCAGATCAAGGAATACAGCAAGACATTTTTTCCCTGAATCGACATAATCAGTTACCACCGAGCTGAGTGCAGTAACTGCATCCTCAGTTGATATTCCTTGTCTAAATCCAAATTGTGTGGAAGATAATATTTTTCTTTTTTTTAGATAATTTAAGAGTCTTATATTAATTAATTTTTCTAAAATCTTGGATAAACCTGGTAAGACAGAAATAGGTCTGTAGTTATTGACATCGTCGCTGTTCCCTCCCTTGTGAACCGGTGTAATAATCGATTGCTTCAGTAGTGTTGGAAAGGTACCTTTTCTAAAACAGAGATTTACCAGATGAGTAATAACAGGAACAATTTCCTTGCTAATATATTTTAGGTATTTAGTTGGAATATTATCCCATCCTGGAGCACTGTCGGATTTCAAACTCATCAGAACACTTTCTACTTCCTTGGGGTCAGTGTCCAAGAGCACAAAAGAATTAATTTGTGAAGGTGGAATGTTGTATCGGCCAGAAGCTTTATTAATCGGAATTTGCTGAGCTAATTGTTTTCCAATATTAGCAAAATAGTTATTTACTGAATTCACCGATGCAGTTGGAGAGGGCAAGATATTTAATAATTCAGTGCTATGATTTTTAGGTTTATTTGAGTAGGTGATTGATTTTATATTTTTCCATAATAATTTCGTATTTGTAACTGATTTAGCAAGTATTTCTCGTTCGAATTTTCTTTTCAATTTTTTTATAAGATTATTACAGTAATTTCTGTATCGGCTGTAGGTTATTTTTAAAATGTCATTATACGGATCTGATCGATAGTTTTTTTGTAATTTATTACGATTTTTAACACATTTTAATAATCCTGGGGTGATCCACGGCTTAATTATACGTTTGCTGCTAGGGATAGCTTTTGTGTTAGTGTTGTTTTTAATAGAATCAATTAGTTTTTCAATGAGTTTTTCTGTAAGCAAATTTGGGTCGTCACAAAAAAGTAAGTCTGCAAGATTTTTTTCCTGTAAATATTTTAGTGCATTTTCAAAGTTTATGGTCGTGGTGATTTTACTAGCGGATTCCTTGTTTTTTATTTTGGAAAGAGACAAAAATGTAGTACAGTGATCGGTAATTGTAGTTTTTAAGACAGCAATTGAAGCTGATGTCTTTTTTTTATTAATCCTTAACATGAAATGGTCTAAACAGTTCCGTTCTCTGGTCGGCAACGTATGACCAGGTAAAATACCATACGCCGATAACATGTTAAGATAGTTCACACGGTTTTTTTTATCATGAGACATTTCTACATCTTTCACTCTAATGTTGATATTTATGTCGCCCGCTATTATTATATTTCTCCGTGTAGGTAACGTATCTAAGTGTTGGCTGAGTGAATCCATAAACCTATCAAGGTTGGTGTTGCACGGAGACCGATATACACACAGAACAGTGTTATCTAGTATGTCTAATTGTAGACAGGTCGCCTGATCTAGCTGAATTTCTTGAATTTTTGATTTTAAGGTTTTTTTAACAAATACAGCTACTCCATCATTTTGATTCATCTGCCGTGTTGATACAAAAGACTGATAATTGCTGAGTTGAGGTATATGTTTATTCTTATGTAATCTACACTCTGTTAATATTATCACATCTGTTTCGAATTTTAAAGTAGACAACATAACGACGAAGTCATCAAAGTTGCAGTATATACTTCTTATGTTCTGAGATATAATAGTCAAATCATTTCTATTGACGTATATATGATCAGAAAGATTTGAAGAATCACATTCAACTGTCCTCGATATTTCAATGTTGTCTATGTCATTAACTGTTTGAAATGTATTACTCATAAATGATACTAGATATTATTGAGGTCATCACAAGGCAGTCGCAATTATCACATTGATATAAATGTATATAATAAAGGTAGACCATTGGGGCAAGTAACGAGCTAATTACGAGTATATTGTTATTTCCAAAGGTTTTTTTATGAAAGAATGATTTCGAATGTTTAAATATTATTATTAGATATTTTGTATAATTGATATATTTATGAAATTGGTCCAATATTTTAGTGTATATTTCCAAATTCATATGTGTTATGTCAAAATGTGGTGCACGCTTGATGAATTGATTTTGTGTTATGGTGTAGATAGATAACTTATGTTTTGTTTGTTTGTGTGAGTTTGTATGATTGAAAAGTATGTTTAGTTCGTAAATACTGTATGTATGTGAGTGTATGGGCTTAGAGTGTTCGTGTAGGTTAGCATAACAAAAAGTTTTTAAAAATATAGAAGAAATTTTAGATAAGTACCTTATTGCTACGCAGATAATACTATGGTAGGATGGCAAGAGATAACGCGTGATAAATGATGCATGACTAGAGAAGTACTCCGCAGAAAGTCATGTTTTCACTATAAGTTGATGAATTTGTTCTTCACTTCTTATAGTTATGATTGGCGCTTGATCGTCCTTCCTGATATATACCTTGCCATATGCAGTCCAGCAATATTTATACTCTCCAGTTTTTATTAGATCTCGGGCAAGGAAATACAAACGAGATCCCTTAGCTGTTAGATGCTCAGACAGAAAGACAGGGGTATCTTCTTGAGACTTATAACCAAGATGTTTGCAACATAGCTTGGATTTGTGTTTTTTATTGAAAGACTTTCCCTTTTTTAGAATCTCATTTTTTATAAGAGTGGATCCAGTTTCTACAACAATGGGAGTATTTTGGATGTCGTTTTTCCCCCGCACTCTATAAATATCTTTTATGTCAGATTTAGTAAGGGAACAGTCTATACCTTTGGAAAGGGTCATAACTAAGCCAATAAGTTCTTCTTTAGTTTCGCCAGCTAATTTCGGCACATTTTTTATCACAAAGTTGGCCTTACGGCTTCCTGTTTCCATTTCTTCTACTTTATTCTCCAAAAGCGTAATATATTTCTTGTCTTCTTTCGACTGCTTTTCTAATACAGATATTTTGTTTTCCAAATCTTTATTTTGTGTCATAAGATGTGTGATCGTATTTTCTATGTTTAAATTAGTTTGTTGTATTTCTTTTAATGTTGCGGTGACTTCTTGTATCTGCTGAGTCAACATAAAAGCCAACATTTCCTTCATTTCCTTTTTGAAGTCATCCAACCGTTCACAAATGAAAAAGTCCTCCCGGCTCCTCTTCGACCTCTGAGTCACAAAATTAGGTGGCGTTCGATTTTCATCCGTTGCCATTCGGTCAATCTCAGTCTCTGAGGAAGATTTGTTCATCAGCGAGGTCATCCTGTTAATTAGAATTTCGAATAACAAAGTTGCTATACAAGTCCGTGCGCTTACAAAAATGTTATATTATTCAATGCGTAAGCGGCGTAGCCGATCCCTTCTAGGCCCCTGCGTGAAGTATTGCGTAGCAGATAAGCATCGGCCGCCGTAGCACTGTAGCAGCGTAGCACTCAATGCAGAACCGTAGCAGCGTGCGTGACGTAAAATAATAATATTCGTAGGCAGGAGACTTATTTCGCGCTGTGACGCACACGTTGACTTGGCGCAGTGGCTACGAGCTCGATGCGGCGCTCGCCGCGGCCCGGGTTCAAATCTCACCGGTAGACACAGTGACTTTTTCAAAGTTTCAAAGTGATGGTTTATCTAACCTTGGCAATTTCTTCAATGGTGCGCTCGTTGACAGTGCAGATTGTGAGAAAGAGATTTCCGACACAATCCAATATGGCCGCTGCACTCAATGGACGTTCCCGCAAGATAGACAAGGAGGGCCCGAGTTTAGGTGTGGAGTCACTCGGCTTAAAGAAATAATTAAAATAGATTTTAAATTTAAAAAAAAAAAAAATAATCAAAATAAAGAAACAGTCACAATACTTAAACACGTCCGATCCGAACCGCCGCCGAATGGAAGAGGAATAATAATACTTGTTTAGTAATAAATAAATTCAATTAATAACGTGTTAATGTAATTATTTTATAATAAAAAGGGATTACAAATTGTAAATTAATTCATCATCATCTGATTCTACTACAATTGCTTCAAAGGCTGAAATAAGGTTGGTCTTGATCAGTTTTGGACTTGAATTTATATTTATTTGTGGATTAAATTTTTCTCATCACTTCGTTGGGAAGTTATAAGTTTGCGAATTTACTTTTTTTTAAAGAAAGTACAGATATCAAAAAACGCACTAGATTTAGCGCTAGGCGCTAGAACGCGCTATTGAACAAAAAAGCGCTAGATCTGGCGCTGAAAGCGCTAAGTTGGCAGCACTGCTGCACTGAATACAAAGTACTAAGCTTTATGCAAGTATGCTGTGCATTGTAAGCTTTTTAAAATGTTTGTCGCCTTCCTACTTTGTTGCAAACTGATTAAACTCGCATGAGAAAGGGAAATCGAACTTACAACTACTTGTTCATAACTTTGACCAATAATTCAGTTCTTAAGCCGGTTGCTAAACAAGAGCTAAACTAAGTAAGTAAGCTTAGCTTATTTATTTATACTTGTACATAACCTATACAAAGTTTGCTGTCTGCATATAACTTACTACGGGTTAACCTAATCTGAATAAGCTTATCTTTTTATCTGTAACCGGTTTCATTCTAGTCAATACATTGTTTATGTCCAATCAAGAAACACGAAAAGAACTCTCGGAAATAAAACTCTGCCCAAACTACAATCAATAACAGAGGACATCACCCATTGTAGTATTTTTATAATAATTACTTCCAGTTAATCATGTTTATTAATGAGTACAATAAATCTGGCGCAAGCGGCGATAGACCACATGAAGCTTTATTTGTTACCCACAATGTAATTACAATGTTGGAATTTTCACATCATTAAAAATAAGTACCTACCGAAGAAATATTGAAATCATTAAAAAATGGGGCTTGGTTTCACTATCGTTTGGCAGGAGGAGAGGGTAAAAAGTGGTTAAAGCAGGTAGGGGATGGGTCCCTGATTAAAACACTACCACTCTTATTACAGGGTTTTGCTTAATTTTCGAGAAAATTACAAAATATGTTTCCAACTTCAATCAGATAAACAGTGAAAACGAACGTCAAAATGGGCGATTGACAACCAAAACAGTACCGGTATATTGTCTGTGGCGCAAGATTTCAAGCAACATTGTTCTGTAGCTGGGAGTGCTTTTTAGCTACCGTAAGCAGGATAAACGTTTGTCTGACCGTAAGGATATCCCAATCCTTGTATAAATCAAGAGTTGGAAAACGAAAAGGGAGACCAGCACCAACCTTAAGTATAGCGCGCTGTGCCCTATATGCTTCGATAAGATGAGTTTTGGAGGCACCACCTCACGTTGTGATACAGTACTCAATTAACGATTGGCATAAAGCAAAGTAAACCATTTTAATGGTCTTTCGATCCGCAGTGTGTCTTAATGACTTAAATATATAAATAAGTTTGCGGATCCTCGGAACAAGCGCATCAAAATGAGATTTAAAAGAAAGGTGGGAGTCAATAATGATCCCCAGGTACTTTATATTAGCAGTCCTTTCTAGTGAGGGACAAGTACACCCGGGGTTTGGAGAGCCACACGTATGCACCGAAATAGAAAGGGTTGACGGAGGAAGAAGGTTAGCTCTATGAGCAAAGGTTACATATTTAGTTTTCGTCACGTTTAGTGTCAATAAATTGTTTTGCAACCATTCACTGACTGTGTTAACGCCCAATTGAGCCGTAGCAAAGACCCTATCCCAACTATCCCCACTGAAGAACAGCGCCGTATCATCTGCAAATGTGACGATTTTGCCCCCCAAGAGAGGAAGCTGGCAGAGGTCATTGATATACACCAAGAAGAGCGTTGGCCCGATTATACTACCCTGGGGTACACCAAAATTGACAGTCAGCTCGTCACTTCAGCTATCATTAATTTTTACCCTTTGTTTTCGCCCAGTGAGATAGTCCTCCAATAATTTATGTGGAATTCCTCTTACGCCAAGCCGATCCAACTTTTTTAGAAGATGCGGGATTGAGACTGTGTCGAACACCTTTGCGAGGTCCAAGAACACCGTTAGACATTTCATCCTATCGTCGAGACTGCCAACGATAGAGTTAACCAGCTCATGGACGGCATCGTTGGTACTCTTACCGGTTCTGAAGCCAAATTGAGACGGAGAGAGCAGGTTGTTGGTTTCCAGAAACCTGATTAAACGTCTATTTATTAGGCGCCCCAGGATCTTGGAAAGTACCGGCAGAATGGAAATAGGTCGGTAGTTGTTCACAGAATCAATTTTCCCGGCTTTGTGGATTGGCTTGATAAGAGCTATTTTAAATAGCTCTAGGAAGACCCCTGTAGAGATTGACAGGTTACAAATGTGAGTCATGGGAGAGGTAAGGAGATTTGCGTATCTCTTGACTATTTTACCACTTATAAGGTCGATACCAACTGCACATTTATCCTTTAACCCATTGACAAGTGTGGAAATCTCTTGCTCGTCCGTGGGAAGGAAGACAATAGAATTTGGGGGAGCGTTTGGTAAGTGATCTTTGCAGTAGGTGGATGGAGCTCTTTTATCAGTGGATATCTTCTTCGCTAGGTTTGCACCTACGTTTGCAAAAAAGTGGTTGACGTGGTTCAAATCAACATCGAGATTTTTGGATGTCAAAAGGGACGACGAATGGTCTGTTTTTATATTGGAGCCACTTATTCTTTTTATAACATCCCAAAGCTGCTTTTTGTTGCCCTTAGCGTTATAAATCTCCTGTTTGTCGTACATCTTTTTTGCTTTTTTGAGTAGGGAGTTGCAATAGTTACGGTAACGTTTGTATGTGGTTTTAATAATCTCGTCATCAGGATTCTGTTTTAGTTTTTTATGCAAACTATCCCGGTTTCTCATACAACGTCATAGCCCTTTAGTAATCCACGGTTTGGTAATTAACTTTTTTTTGTTTGTTTTAACTATCCTGGTATTGTTCCTGATTGCCGCAGACAAGTTAGTAACAAGAAGCTCGGTAGAGACGTTTGCGTCCTGCGAGTCAATAATAGGCTGGAACTTAATGGTTAACATATCTTTATCGAGATTCTCGTAGTTGACTGAGCTATATGTTTCGTTGATGTAATGGGGGCGCGATTTGGTTAAACAGCTAATGGCTACACTTTCGTGATCGGTAATGGAGGTTTCAAAAACAAAACAAGATACGTCCATATTTGTCTTCAGCATCATGTGGTCTAGACATGTTAGTCCGTGCGTTGGTAGAGTGTGACCTGGGAGCATACCATGGCTAACCAGTAAGTTTAGGTAGTCGTGAGATCGTTTATCAGCACTATTTGGAACTATGTTAATATTGATGTCGCCACAAAGGAAAATATTTTTATAAGTTTTCAGGTTAGTGAGAATTAGGTTTAGAGAATCAATAAATTTAGTAGTGTTAGTTTGGCTTGGTGGGCGATATATTCCTAGTATGCAAACATCTCGATTTAATTTTAAGAGTAAACAGTTAGCGTCGAGAATTGACGGTTCTTCGACTGTGACTTGAAGGTGTTTATTGTAATAAATTACAACACCTTCGTTTTGGGTTTTGTTTGAGGTGGTCGCTACATGGTTATAGTTGTCGAGGGAAGGAATGTACTTTGCAGATGGAAGCCAGCATTCAGAGAGGATCAAAATGTCCCAAGATATTTTGGATCTTCAAGAAGTGTGACGAAGTTTGGAAAATTACGATTGATGCTACGAATATTTTGGGACAGGATATTTATACTAGGCCTGTTGCAATTTATGTGTTTTTTTGCATTTTCTATGTCGCATGAGACAGTCTTAGCCACCCGAAAAGTGTCCAGATCCAAGTCTATTTCAATATTTTGCATGAGAGTTGCAGCTGTAGATTAGCTTAAAAAGAAGAATTATTTTATTTAAACTTAAATCCGGAACACTGTTAGCTTTAACTATCAAAATACGACAAAATGCAAAGGTGTCTTCGTATCGCTCGGGTGTGTTGAGTGTGGGTGAGTAGTTGTAAGTGTAGTGAGTTAAAGTGTTTACACATGCAGTTCTGCAATAACAATGCGAAAGACCTAGAAATGTAACATATAACATAAAATTTAAATATAAACTTAAGATTACTAGAAAAAACACATTAATACATGTTAAAAACATTGAAAAATTGAAACAAACACCGTCTAAAACCAGTCACAAGAAAAGTTTCTGAAAATCAGCTTCGTCATCAATACGGACTGGTGATGCATTCACTTCTCTCTTGACATAGGTCTTCCCATGAGAAGTCCAAGCCGCATGGAGCTCTTTATTTTTTACATAGCAAAATAGCAAGATAGAAAAGTCGTCTAGCTTTAGAAGTTAGATATTCTGAGATGTATAGAGTGCAAGGTGTGCCTGGAAGGTTGATGAGCTGCGAGTTCAACTGCGACTGCTTATTTTGTCGCCTAATTTTGTTGAATGCCTTATATTTAGACACCAATGATTCCTTCCTCGTAGTAGTAGTGAAGTCCACTATTAATGCTTCCGACTTGGAACGGAAAATGTCTCGTAACTCGGACTGGAGTATGCCCTGTTCAAGCCCCAGAGTCGAGCCGAGCCGCTGAATGGTTTCAACCAAGACTTGCTTGCTTTCGTTTTCATGCTTGGGTAGGTTACGGATTTCTACGGTTGAAGAGCGCACACTTGATTCCAGATGATTTAAGCTACGTTCCAACGCATACACTCGTTTCTTGTACTCAGTATTTTCCTGCTCCAAGTTATTGACTTTTACAAGAAGATCGGCATGCTTAGCTGTTAATGTCTCAACCGAATTTTGAATTTCTTGGTTTTGGTTTGTTATTGTAATGAGAGCATTATTTAACAATTCACACTTAGATTCCTGTTGGGTCCTGATTTCTTGGAGGAGGTATTTTATTTCGGATGAACACCTTGGGCTGCTCTCGAGATCATCCAAAGTGCGTTTATAGCGCTTTGATACATTGACATGATTGTCAACTAGGTCAGAGGTTTTAGACATTTCATTAAGGGCCGAGTTCGAATTATGATGTGTGGGGTATATTGGAGAATCCAAAGGAATCAAAGTGCCTGGCGAAGAGCGCCGCAGTGACATAGTATCTTGCTAGGATGCACACGGCGCGCGCACGTATCGTATTACCTACTTTTAGTAGTTGCGAGTACGTAGGTACAAGAACAACCCGCGCGCAGTGCTGCTTGCAATGGATATGTATGGTCCCCAGACCAGCCACCACCAACAGCAGAACTTGTGAGCACGCTTTATACCAGGCCCCTCAGAAAGTATTGCGAAAAAAAGTTTTTATATATGGGAGACTGGCCAGTTATAATGTTTTTCGAAAATATGATTATTTATAAGTAAAAATAAGTAAGTTCCAATTTCAAAATTTCCCTCCACATTTTTTGCGAGTTAATTCAAAGTATTGTGTCTCACTGAAATATGGATCTGCGCCGGGAACATTTTAGAGCTATGATTTTATACGATTTCAAGTGTCGCCTGAAACCGGATGAATCGTACGATAGACTTCAAATGGCATTCATGGATGAAGGCCCTTCCAAGGCAACCGTGTATCGTTGGTATAACGAATTCAAGCGCGGTCGACCAACTTTGGGGGATGACGAAAGAAGCGGTCGCCCTTTGACGGCTGTTACCGAAGAAAACGTGCTAGCAGTGAAAAATTTAATCCAAGACAATAGGAGAATTACATATCAGGAGATTCAACACATATTGAAGATTGGATCGGGAAGCGTTCACGAGATTCTACACAGCCATCTTCGCGTGAGGAGGATAGTATCACGCTGGGTGCCGCACAACCTCACCGATGCTCAGAAGCAGGCCCGGGTGGAATGGTGCCGTGATATGCTTAACAAATTTGAAGCAGGCTCGTCTCGGCGTGTTTACGACATCGTTACAGGTGATGAGTCCTGGATTTATCAATACGACCCAGAAACCAAGCGCCAGTCGACTGTTTGGGTGTTTCAAAATGAGCCAACGCCTACCAAAGTGAAGCGATCTAGAAGCGGGGGTAAGATTTTGATCGCTAGCTTTTTTAATTTGACTGGCCACTTGGTATCAATTCCCTTACGGGATCAAAGAAGCATTAATGCCGAATGGTATACTACCAAATGTTTGCCAGAAGTTTTCTCTGTTATAAGCAACAAGCGACCAAACACAGGGCTCCGCGGGCTACTGCTCCACCACGACAATGCACCTGCGCACACCGCACTCAAAACGAGGGACTTCCTGGACAGCACGCCAGTCAAACTCCTGGGTCACCCTCCTTACAGCCCTGATCTAGCACCGTGTGACTTCTTTTTATTCCCAAAAATAAAAAATCAGCTCAAAGGGATACAATTTTCGTCGCCGGAAGATGCGCTGGCTGCGTTCGAGCAGGCTGTAAACGAGGTGTCTGCGGCGGACTGGAAAAAGTGTTTTGAAAACTGGTTTAGGCGCATGAATCTTTGTATAGAGGCTGGTGGAAAGTACTTTGAAAAGATTTAATAAAAATATATGTACGTATAGAACAATTTTTTTTAGTTTCGCAAAACTTTCTGAGTGTCCCACGTATTTCTTTAAAATTCGTCAATTTATTTCCGTACAAAAAGACGAGTTGATGACCGGATTCGAACTCGGGCCACACGACACGGCAGTCGTCCCAGCTTGAAACAAGCTATCTGTGTTTATAACTGCAGAGGCGAAAATATTGATCCGAGTAAACGAACTCGGTAATTTTATTTTGACGAAAACACTGATGATAATAAGGTACAATCTGGGTACTACACGGCTTCACCAATATGATTGTCACTTTTTCTTTGTTTTAAATTAGCAATAATTAGTCACTTGCACTGAGTTTTTACACTAGATTTCGCTCAATCTCTTCAGAATTTCGATATTCGTCAACTGTATGCGACTTATAAGAATGTCTGAATGCTAAGACACTTTTAAAAAATATTTTTATCGGAGCTCACAATAACACGTCCGTTCGCTACTAAGTCAGAGGGGGGGGATCAATGATCAATGAGGGAGTTATGAATTAAATTATATATTATTATCTACCTCTGTATAGGCACATATTGAACGCTCATAATATTTTCCATAATAAGTGGTTGGTATTGGCATGCGCAGAATATTAAGTATACACCTACATACTCTTCGGTACATTCGGTACCCGGTGTATTTCCATGAGAAATAAAAAATTCAAAACTGATAAAATTCAAAACGCACCTCCTTGATGAATTGTATGGGTTCAAATGTTTTGCACGTGTCAATAAACGATTAAATAAGTTATATATAGGTCTTCTTCACACAAAGGGTTATGTAATAACAGAATGTAAGAGTATGGAACGTGTACTTAATATAAAGCTCCTGGCATACCTAGAAGCTAACGATATCCTTAGTGACCGCCAATACGGCTTCCGCCGAAATCGGTCTACTGGGGATCTTCTAGCGTATGCCATTCACATCTGGAGTGAGGCCATCGAGAAGCACGGGGAAGCGCTTGCCGTCTCCCTCGACATCTCGAAGGCTTTTGATAGGGTCTGGCACGAAAGCCTTATTGGTAAGCTTCCTTCATTCGGTTTGCCCGGTGGTCTGTGTGATTGGATTGCAGACTTCCTGAGAGATCGGTCCATTCGGGTGGTTATCGATGGCTGCTCGTCGGACCAATTGGATATCAATGCCGGGGTCCCTCAGGGGTCGGTACTCTCAGCAACTTTATTCTTGCTGCATATTAACGATCTGATAAAACCCGGCACCTTTGGGTATGCAGACGACAGCACTGTTGCTGAGAGATCCAGTCTCTGCGGGAGGCCATGGTGGAGCGCTTGAACCTGTCCTTGCAGGCAGTCTCCGAATGGGGCGATGCCAATCTGGTCAGGTTTAATGCTGCTAAAACCCAGGCGTGTCTTTTTTCCGCTAAAAAGAGCCAATTTCAACCGGCTCCAACTTTCCGAGATGTGACCGTGCCAATAACTGACCATCTTGAGCTTCTTGGCGTTACGTTGACATCGACTCTCAATTTTGGCCCATACATTGAGGCAAAGGCTCAGCTGACTGCCAAAAAGCTGGGGATCCTTGCAAAGGTTAGAAGGTACTTCACGCCAGAACAGCTGCTCAGCTTGTATCAAGCGCAAGTTCGATCATGCATGGAGTACTGTTCTCATCTCTGGGACGGATCCGCCAAATACCAGCTTGATGCACTAGAGTCGATCGAAAAGCGGGCCAAAAGGCTCATCGGCGATGAGGCACTGGTTAAGTCTAAGCTCCAGAGCCTTGAACATCGTCGCCGAGTTGCCAGCTTGTCGGTCTTTTATCGGTTGCATTTCGGGGAGTGTGCGATGGAATTGCATGATCTAATTCCAGCAAGCCCGTTTCATCATCGGACTACAAGACGTACGGCGATGCGCCATCGCTACATGGTAGACATACCACCCATACGCACTAAACGTTTTGGAAATACTTTCATTATGCGTACAGCTAAGGAGTGTGAATTCCCTGCCGGAGTCTGTGTTTCCCGATAGCTACAATCTAGGAGTATTTAAGTCAAGAGTGAATAGGTTACTTCTAGGCAAGCGTGCTTCACCGTCGACCACATCATCGCTTACCATCAGGTGAGATAGTGGTCAAGCGCGAGCCTATAATATATATAAAAAAAAAAAAAAAAATGTAGCCGGTGGCCGCAACTTTTACATATTCAATCGTAATTAAATTTGGTTACCACCTGAAATGGCACATTTTAATTTATTATAATGAAAACACCGGTTATTGTTTACAAAAACACTTTTGTTTTTTTTGTCTCGCGTTTCCGTAGGGATCTCTCCAAATTACGTACATGTTTGTTTAAACTTCGCAGTAATATCAACTACAGAAGTGGAACTTCAGAAGTGCACCAAGCTTAACCTTTATCCCGCAAAGGTACAGGGCAGGTATGAGGTCGTCACGACTATTAGTTTATGTGAACCTGTGCTTGTTTGACCTATGTGCATCATTTGGAAATGTATAATTTCACTAATAAACAACCGGTGCAGTTTCAGAGGTATCTCGGTATACAACCGATTTTGACAGATGATTTGTCTTACAAAATCTGTTCGAATGGATCTATCGTACAAAATTTATCGAAAATACATATATGACATACGCAGATCTGCTGGTAGAAATTTCTAAAGAAATAAACAGTATCTTTATAGTACTAAATTACTAAATAATTCAATAATTAAATTAATTTAAAATTTATTTAAACACAATAAAGGAAAAGACATTAATTTATTGTGTTTAAATAAATTTTAAATTAAATTAATAAATCAAGGGACGTATGTAAATAAGTAGAATTAAGGGCCAGAGCAATAGTATGAAGCTTGGTATCAGTCTTGAATATCCTACACTTGAACTTTACTGGAAGTCCGTATGTATATTTATTTTCCAAGACCCTGACTAGACACGCAAGAATAATATTAACATGCAAAATTCGGAAGTTAATATGCATTCTACATCTAAATTACTATAAGTTTATTTTTTAAAACATTGGGCGCCGACGTCTCTTTTTACCCGACTGGGTTATGTGTTTCGCGCGTATCTTTTATGTATGTATGTATGTTTGTATGTATGTAATATTCTTTATTACCTCATATCTTTTAAACCACTTGACCGTATTATATAATTAAGACATCGATAGATAAGTCTTGACTGCCTAACTAAGTGTTCTTAGATAAGTGAAGTTCTAAAAAAAGAAACATGGCGGATTTTGGGCGCCATATTGTGCGGGTCCCAATTTTTTTTTCTTCCAAACCCCTCGAGTGGGTTATCAAAATGAAGGGTTTTAAGAGGTGATTACAAAAATATATACCACTTCTAAGTTTATAAGTAATTCGAAAAATAAAAACATAACTAAAAAGTTGTAAATAAAATAATTTAATTTAAAAATCAAAAACCCGACTGATTAAGAATCGAAATATAAAGCTGTTACCAAGAAAAAAACATGCTGTGCAGTCGGAGGATCAGGTGGTCAGCCAGTTCGCGAATAAATTTCCTCCGACTGCACAGCATATTTTTTCTGAGATCCCAATACAAATGTTTACTTCATACAGGTAATTTCAAAACAGCTGTACTAAGAAAGAATATTATGCATATGGGAGCAGTTATTTACAATAAAATACCTAATGACATTAAAAATGATACATCACATTTTTCAAAAAGAAATTAACGAAACTTCTAGTTGAAAAATGCTATTACACTGTCAGCGAGTTTTTAAATGATAACACCATATGAAATTGCTCAGTAATATTTCAATTTATTACGTTTGTTTTAATCTAATTTTATTTACTAAGACTATTATTTTACCAGTGAATTTGACTTTTAAGAATATGACATTAGAAACTGATTACCTTACAATTTTTAATTAATTGAATTTGAATTTTAAGAATATGACATTAGAAACTGATGACCTGACAATTTTTGATTTATACAGATTTGCAATGCTTATGATTATTATAGTGCTTAATGATGCAACATTAAGCACTATAGCCATACGGTAGAATGTACTGGATCCAATTGTTTTTTCTTTTTTACACCACCAAAACTATGTTTTGTTACCTAAATTCTTTGCAAATAAATTATTTCTGATTCTGATACTGATTCTTGTTAACAGATTTTTAGTTCTTATTGATTGGCAGCAATAAGGTTCTGGCTGGATCCTTCGGGTACGGAACCCTAAACAAATATATTTCGTTTTAGCATCGTAAAACGATCATTGATCTGCGCTGCGCACCAATAAATTCGAATTATAATGGAAAACCAAACACCAAACCAAACAATGGACAGAAAAACCAAACAATGGACTAAAATTAACTTCATCCCATTAGCTATCTAACGTCTTCAAAGGGCAGCTCAAAGTGGTCCATTTCCGTGCCGTGCCGGCTTTGCGCTCTTTGTACTTCTTGTACTGAAGTCTATCGGATGAGGAGATCTTTCGTGTTGGGCGTGAATTAGGCTCAACGGCCGGTGACTGGGGCTTAAGAGGGCTGCTATCTGTCTCAGAGGGGCTTGCATCTACTTTAGTGGTCTGTGCCTCACCCTAAGAAAGGGTGGGTGACCTAGGCCCGGAAGTAGGCCTGACAGGTGGGTAAGTTCGGGACTCGCCAAGGTGGGCGACCTTGGCGAGTCCCGAACTTCGCACGAGGGGCTTGCTAGGTTCAGAGGCCCTGTTCGGGCTCGTAGTGGGTCGAAGAGGGGTTAAGTACCTTATAAAAGCCAATGCCATACCTCCTACGAATTTCAGGGTCCGGTAGGAGAGTATTCTTAATGAACTTGACGCGTGACTCATACTCTGCTGAAGGCATCGCTACAAGAATGTGACTGGGATTCTTCCCCGGGTGGGTGGGCCTGGGGATGTGTGAAAGCCTACCCTCCCAGTCGGGTGAGACTGGGAGGTACGCACCTCCTGGGTCTCTGGTCCAAACCTGGGTGAGCCCTAAGCTTGTTATCCTGTCACCAATCTTATTGGGTGACAGGGGTCCTAGGGTATCGGTGAACCCACAGAAGGTGGGCCAACCTCTTCTTGTGTACCAAGAGTCTGGTACGTAGGGGTAGATACACCCTACCGTACCAAGTGATTGCTGTGGTACAGAGACAGGGGTTGACTAGGCTATCTACCATTTTTTTTTATTTTTTTTTTGTTACAATCCTCATTGGATGTCCTCCGCCCTGGGGGGAACGGAGGGGTCTGTCAGACTCTCACTGACTAAAAACCACCCAGGTGTTCCGTCTCACACCTAAACCGGGGATCGCGGGAACAACGATACTTCCGCTAGTGCCGGCCCGCCTCTGCGCGCCAAAACCTCGGGTTGGGGGGGAGTGAGGTGCTGGACTCCCCCCGCGATGTCTAAGAGGGGCGCGCGTGGAACACTACGCGCCACCACCTCGGGTCCTGATATGTGGGGGGCGAGGGACGACCCCGAGTCCGTCGCCCCTGGACCCATTTAGCTCGTCCTCCGCCGACGCCCGGCGCGTCTGCTGCGGATCGGGTTAGCGGATGAAATCTCCCTTTCCCTCTCCGCAGCCTCCTTCTGCGAGACGACTGTTTCGCAGAAGGATACTACCGCGTCCCAGGACTTCTTGTTGCCGACCATAGACTCGACTACAGCCGGCAGCGACAGGTCACTGCCTACTTCAGAGATGAGGGCACGGCATGGCTCCTCCCAAGTAGCACACTCTGCCAGCGTATCCCGCGGCGTGTCCTCCCGGCAGTCGCGGTGGGGCGGCGTGCAGAGCGGCAGCGAGGCGTCCAGCAGGGCGGTGGCTGGTGGTGAGTGTCGAAAAAAGAACCTCTCCAAAAACTAAGGCCGTTTTTAGGAAAATATGTACGGAACCCGTTAAAAGTTTTTCGGTATCCCGAAGACTGCAGGTACTCCAGAGGTCATTCGATCTGTCCCGGAGGTAAAATGCCGAAGTCGGCTCAACTGATATCTATAGACAAGGAAAAGGACTATTAAAATTATGGAACCAAAAGGGTCTGAAATACCAAAAGAAAACGACATTCTTAAGAACAATTAGGAAGAATAGTCATTACGAACCAGTTTTGATTCATGACGCATAAAATTTGGTCACCGACAAAGTTTTTTATGATTAGCTTGTCACCAGTCTTGGCAGGACCGCCCAGTCCTCAAGTCTGTTGCACGGCAACTGTGGCATGCCATGGTAGTGAAACAATAGTTGGTGTCTCTGACAGAGTTCAGTCGCAGAGACATTTGGTCCCACGTACTCTCGGCTTAGCGACAAGGAATGAGTTCCTGCCATTTTCGCAGCAGAATTGACATAGCCGTGGTCACACTGTTGCTGACCATTTTAAAATAAACTTTTAAACAGTCACTATAAAAAATATACATTTTTTATCAAATTCTATCTGTCAGTATCAGAAAAATTGACACCAATCTGTTTTATTGAAAAACGAAATGTGAAAATTTTATAAAATTGTAACCAGCCTGGTTTGACAAATTAATAACAGGCTAAAGCAAAGCATCTTGTAGCGGTCACGCTACATTATTATATTCCCAGCAAAAAAAAAATTGGGTGAAAACCCTGGAAAGGTTTGACAACCCTAACAGTTTGATAAACAAGAGTAAAATAGATGAAATTACCTAGCCTAACTCAATATGTAGAAAATATCCTAAACCCTAGTAGACAAACTAAATACATTTGGGAAAGTTTTATTATGAATAATATTTAATGATAAAACACTCTTAATAGTAATTCAAAACAATTATTTGTCGAATATTTAAATTATTATCAATAGCATTAGTTACCCTTTACTGCAGCTCCCTTACGCTTGCGTTTTGATGTGGGCTCAGTTTCTTGTGGTTTCTCTTCAGGAACATCTTCATCATCATTTTTTGCCTCATCTTTTTTGTTCACTTTCCTCTTCTTAGAGGATGGTATTTCATGATCGTCTACATCATCTTCAACATCCGCTTTTAACTGTTGCTTCCAGTTAAAAAAGGCATCTCTATCAGTCAGAAATAACAGCTTCGGACAAAGAAAAGCCTTGGCCTGAAACTCAACACCAGACAGAAAAAATATCCTCAGCCAAAACAAGTGACGTAGAACCTGAGTATAACAACTTACAACCTAAATAAAAAACATGGGACTCCAGTTCAAACATGAAACTGGAGTTAGAGGAGAGACAAAATAAGACTCAAGTCCAAAGATACGACTTGAGTCATAGTACAAACAAAGTAAAAAGTAAAGTCCCACTTTGGGACTTTACTTTTCCTTTAATTGGGACAAAAATAAACGACTCCAGTTCAAAACATGGAATACGAGTCAAACAAAGGAAATACCAAAACCTTAAAATTATTAAAGAAGCGATATTTGAAGTGTCTTTTCTTTACTTAATCGAAACTAAACCTATATAAACGACATCGAAGTGCAACTGATTCGGAATAAATACGAAAAAGATTTCCACCTAAACGATATCAGTGCGAACTCCCGACGCGTTGACTAAAACTAGAAATAACATGAAAACAAGACAAAATTAAATCAATATCAGACTAGACGAACCTAAGAAAAAAATCAGGGAATCCCTTAAAATAATCAAGAAGTAGATAAAACGTTGAAGTAACAACTTCAAAAAAAACAAAGAAATACACCGAAAATATAAAAAATATAAAAAGGTAAAACACATTATTTAAAAAAAGGACAAACGTCGTAATTTGTACTAATTATTTAAAATATTTTGTAAAATAAACTTATGAGTGAAGTTATAGCAGGTTTAAAGGTATAAAGCTGAATTCACGTGCCTAATCTTCAACGCAGTTGCAACCGGTATAATGATGGCTTAAAGATACACGTAAAGTGTTACCAATGCGTGATTTAAGTAAGGTTATAAAAGTTTTTAGCTATGGATACTTAAAAGGTAAGCTACATAAATATAAACTGAAATTTAAAAATATGATAACAGTCATTTGTCTGGTATCCACGCTGGATGAACAAAACCACCTTCGGTACTTCCTTTCCAAAATTTTAGGACGTTTTTAATAAAATATGTACAGAACCCGTTGAAAGATGTTCGGAATCCCGAAGACTGCAGGCACTCCAGGGGTCATTCGTTTTGTCCCGTTGTTGTAAACAGTACAAACAAAGTAAAAAGTAAAGTCCCACTTTGGGACTTTACTTTTCCTTTAATTGGGACAAAAATAAACGACTCCAGTTCAAAACATGGAATACGAGTCAAACAAAGGAAATACCAAAACCTTAAAATTATTAAAGAAGCGATATTTGAAGTGTCTTTTCTTTACTTAATCGAAACTAAACCTATATAAACGACATCGAAGTGCAACTGATTCGGAATAAATACGAAAAAGATTTCCACCTAAACGATATCAGTGCGAACTCCCGACGCGTTGACTAAAACTAGAAATAACATGAAAACAAGACAAAATTAAATCAATATCAGACTAGCCGAACCTAAGAAAAAAATCAGGGAATCCCTTAAAATAATCAAGAAGTAGATAAAACGTTGAAGTAACAACTTCAAAAAAAACAAAGAAATACACCGAAAATATAAAAAATATAAAAAGGTAAAACACATTATTTAAAAAAAGGACAAACGTCGTAATTTGTACTAATTATTTAAAATATTTTGTAAAATAAACTTATGAGTGAAGTTATAGCAGGTTTAAAGGTATAAAGCTGAATTCACGTGCCTAATCTTCAACGCAGTTGCAACCGGTATAATGATGGCTTAAAGATACACGTAAAGTGTTAAACCAATGCGTGATTTAAGTAAAGTAATAAAAGTTTTTAGCTATGGATACTTAAAAGGTAAGCTACATAAATATAAACCAAAATTTATAAATATGATAACAGTCATTTGTCTGGTATCCACGCTGGATGAACAAAACCGCCTTCGGTAGTTCCTCTCCAAAATCTCAGGACGTTTTTAATAAAACATGTACAGAACCCGCTGAAAGATGTTCGGAATCCCGAAGACTGTAGGCACTTCAGGGGTCATTCGTTTTGTCCCGTTGTTGTAAACTCTTGTAAGCGACAAGGATTTTTATGATAAGCTTGTCACCAGTCTTGGGAGGACTGCGCTGACCTCCATTCCGTTGCAAGGCAACTGTTGCATGCCATGGTAGTGAAACAATAGTTGGTGTCTCTGACAGAGTTCAGACGCAGAGACGTGGAGGTCCCACGTACCCTCGGCTAAACAACAAGGAATGAGTTTCTGCTATTTTCGCAGAATAATTGACATGGCCGTGTCATAGTGTTGCTGGCCATTTTAAAACACACTTTTAAACAGTAAATAAATAAATACCAATATTTAATTTAGTAGAAGATTTTAAAGCCAAATATTTTTAATCAAATCCAATCAGTCAATACCAAAAAAAAATCTTCTGTTTTCTTGACAAATGAAATATATAAATTTGAAAAATTATAACTGACCTGCTTTGATAAATTTAAAAAAGCCTAAAGCAAAGCGTCTTGTAGCGATCACGCTACACAGTTCATTAGCTTTATGCTGTATTGCTAAATATTTGTATGTGTGTGAAACGTTCGTGGTATTATATTATATTTTAGAGCTGATGAATCTGACTTGTGTAGATGTTTGAATATAAGCTAATTGCCATAACGTTATTATGCATTAGATTCGACTTAATTTTGACGTTATCATTTGTCATAGTGTAATGCAATAATTAAATTCGTCGAATACTATTTCTAGATAAACATATAAAAAAGAAGCATTACAACCTTTAGGTATCAACTAAATCGTGCATGCAAAATATATAGCCTGATCCCGCTGTTTCGGGGAGCAAATTGATCGTAATTTTGAGCCGAGGCCAAGTATTGGGGGCTTAGCGCCCGTATTGGGAGTTTAATACCATCCGATTTTAATAAACCTGTATCAAGCCGTCGAAGATAAAGTGTTGAGCAATTAATATAACACGGTGAGTTTTATTAAAAGCAACATCCAATATCGAATGTATTACAATGAAAATCTCATAACTAAAACCATTATTTTTCAATTCATTAATAACAAAAATTGTACTGGGATTGCGTTGTTCAAGCAGGTACTTGAAATTATCTATTCTAATATAATCCACTTATCTGATTATGTCGCAGACAAAGCACCGCCTCTTTAATACTTAGCTAATAAAAAGGCGTCGAATGTCACAAAATGCCGATAAATTATTAGTTATAACCGTCTATTTGTTCTGTAAACGACACCTATTGAAGCTAATGGCTTGAATAACAAACAGAGCATGAGCTATGTTCCACCATGGATGATTTATCGTTTTAACTAGACGCTACTGCAAATTGTTGTTCGGTAACAAAGCTTGTTACGGATGAAGCTAAGCATAGCAATGCAGCTGCGGTGGTGAAGTTCATTTGCAGATTGGCTTTGGCAACTGCAGTCAAAGTGCTGACAGCAGTTGTAGATACCGAAAATAAGGTTGAGAATCGCAATCTTGGAGCTAAAAGTTAGCTTTGCGGGTTTTCATTAAATTGCAGCTCTCTCAATTAAAAGCATTTCGAGAGAGATAAGAGCAAAGTTTTTATTTCAGAGAGGATTGTTGCAACTGGAATACTTTTCAGAAAAATGTAACATGAGAAATCATGGCAGCGGACTATGTATTATGCAGTTAGGTATGCATTAAGAAGTTGCTTTACCGTTTCATTTTTGTTTCCTGGCAGACTCCTTTCCTTTTTAAATTACCTACTTGGTTTTGAAGCAGTAATATTTGGTGTGGAGGCCTTGGCGGTGATTAAAGAAGGAGATAATGTGACTTACTACTAGTAGGCTTTAAGCACCATGCTGGTGACTTATTTTGTTCTTTGTGATAGGTTGGTAGGGTAATTGTGAATGATTTTTATTTATGATTTACTTTTCTTTTTCGCTGCAACCCACACACACACACACACATTGTAGTTCACAATGTGTGTGTGTGTGTTCACATTGTACATTACTTATTTACACTTTATACACATCCTTTTGTATCACCTAAGTCAAATATGTATAAATTATATTTTTTTATTTTATTTTGTTACCCACGTCCGTGTGTCGCTGCGGGGTGCCAACTGAAAACCAGCGCTGGATGTCTGACGCCCAGCAAATGCTGAGTTGGTAATCCTTTCGGTATGGGCACGTTAAGCGATTTGTCGAGAGCGAGCAATTTGTCTTTGCATTTCTTTTTTGTCTTTTTCTCCATGTTTGTTGCTGTTGTGTTGAGCCTGTGTCGAATAAATATATTTATATTCTATTCTAATATGTAAATTTCGCGTACACCAAGACCTAAAGTGTCTAAAGTACTCGGGAGCCACATTAGCATGGTCACACGCTGTAGAATTCTGCAACTTGTACTTACACGGCGGAGTTTTACCCAACTTTATAATGCGGCGACACTTTTCAGCTACCGACGATTCTAGGACAATTTTATGTAGAAACTCCGACTGGTTTTAAATCGATATTGTTGATTAAACTTAGTAGACCGGATCGTGTTACTTCTTGTTAGTCTTTAGTGTTTACTATTTTATTTTAAGAATCTAGGTTGTTACCTAGATGTTAGATACCTTGAAAACAATTGTCACTTTTAGTAACAAAAACATTGATGAATATCGGGTAGTAAGTAAACACTATAGCTCACAGTACACTTGCACAATTTATGAAGAGTAAATATTAATAACCGCGCTTGCAAACTATGTTCTGCCGATTTTAAACCATTAATTGCAAATTGAGCTCATTTGTGGTTGTGGTTTTCTATATGTTAAACCGTAATTCATTAACCTATTCTTTATTGTTACGGTATAATGTTATATTATAAATGATAATATAATGGAATTAAGCTTAAACTTGACCGGAATTTTCACTTCATGGGTCTTCATAATAGGTGACTAGGGTCGCCTAAAAAGTTCTATAAGTGATATCCGATACGTTAAAGAATGCCTGAATAAACCTTTTCACCCGGAAAATCTATCAAACCAATCTATCTGAAAGGACAATTCGGTGGGCGATCGATCCATTTGAGTTTCTCTTCCTTTATACTGTCACAATCTTATAACACGCTTCATCAAGTAATTTACTGATCAAATCAATCTCTATAATTCGAAAATGAATTGTTTTTTAGTCAGAATTTACCTTATAAAAATTATCTCTATTTGGTATATTTTATGTTTCAGCTCAAGTTTTATTTTTCAAAGTTTCACTTATCAAGTTTTCTTCATTAGTAATTGGACCAATAGACACGTTAATTGATCTTAATTTATAGGTAAAAACTTTGTTACACCATCGCAATGAGAACAAAAGACAATTGTCCTCGTAAATCAGAGAACAAAGTAGTCGTACAACTAACGTAGACGATAATGTGCTGAGCTTGAAGTAAAATCATTTAACGCAGTTAATTGTTTTGCTAAGTATCTGCACGAGAGTTTGTAATAAAGTGCTTAGAATGTATTGTGATAGTAAATTGAGTGATTGTTTTTGAAACAGAAAATACTTGTTTTTATCTTTAGTCGGCACGTGACAGCGAAAAGCCCATACTCAACGTTCGGCAAAGATATTATTATTGCAAAGGATCGTATTTATATATTTCTTATATTGTTTTTTTTAAATAAACAAAATAATAATGTTTTGTTGAAGCCTTTATTTACACAAGCACAAAAGCAAAACACCGAAGAGCAGTTTCAATATGCATAACAAATAGTTCAAATAATTCGTTTTAAAAGCAACTTTTGGTGGTTTCTACCAATGAACGTTCGCAAATAGAAATAAAAAAAATAATATGTACAATATTCGCTCGCTTGTTAGCCAAGCATTACTCATACAACAAATCTGTTATCGGCTTGAAATAGTGAATAAATAGTTTATTTAAAAGTGTTTTGTGATGACTGATTGACAGATTCCCCAAACAGTGTGATCTCATAGAATTTTTACACTGTAAAAATAGATTTGCGAAGAAACAACGCGAGTCGTTTTAGTGCCACTAGAGTGGCTTTCCGTATGGTGCCGGATTCCGTATGGTGCCGGACGTTAAGAATTTCACCATCCCATGTCTTCCCGCGGGTGTCGTAAAAGGCGATTAAGGGACAAACCAGAGAATGGGCAGCAGCGTTCTCTGTGCTTCTATAACAACCATACTGCGATCGCCAACCCGCCTGCCAAGCGTGGCGATTATGGCAAAACCCCCCCTATGAATAGCACAAATAAAAAATGGCTCTTAGTGCCCGGCGGCCTGCCTACCCTCGACGACGGTAGCGGTCGAGGTTACGGTATGGCAAGGGGTGCTAAGAATCTCCGGACGAGATCCGGCTACCCTAACAATCACCGACGACTGGACCTGGCAACGTACAACACGCGCACACTTCGGACAGACGAGAGGATCACCGAGCTCGAAGAGGAATTGAGCAGGTTGCGATGGAGTATTATAGGTTTATCTGAAGTCCGAAGAGAGGGGGAGTACTCGATAATTCTCAAATCCGGTAACCTTTTCTATTTCCTGAGGGTGACCGGCAGTCCCAGGGTGGTGTCGGGTTTATCAACCAAGAGTCCCTTGTAAACAACGTGGTGAAGATCGAGAGTGTGTCAACCAGGGTGGCGTACCTTATACTCAGAATATCCTCTAGATATTCGCTGAAGGTCATAAAGGTCTACGCCCCAACCTCGGCACACCCCGACGACGAGGTAGAGACCATGCATAATTATATCTCTAGATACATGCATGGTTTCAAAACTCACTTCACCGTTGTCATGGGGGACTTCAACGCGAAACTGGGCAAACGAGACGAGGATGAGCTGCAAGTGGGGAAATTTGGAGTTGGGCGACGGAACCACCGGGGTCAGCTACTGGCCAGTTTTATGGAGAAGGAGGGCCTCTATATGATAAACTCCTTCTTCAAAAAGCGAGAATACAGGAAGTGGACCTGGCAGAGCCCCGATGGTGCAACAAAAAAATGAGATCGACTTCAACATGTCAACCAAGAAGCAAATGTTCAATGATGTCTCTGTGATCAATTCGGTAAAAACCGGGGGCGATCACCGGATGGTAAGAGGCACATTGAACATTAATATTAAGCTTGAAAGGTCTCGACTGATGAAGTCCACGCTCCGTACAGCACAGATCCAGGTCCAAAACCCCGAGAGCTTTTAGCTCGAACTCCAGAATCGTTTCGAGTGCCTAGGGAGCTCCGTGGACGAATACAACGACGGGTTCGTGGAAGCTGTCCATACGATCGGGTCTAAGTTTTTCAAGACCCGTCGTACAGATAGAAACAAAAAGCTCTCTGATCATACCCTCAAGCTTATGAAGGAGAGGCATGAGATGATCCTGCAGTCTTCAGATGAGGCGTGCAAATACCGGCAGATCAATAGACAGATCTCTAAATCCTAGAAAAGTGACGTCCGCCGCTTTAATACCGAGCGTATGAAAGACGCGATTGAGCGAAATAAAGGCTCCAAGGTTTTTTCAAGGGATCTGGCTATTGGGCAGAGCCAGCCCACGAAACTGAAGACCGACAATGGCAGGATCGTATCCGCCATACCGGAGCTTCTGAGGGAGATCGAGACATTCTATGGACAGTTGTACACATCAATCAGCAAACCCGTTGCGAGTCTAGCAAACGACCCAAGAGCTAGATTGACCCGACACTATACCGAAGATATCCCGGACGTTAGCTTGTACGAGATTAGGATGGCTCTGAAACAGCTTAAAAACAACAAGGCACCGGGTGATGACGGAATCACGGCTGAACTCCTGAAGGCGGGTGGAAAACCGGACCAGTTTTTCACCCGCCTTCAGGAGTTCAAGGCCCTTCAGAATCTTTTTGATTCCGTCATACTCGAGGGCGAAACGCCACAGGCATGGTGCAGGGGTGTGGTGGTACTCTTCTTCAAGAAGGGCGACAATGCCCGGCTGAAGAACTATAGGCCCATCTCGCTTCTTAGCCTTGTTTACAAGTTGTTTTCAAGAGTCATCACGAATCGTCTCGCGCGCAGGTTTGACGATTTCCAGCCTCCCGAACAAGCCGGATTCCGAAAAGGCTTAAGCACCGTAGACCACATACATACGGCAGGTTATACAGAAGACCGAAGAGTATAACCTGCCTCTCTGTTTAGCGTTTGTGGACTACGAGAAAGCCTTCGATTCGATCGAGACTTGGGCTGTACTGCAGTTTCTCCAACGGTGCCAGATCGAGTCTCTCCAACGGTGCCAGATCGATTACCGGTACATTGAGGTGTTGAAGTGTCTGTACAAAAACGCCACCATGTCAGTCCGTCTTCAGGATCAGACCTCGAAACTAATCCTTCTCCAGCGCGGCGTAAGACAGGGAGACGTCATTTTCCCGAAACTGTTCACTGCTGCGCTGGAGGACGTCTTCAAGGTTCTGGACTGGAAGGGGCTTGGCATCAACGTTAATGGCGAGTACATCACTCACCTTTGGTTTGCCGACGACATAGTGGTCATGGCTGAGACCATGGAGAGCCTCAGTAAAATTCTCGATGACCTCAGTAGAGCTTCCGAAAGAGTGGGTCTTAAAATGAACATGGACAAAACCAAGGTCATGGTGAATGCCCATGTAACACCCACTCCTATTAAGATCGGAGACTCTACACTCGAAGTTGTAGATGATTATGTTTACTTGGGACAAACGTTCCAGTTGGGTAGGTCCAACTTCGAGAAAGAGGTCAACCGTCGAATCCGACTCGGCTGGGCGGCGTTCGGGAAGTTGCGTGGTATCTTCTCGTCCAATTTACCGCAGTGTCTCAAGACAAAAGTCTATGAACAGTGTGTGTTACCAGTGATCACCTATGGGACCGAGACGTGGTCGCTCACAATGGGCCTTATCAGAAAGCTTAAAGTCAACCAAAGGGCAATGGAGAGGGCTATGCTCGGAATTTCCTTGCGTGATCACGTCAGAAATGATGATATCCGCAGGAGAACCAAAGTTACCGACATAGCCCGAAGAATTGCCAAACTTAAGTGGCAGTGAGCAGGGCACATTGCTTGCAGAATGGATGGCCGATGGGGCCGAAAAGTTCTGGAATGGCGACCGCGAACCGGAAGACAATACTTTGGAAGTCCTCCCACTAGGTGGACCGATGACCTGGTTAAGGTTGCAGGAAGGCGCTGGATGCGAGACGCACGGGATCGGTCAATGTGGCGACGCCTGGAGGAGGCCTATGTCCAGCAGTGGATGTCTTTCGGCTGAAATGATGATGATGGTGATGAGAGTGGCTTGTTCTGATTTATAGGTCTTGTGATGATGTTCCACATACTTAATGGAAAGTCTTGTTTCCTTTATCGCTTTTAAAGTCGTAATTTAGAGTGATTCCAATAATTCTAATCGCAGTCAAAATTAGAACGCTTTTCGACGATTAGGTGAGCCCGGACCAACTTTAACTATTGTCGTGACAATCTAAGAAGTCGGATTTGGCAGCTATAAAATACGTTGTATAAATTAATCTTGATACTTACGAATGATACTCATTGTTATAGTGTATGGGTTACGTTGTAATTAATTAGGATTATGAATTTCTTTTTACGTAGACGTTCATACAACGTTACCACGGTATGGAAAATGAGAAACGTTATTGGACTTCTTAGATTGTCACGATAATAGCTCAAAACTATTCTTAATTGGCTTTTTTTTATTTTTTTATGTCCTTAGTTGTGCCCGTGCGCAATTTTATAGGCCGCAGTCAAAATGTATTATAAAAGTTCAACAATCAGTTAATTACAAATGGCTTATGTATTAATGTTTCTCTGTTTCATGTTGGTTTCTTAGACAAGTTGGTGGTCCATCAGCTATCATGTGCGTCACACGTGTGTCTGTGTATTCTATCGAAGATTCTAATAAAATGTTTATGGGACGCTGCAGCAGTAAATCACGGTCAGTCAACACTATGAAACTAAACAGCTAAGCACACATTATTTTAAATGGACTACTACAATTCCGAAGCACTTTCAAAAGTTTTATGATACTCAATATCTAACTTAACAGACTGTAAAATATAGACTAGAACAAATTGTGGGTGTATTTTATTTCGTTTCGCTACTTTAGCTATTTATTTGCGCACAATTCACAATACGTGCCTGATGTTGCAGCCAATTGAGAATTTATTTGTACAGGAAACAGTGAAACGGTCCCGTTAATTTATTGATATTGTTGAATATTTAGCGGGCATTTCCATTAAACAAAAATACCTATTTGGCGTAGGTAGACCTTGTTGATGAAATCTATTGGATGATTAATTTTGTCAAATCGATTTGGTCATTACGATGGATTGGATATACACAAATATTACTCAGAAACCTTTGTTAGGTACCGCAAATCCGTTTACCTTAGTTGGTTTATAACGGCTTACGGAATAGTGTTTGACACACTGGTACTCAGCTGAGTCCGGTAAGACTGGAAGCCGACCCCAACATTAATTGGAAAAAAGTAATTGGAAAAAATATATTTATTCAATTAGGCCAATAAACGACACTTTTGAACGTCACATAAATTAAAATTAAAAATTAAAAGTAATAAAAAATAAATTTAAAAGTAATAAAAAAAAAAAAAAACATAGATAAAAAAAAAAAAAAAAATGATTCTACCGTGCATTCGGAAAGTAGATTGATATGGAGAAGAACGCACAAGAAACTCCATACTTACTCTTTTAAAAAAAAAAAAATGTGATTGAAGTGAATTGTGCGCAAATAAATAGCTAAAGTAGCGAAACGAAATAAAATACACCCACAATTTGTTCTAGTCTATATTTTACAGTCTGTTAAGTTAGATATTGAGTATCATAAAACTTTTGAAAGTGCTTCGGAATTGTAGTAGTCCATTTAAAATAATGTGTGCTTAGCTGTTTAGTTTCATAGTGTTGACTGACCGTGATTTACTGCTGCAGCGTCCCATAAACATTTTATTAGAATCTTCGATAGAATACACAGACACACGTGTGACGCACATGATAGCTGATGGACCACCAACATAACACAAGTATAATATTCAATCCCTGAGCTACGCAGCACGGCCATGACCTTGACGCTATTGTACTCTATTTACCAACTGTACGAACATTGTTTTCTAATACAACGGCCACTCGTTGGAATACATGTGACAAATCTTGTTGACTTTAGTTATACAACAAACGTTCGATCCAATAGTTCGTAAATGGAGGGTTATGTCACCTTTTGTAAATCAGTTAACCGTCATTAGTTCCAGGTTATGACGACGAAGTTCGTAACCAGGTAGTTGGAGTTTTCGTCGGCTCGGCTCGGGCGTGCAGTGCCGATGACTGGGCGGCGCGGGCCCCGAGCGCACCGCGAGCATGTCGAACGCGACCGAAACGTACTGCGTGCCCGGCGTCACCGACTTCAACAAGGCGTACAGCCGCCTGCACGGCTACATCGCGCTGGTGATATGCATCGTCCACTCGGCCACTAACTCCATCAACATCGCGGTGCGCAGCCACCGTGAGATGACCAGCCCCACCAACTCCATCCTCACCGGCCTGCTCGTCATGTTGGAACTTATCCCCTATGCACTACATATGAACATCAAAATTGGACCTCAAGTTAATATGAACACTTACGCTTGGGTAGTTTTTGTGTACTTCCATTCAATATTCAGTCAAACGTTTCACACCATTTCCATTTGGCTGGCGGTGACTCTCGCCGTGTGGAGATACATCGCGATCGCGTTTCCCCAGCGGAATAGCACTTAGTGTAATAAGAAAAACACAACGCTCGCTATAGTAAGCGCTTATGTGATATGCCCGTTCTTGTGTCTTCCGATTTATTTCGCGATGAATATAATGCCCAGTGAAGTGACAGCTCAAATCAATTCTGAATTCGCAGAGGATCTTTCTTTGCCATACAATCGGACCGTTTATGTTTTAGAAATGTCAAAAAATGAACAATTAGTTACAGTAATAATGTGGATCTATAGCGTTATATTAAAACTCGTGCCGAGCCTAGCGCTCTCGGTATTAAGTACTTGTTTAATATCAAAGTTAACAACGATGGAGCGAAGGCGGCAGAAACTTCTAAAACTTTCAACAATCGTCCCAAATGAGATGAGTTGGAATGAGAATATATTGGAAATGTATGGCTTCTTTAGGTACTATTTTCTCGTCGTAACAAAACAATGTTTTCAAAACAAACAAGCTTAGCTATTCTACATATGAAAGTGAACTGGTTATACGATTGTATCAACCGCTACGAAGGCAGTAATTGTTATGTTTGCATAATGTGTGTATTTATAAACCATCTGCAATAACATATTTTGACGTTCTGAAAATGTAAAATACGGGAACGTGTTGATTAGAGTAAATCTAAACTTTCACTTTGAAACTACAAAACCACAAAGGTATTTGAAAGTATTAATGCAACGATGAAATTTAGATGACTTGGACTTAATACAACAATCTTCTAAACTAGGTTTATATGGTATCATCAGTAATTCTAGTAAGAAGAAATCCTCAGATACTTCAGAAATCCTCCATAATAATTAGCAGAGCTACTTGATTCCGCTACTTTACTTTTATTCTCGCTCGGAGACTCGTTTTGGCGACATGAACTGTTATTCAGCCGCAACCCCGTGGGGGCCACTCCAGAAGTTGTCATCCAAAGAGTAAATAAGTCGTTATTTTATGTAGAGAACAACAACCGAAAGGAGGTACATATAGAAATATTAGTAGATTTTGAGAACATTGTAGCTTTAATTTCGAGTTTATGCGTATTATGGGACTCTGAAGTGCCTAAAGACTCTTTTAACTTTTTTATTGATCTTGTTCCAAAACATTAAATTAGATTAAATTTAGTGCTATCAAATGAAAAGGATGACGTAAGAAATAAATCATTGTTAACCTGGGATTAATGTAATCGACTCTGAGGTTGTGTGAACAGTGTCATTAATCACACGTTATTGCGTTATTCGATTGCGCTCCTTTTAATATATTTCCCTGAAATAATTTCTGAAACGCCCAGTCAAGTGCTGCTTTCCAATTATCCAAGTCTTAAATTAAATCAACCTATTAATAAAGTAACAAATGGGTCCCTTCCTTCCGCAATGTCAGTATAAAACGATATAAAATCAAATGATTGTAATTAAGTAACCCTTTGTCCACCGAACTTAACTGTTGATGGGTAGAAAGGTCTTAAACGTGAACCCTAAAATGTAAATGGTATTTAATAGCGTGAATATGTGCTATTATTGAAATGTAATTCAAATGAAGAAGCGAAATGGGTTGAAATTGTTACTAAGGGTCCCTATAATTTTAAGCTAAAAGGAAGATAAAGATTATCTTTTATACGATATTTAAATCTAGTTTGTAACTTTATTACTTTTATCCTAGCTATTTAACCCCCGTCGGCAAAAGAGGGGTGTTATAAGTTTTATGTGTGTTGCTGTGTATCTGTCTGTGGCATCATAGCGCCTAAACGCATGAACCGATTTTGATTTAGTGTTTTTTGTTTGAAAGGCCATTTTGTCGAGAGTGTTTTTAGCTATGTTTGAATAAAATCGGTTTAGCCGTTCAAAAGTTATGGGCATTTTACTGTTTGAATCGGGATGTTTTCGCAAGATATTTATCTTGCGAATCAGACGTTCTTGTCTCGGGGGTTTTTAAAATTTTGATATTTTACTTGTTATGGAAAAGTATTTTCACCGAGCTAGCCGGTATTTATTCTTTTAAACTTTACTTTTTACTAAGTTAGCAGTCGAGGTATGAAGTTTTATGAAACTTCTTATAATACTACTAAAACAAAAAAGTCAAGAGTTATCTTTGCAAGAGAACGTGATAGAGTTACTGCTATTAACCGTGCGAGTATGTTACCCATAAGGGATGAAAGTTAGCAAAGCTCTTACTAGATAATATTAGTTCGCCTTAACTTTGAAATGAGTATCCCAAACGGTATTAGACCTTTTAACTTCCAAAATACATTTATAACCATAAATGTATTTTGGAAGTTATCTAAATATTGTTCAAGCTTGTTGTGCTGAAAAGCAGATTTTATTGATAAATATATTATGTTGTTTAACAAATTTTGTTTGATGGTTTTTGAAATAGAATTAACACACGCAAGAAGATTAGTTCAATACATCAATGTCTGGTCTTAGTATAGAGATAAATGTCAGGTTCAATGTACAGATGTCTGATTTTTTTTAAAGAAGGAACCAATTTATTTGAGTTAGAGTACGAAAATAGTTCATTGACGCTCCAATGAGGGAGTTCTACGACTGAATGAATAATTTACTTTGTAAGATTGGGGTACAATCTGTCTGTTTGGAATTTGATATATGTTTTATCATACGGTGTTTGGGAGAGCAAGTATTTTGTATGTTTCATGGGTGAAGTCTAATAATATTTTATTTCTAACTTTCGTTTTTTTTAAATTAATTATAAATTATTTATTGATTATTTCATATGGACTTTGAAAATACTAAAAAACTAAAACTAATAAACAAAGGGGACAGGGAAAGTGCTCATTGTGCATCAAAAATTCGTCCACATCGATATCTATGGGAAACGTGCCCAAAAAGGCTGATTCTCTGGCCGAGGGAAAGGCCAGCGAATCAGAAGCGTCGACTTTTCACGTCATCAGAAGGATGACGTGAAAAGTCGACGAGCTTTGTGCCATTGTCTCGAAAAATTCGATGGAAATTGGGACTCCATGGACTAAATGTTTCAAACCCCAAACTCTTTTAATTAAACAATTATTTTATTTCTATTTGTAATACACATCATGGAACAGACTCCATATTTTCATAATTTTGCAATTCCTGTAAGGCTGCATCATCCTATTGTTAGGGAAAGATCTCAACATGACTGCCAGCTCTTTAACATTTTTTATAATTCCTTTTTAAAATTCTCTTTCTGGTTATTTAATCAATGTTTTGACAGTCCGTTATCCTTCTCTATTCCCTTCGCAGATCCGTAACTCTTACCAAAAAAACCGAGATTCATTTTATTCGTTCCTGACCTATGTTTTTGGTGCCGATTTATTAAAGTGTCAGATAAATAGGCACTTCTATTTCATTGGAAAGTCTTTGTCGTATCCGATAAACCTTTTAGTATCTATTAAATGAATTACTTTTCTTTCAGAACCTCGCGCTATCGTTTTGAAATCGTATGAAATTTTTGAAAAAGAAAAGTTTAAGGTTCGATCAAGACTCGATTTGTAAAAATTTAAAGGAAAGTTGCTAGTTTGTACCAGCGGCGCAATCTCCTTTTATAATCGATCGGCATTACCTATATCAAATTAAACGATATTGATAAAAATATTTAAAGGCAGTTGTGAGTATTTTTTTGTTTTATTCGAAAAAACATGATTGTCGTCATTTGAATTTGTTTCTTTGAGGGCGCTGTCTAATTGACAAAAAATGCATAGGTAAGCAATATTGGCATGGTGGCAGCCATATATATTTTTATATTTTATGGTGGCAGCCATATATATTTTTATATTTTATGGTGGCAGCAGACCCATGTTTTTAGCGTTGACCTGAAATTATGAATTATGACTCTGATAAAATGTCGGTCATTAAAAATAACCGTGCTTGCACCGCTGCTTTGACAACTTTTATAAATGTTGCGTGTAATTTTCTCATAAAACACGTGTACACTTATTTCTCAATATGACACGAGGTTCATAATTAACTTAACAACGTTACTGTCTGAAAGACAATTCCACGGACACGTCGCCTAATGCATTTAGCGACGCCTTCAGGGTGCAAAAGTGGCGTATTTTATCCTTTTAAGACGGAGTGAATTTTAAGTTAGTTGCTTAGCATGCTTATACGAGGCTTACTGCGCTAGATATCTTTGTGGCGTGAGATGTCACCACTTTGACCGCAGAAGTTTGCGAACAAAACAGTTTTACATAAACAAAAAATATGCTTAAAGTTTAAGAAAATTCTTGTGCCTCAGTTCAGCAACTAACTTCGAACTTTATGACCTTAGGCCATGTCTTAGCAAAGTTGGTATTCAGGATGACCTTGAGCAACCACTCATAATGTGCCGGAAATAATTATGTACCCACTTTTGTTTTTGTTACTAGGCGAGAGTCTTTTCAAAGCACGCCAAAATCGTCCGATTCATTAAATTTCGTATTAGTATAAAGCATTATTATGATGTGAAACTTTTCTCGTCTTTAAACTCTTCCCAAATCTTTTTGTGGGGTGTGGCCTTTATTATACTCACCAGTTCGTGTATCCACGTTTTGCTAATGATATAGCCACTAGCATAAAGTTCCTAATTGAGCAGACATTAAACGTGTAACGTGTTTCAACTGATCAATCAAACGACGTCTGCCGCCGCCTATAGATACATAGGTATAGACACTGCACGATTAAACGGGACATTACCCAGAAAACGTCCATTTTAACTCAACGGTATCCGTGCGGTAGTTGGACGGAATGGCCTTTAATCCCATTAACTTTCCGGCCTAATAGCGTCGCATATTTCCAGATAGCTACCCCGATTCTCATTAGTGAGCCCCGCATGTTTCTAATCATCTTGACGCCGATCATTCCCCCTCCTCAACGCCCCTCTCAAGGGACATAAACTAAATACAACTTCTTAACTTAATACTAATTACCTAAATATTGATATACCGAGCCATAATATAATAATTTCACGAGTTCTATTTGCGAGCTTGAGATTGGAAACCACAGTTAAATAGGCAATTCGCTATCAAAGCTGTTTGAATTTTCATTGGTAGTTCGGGATTTATTGAAACGTTCATATCTGTAATATTACTTGTGCTAAAGGAATACAGTAATTCGTGATTAATTTCCAGCTTTCTGTATATTTCCTTTATACTTAGGGAAAGAACAATTTTATCCGTTTTTTAAAATAACGTTTTTATATGCATGCGGCGGCATTTTCTTCCATGCATCTCTTATTGCACATACATATAAAAGATCCATCATCATAAAGATCAAAGATCCATTTTCTCAGGCGGTAGTGGGTAACGCATGCGGGTAGATTGCCGCGCTTTAGTCTGATTCCTCACGGTTCCGACTACAATGGTCGGAACATTACGGTTGCTATTACTTCTACGACACAATCAACCATTGATTCAAGCAAAGGGGTCGGAGGAGCATCTATATTTCATCTTCACTTACCTACTGAAGCGATTTTTACAAAACGTTCCTTCCCTTAAGTTTCTGTTTAAAATTGTCTTTGCTTTTGAATTTGAGACAAACAATTGCTTTACTTTATTATTATCGATATAAAGATCAAGATCGACAAGATAAAGGTGTTATTTGTATTTATCCACTTTTTTAATATTAAATGGCAGGACGAGTTTTAGGCCTCGTGATTATGAAAAGCGTAGAGCCTAAGTGAGAACAATATGTTTTGAAGAAGGGCACCGTCTGGTCTAACTAAAACTTTTTTTTCTAATATGATTGTTTCTTAGGAGAGGAGGAGCTCGCGAAGAGCTTGTGGCTAAATAATAACAGCCGCACGGGTCAATCTTCAAGGTAATAACGGCAACGCTTGCCGAAGTCGGTCCGTGGATGGGTGACCATTTCAACATACCGAGTTTGAAGATCTTTGACAGTCGATACGGGTAGTCAGAAGCTTGCGATCTGACTGATCTGACCAGTCGTGCCAAGGAGTACCGTGTTACTCAGTTACTGGGTTGTGGAGGTCAGATAGGCAGTCGCTCCATATAAAATACTGGTACTCAGCTGAATCCGGTAAGACTGGAAGCCGACCCCAACAACAATTGGGCAAAAGGCTAGGCAGACGATGATGATTGTTTCTTGCAATCTTGATTATGACTTTTATTACTGTCTGAAACCGCTAGTACTCATCCGTTTCAAAATTTTAATCAAATCGAGTTACGAGTGAAAACAGGGGACAAATCTTTCCTCTGTGAAACAATTAGAGCGACAATTTATTATTTCCAGTTCAGAATAATTGTACAATAGGTTGGTAGGTATGAAAGGCAGTCGCTCCGTATAACTTAATGGTATTCAGATACATGCGGTTAGACTTGAAGCCGACTCAAACATAGTTGTGCTAGGGTAGTGCTATTGTTGGGGAACCCCCCCACAGTGCTTACGTCCCCGTCGTGTTCCCCGGAAACGTCCCAGTCCTGACCACCGTAACGGAGTGGCAGGCTGGGTACGGCCAAAGTGCACTGTGCGATCGTAGCGAATTTTATCTGTCTTGTCGTGTACGATACCTGCGGAGAATTTTATTTTAATTTTTATGATGTCTTCATCAAAACCCCCGCGGGATGCCCTCGGGCATTTTGTGAAAAAAGGCCCTTCTCAGGGTCAACCCAAAGGCCCTTATCAGGGCCAACCCAAAGGCCCTTCTCAGGGCCAACCCAAAGGCCCTTCCCAGGGCCACCGCGACGCTTCAGCGTCGGAAGAAGGCAGAGCCTTCTACGAAGGAAGGGTGGACGATACGGACTCCGACAGCGAGTTCGTTGCGTCGAACGCTAGCGCGAAGGTGACCGAGTACTCTCGGTCACGATCGCGATCGCGGAAGCGATACTTTCTGAAGGAAGTATCGGATGGCTCCTCGGGCTCGGGTTCGGCGAAGGAGCCTTCGAGGAGGGCTAAGTCCAAAAAGGTAACGGCGGATACCCACGACGTGGGTCTGGAAGACGCCCAACGCCAGTTGGACCTAGTTCGGCGGGAGCAGTATCAGCGGGACCTGGAGGAGCAGGTTGCTGCTAAGGAGCGGCAGGCGTGCCTTGCTCGTGCCAAGTCCGGGTACGGCGCGTCTGTCGTACTGTACGCGGACTACTCCCTACTGGAGCTAGAGCGGATGGCTGAGGAGGACCAGGAGGGGATCGTGGAGGTCGCTTCAAAGTCCTCTAAACTGAAGGGGACCTTCCAGAAGGCCCTCAAATGCCGGGCCGCGAGCATGCGCGGCATCGTCGGGGAGCTGGTGCAGCGCCAGGCGACCGACGAGACGCGGCAACTGCAGGCGAGGGTCGATCGCCTGCAGACGGAGGTCAGCCAGCTTCATCAGAAGCTGGCCGAGGCCACGGCCCGGCCAACCCAGGCTGAGCCGAGACCTGCGGCAGAGGGCCCCTCCTCCTCCTCCGGCCTTGAGGATATCATCCGCAAGGTTGTGATGGAGGAGAGGGCCTTCACGAGGGCCTGCCTGGCAGGCATAGAGGACCGGCTCCTGCCGGAGAAAAGCCTCCGACCACCGCTTGCGGCGGCCAAGAGGCGAAGTGAGCCGGGGCCGACCTCACAGAGGTCAGAAGAGGACCCTCTCCTGCCTGCCACCACCCCGACCAACCAGCAGGGCTGGACGAAGGTGGTTGGCAAGGGGAAAGGAAAGGGAAAGAAGACGGCAGCTGTCGTCCCTGCCGTACCCGCCACCACCCCTCCCAGCCAGTCGCAGACGACTGGCAAGGGAAAGGGGAAGGGAAAGGGGAAAACCTCCCCCCCAGCCGTCTCCGCCACCACCCCTCCCAGCCAGTCACAGGCCACTGACAAGGGACAGGGAAAGGGTAAGGGCTCACCCCCAGCCGGCAAGAGGAACCTAGTTCCTCCCAAGACCGCAGCCGTCGTGGTGACGCTCACCGCGGAGGCTGTGGAGCGGGGGGAGACCTACGCGTCCGTTATGATGCGGGCGCGTGCCAATGCCGATCCCACAAAACTGGGGATCGGCAAGGTCTCCTGTCGCCGGACACAGGCTGGGGCTCGGCTCTTTGAGTTCCCGGGGGCCGAAGGTGGCAAAAATGCGGACCTCTTCGCAGCGAAGCTGCAAGAGGTCATCGCAGATGCGGCCAAGGTGGCCAGGCCGGTGAAGACCGCGGCCATCGAGGTGACCGACTTGGACGACTCGGTCACCAAGGAGGAGGTGGTGGCGGCGGTCGCAGCGGTAGGGGGCTGTGGCGTCGCAGCGGTACGAGCCCGGGACATAAGGTCCGGCCGCGGCGGCATGGGCACCATCCGCATGGAGTGCCCAGTCGCCGCTGCCAAAGCCGTCCTTGATAAAGGACGGCTCAACGTGGGCTTTAGCTCGGGTGCGGTCCGGGCACTTGTGGCACAGCCCTTGCGGTGCTACAAGTGCTTCGGAGTCGGGCACACCCGGCCCCTCTGTCCGTCCACCGTGGACCGGACAGAGAGCTGCTACCGTTGCGGCAAGGAGGGCCACAAGTCCGCCTCGTGCGAGGCCGCCAAGCCGCACTGCGCCGTCTGTGCAGCCGTTGGCCGCCCGGCAGGGCACGTGATGCAGGGGAGGATGTGCAATCCTCCCCCCAAGAAGGGAATATCACAGGCGCCGAGAAGGCCTGCCGCTACCTCCGCCGTGGCGGAAGAAGGCCTTTCGGCTGCTGCCGGCCTGGCTGAGGAGGAGGGGGGTGCGATGTCCGATTAATGCCAGTCGAGCATCGCATCCTCCAGGCGAACACCAACCACTGCAGAGCGGCTCAGGATCTGCTGATCCAGACCGTGGCTGAGTGGTTGGTGGACGTGGCGGTGGTTGCCGAGCCTTACTCGGTCCCCAGTACCTGGCTGGGCGACCGAGACGGCTTGGTGGCGTTGGTGGCGCGGTCCTCCACGGACTCCCCTCCCCTCTCGCTTTTAGAGAGGGGACCGGGATACGTGGCCGCCGCGTGGGGGGGGGATACGGCCCTGGTCGGGGTCTATTTCTCCCCAAACCGCCCTCTAAGGGATTTCGAGGACTTCCTCGAAATCCTAACGGCAGTAGCCGGGAGGGCGGCACCACGCCAGGTCGTCATATTGGGCGACCTTAACGCCAAGTCGGAGGCTTGGGGCAACCCGGCTGCCTCCTGCAACGCCCGGGGACGCGCCGTCGAATTCTGGGCGGCCTCGTGCGGCGTGTCCCTCCTCAACAGGGGGGCGGTCCACACGTGTGTGCGGCAACGGGGAGGATCGGTGGTAGACGTCTCGTTTGCCACCCCTGCCCTGGCCGCCCGCGTTGTGAACTGGCGGGTGGAGACGGTGGAGACTTTGTCGGACCACCGATACGTGCGGTTCGACATCTCCACCGGCCCCCGGGGGTGGACGGGCCGCGCTGGCCAATCTCCCTTCCCGCGGTGGGCTCTCACCCGCCTGGACCGGGAGGCAGCCAAGGAGGCGGCCTTTCTCCAGGACTGGCTCTCACCCCCTGTCGAGCCGGTCCTGGACGTGGACCGCGTGGCGGTCCAGCTCAGGGCGTCCCTGACCGAGGTGTGCAACGCCAGCATGCCTCGGTCACGCCGTCCGCCTCCCCGTCGCGCCGTGTACTGGTGGTCGGAGGAGCTGGCGGGGCTACGGGCCACCTGCGTGGCGGCCAGGAGGGCCTACACGCGGAGTCGGCGGCGCACTACCCGGTCTCAGGCCGGGGAGGACCGCCTCTACGCCTCTTATCTAGAGGCAAAGACGGTCCTCAAGGCGGCTATGTGCGCCGCCAAGGACTCGGCGCGGGCCGAGATGCTGGAGGGCCTCGACAGGGATCCATTTGGGAGGCCATATAAGGCGGCGCGGAACCAACTGCGCCCCTTTGGTCCCCCAGTCACGGAGACCCTGGAGCCGGCGTTGCTGGATGGGGTGGTTCGGTCACTGTTTCCGCGCAGGACCGAGTTCACCCCACCAACGATGAATCCCCCACTGGGGGGGGTGGTGGCTTCGCCGGAGGAGGAGGTCCCTCCAGTATCAGCGGAGGAACTTCGCGCGGGGGTTCTGTCCCTCCGCGCGAAGAAGACGGCCCCTGGGCCAGATGGCGTCCCCGCACGGGTGGTTGCCATCGCGGCGTCCCTCATGGAGGATAGGTTTCGGGACCTCTTCAGCGCGTGTCTGACGGCTGGGAGGTTCCCGAAACTGTGGAAGGAGGGGCAGTTGTGCCTCCTCCGGAAGGAGGGACGCCCGGTGGACTCCCCCTCGGCATACCGGCCCATCGTTCTGCTCGATGAGGTCGGTAAATTGTTCGAGGGGATCATCGCCACCCGGCTAAATAGCCAGTTGCGGGAGGTAGGGCCTGACCTGTCGGACGCCCAGTTCGGTTTTCGACGTGGGCGTTCGACGGTCGACGCGTTGGCCCTACTCAGGGGCCACGTGCAGGAGGCGGTCGAGTCGGGGGACGGAGTGTTGGCGGTGTCGTTCGACATCGCCAATGCCTTCAACTCCGTGCCCCACTCGACCATATTGGAGGCACTTCGGTACCACGGAGTGCCTCCATATCTGCGGGCGATCCTGGCCAGCTACCTGGAGGACAGAGAGGTCCTCCTGGTGGACAAGACGGCCAGGATCAGGCGCTACGGAGCGGAGTGCGGTGTTCCACAGGGGTCGGTGCTAGGGCCCCCCTTGTGGAACATCGCATTCGACTGGCTCCTGCGGGGCACCCTCCTCCAGGGCACGAGTGTCATCTGTTACGCGGATGACACTCTCCTCGTTGCCCGGGGGAGGGACTTTGGGGAGGCGGCCTGTTTGGCCTCGGCTGGTGGATCCTTGGTGGCAGGTAGGATCCGCCAGCTTGGATTGAGGGTAGCGCTGAACAAGACCGAGGCCGTGTTCTTTCACGGGCCTCGGCAGCGCTGCCCTCCAGACGCCCACATCGTCGTGGAGGGCGTCCAGATAGGGGTGGGGGCCCAGATGAAATATCTGGGCCTAGTGCTGGACAGCAGGTGGCGCTTTGGCCCGCACTTTAGCGGGCTGTCGACGCGCCTGCTGAAGGCTGCGGACGCCCTCTCATGGCTCCTCCCCAACCTCGGGGGGCCCAGTGCACGGTGCCGGCGATTGTATGCCGGCATCCTGCGGAGCATGGCGCTATACGGCGCACCCATCTGGGCGGACTCCCTCCACAGGAGGGAGAACGCGACCGCCATCCGCAAGCCCCAAAGGGCCATTGCACTGCGGGTGGCAAGAGCCTACCGCTCAGTGGGTTTTTCGGCGGCGTGCGCTCTGGCGGGCACCCCTCCCTGGGAGTTGGAGGCATGGGTGCTCGCCAGAGTGTACGAGTGGACGGCGCGGCGGAAGGCGCTCAGAGAGCGCCCCGCCGCGGAAGAGCGGGAGGCAGTGCGGCGGGAGGCGAGGGACGCCATCGTCCTCCATTGGACGGAGGACCTCGCCACCGCCACCTTTGGACGCCGGACGTTGGACGCGCTCGGTCCAGTCTTGCAGGGCTGGCTCGGGCGTCCCCACGGTTTCCTCTCATTCCGTTTGGTGCAGGTGTTGTCCGGACATGGTTGTTTCGGAACGCACCTGCACCGGATCCGGAGGGAGGAAACCCCGGCGTGCCACGACTGCGGCGCGGAGGAAGACACGGCGCAGCACACCCTCGAGGTGTGCCCAGCCTGGGCTGAGCAGCGCCGTGCCTTGAATGAAGTTGTCGGGCAGGACCTCTCACTTCCCAGTGTGGTCAACTCCATACTGGGGAGTGAGGAGGCCTGGGCGGCGGTTGCCTCCTTTTGCGAGGTCGTGATTTCGCAAAAGGAGGCGGCGGAGCGTGCGCGGGAGGATGATCCTCTCGCGCCGCCGCTCCGCAGGCGAAGAAGGGGTGGGAGAAGGCGGTTGTACGATCGTCTCCTCCCACCACCTGGTGGTGACTAGCGGGCGACAGGCGCGGGGGCGCCTTCGCTCGCATTGCACGAGTCACCACCCTCGTCGGGCGGGAATGGCCGAGCACGTGGTCATTCCCGAGCCCCTCCACTAAGGGAGGGGCGTGAAGGCCCCGCTGTAAAGGCGGGCGGTCGTCGGCGGAGGACTGGGCGTAAAGGCTGTGCCAGTTTCCCAGTCCTCCTCCAAACAGACGATGCGGGAGTGCCGCTGGGTTATTTTAGTGGGCTTGCCTGGCCCGGGGAGTCCCACATAGCCCGTCCCCATTCCCCCAATGGGCGGGTATGCGTAATGCATTTTTTCCCAGCGTGATCAAAAAAAAAAAAAAAAAAAAAAAAAAGGGTAGTGCTATTGTTGGGGGATCCCCTCACAGTTCTTACGTCCACGTCGTATCCCCTGGAAACGTCCCAGTCCTGACCACCGTAACGGAGTGGCAGGCTGGGTACGGCAAAAGTGAACTGTGCATCGTAGCGAATCTGTGCCTAGAGTGTTACGAATTGCGGTGTATTTTATTTTATTATGTCTCAGCGACCTGCGCGGGACACCCGCGGGCGTTTTTTAAAACCCAAAGGCCCTTCTAAGGGCCAACCCAAAGGCCCTTCTCAGGGCCAACCAAAAGGCCCTTCTCAGGGCCAGCGCGACGCTTCAGCGTCGGCGGAGGAAGGTAGGACTTTCTACGGAGGAAGGGCGGACGAGTCCGACAACGAGTCCGTAGTGTCGAGGTCGAGAGCGAGTTCGATGGAGGTCGACTCTCGCTCAAGTTCGCGGAAGAGGTACTAGCTCAAGGAGGTTTCCGATGGCTCAGCCTCAGGTTCGGCGAAAGAGTCGAGGAGGGCGAAGGCCAAAAAGCCGGTGACAGCGGCGGACACCCACGACGTGGGTCTCGCAGACGCCCAACGTCATTTAGACCTGGCTCGGCGGGAGCAGCTCCAGCAAGACCTGGAGGAGCAGGTGGCAGCCAAGGAGCAGCAGGCACAACTCGCCCGGGCCAAGTCCGGGTACGGCTCGTCCCGCGTTTTATACGCGGACCACTCGATGACTGAGCTGGAGCGGATGGCTGAGGAGGACGTAGAGGAGATTGTAGTGGTCGCCTCTAAGTCCTCCCACCTAAAGGGCACCTTTCAAAAGTCCCTGAAATGCCGGGCCGCGAGCATGCGTGGCATCGTCGCAGAGCTGATGCAGCGCAAGGCGACTGACGAAGCGCGGCAACTGCAGGTGAGAGTCGATCGCCTGCAGTCGGAGGTTAGCCAGCTGCATCTTAAGCTGGCTGAAGCCACGGCCCGGCCAACCCAATCCGAGCCCAGACCTGCGGTAGAGGGTTCCGCCTCCTCCGACCTTGAGGACACCATCCGCAAGGTCATAATGGAGGAGCGGGACTTCGTCCGAGCCTGCCTAGCAGGCATTGAGGACCGGCTGCTGCCGGAGAAGAGTTACCGGCTGCCGCTTGCCTCGGACAAGAGGAAGGGTGGGCCGGCGCCGACCTCAAACAGGGAGGAGGACCCCCTTCTCCCTTCCACCACCCCGACCAACCAGCAGGGCTGGACGAGGGTCGTCGGCAAGGGGAAGGGGAAGGGTAAGGCCACAAAGGCGGCAGCGGCCGTCCCTGCTATCCCCGCCACCACCCCTCCCAGCCATTCGCAGTCGACTGGCAAGGGAAAGGGTAAGGGGAAGGGGAAAAGCTCCCCCCCAGCCGTCTCCGCCGCCAACCCTCCCAGCCAGTTGCAGTCGACTGTGCAGGGAAAAAGAAAGTGGAAGGGGAAAAGTTCCCCCCCAGCCGGTGCCAAGAGGAACCTGGTTCCTCCAAAGACCGCAGCCGTCGTGGTGACGCTCACCACGGAGGCTGCGGAGCGGGGTGAGACGTACGCGTCCGTAATGATGCGGGCGCGTGCGAATGCCGATCCCACCAAACTAGGGATCGGCAAGGTCTCATGCCGCCGGACGCAGGCTGGGGCTCGAATATTCGAGTTCCCGGGGGCCGAGGGTGGGGCACACGCGGACCTCTTCGCAGCTAAGCTGCAAGAGGTCATCGCGGACGCGGCCAAGGTGGCCAGGCCGGTGAAATCGGCGGCCATAGAGATCTCCTCCTTGGATGACACAGTCACCAAGGAGGAGGTGGTGGCGGCGGTCGCAGCCATAGGGGGCTGCGATGTCGCAGCGGTGCAAGGCCGGGACATCAGGCCCGGCCGCGGCGGCATGGGCAGCATCCGCCTGGAGTGCCCAGTCGTCGTTGCCAAAGCCGTCCTTGCCAAGGGACGGCTAGCCGTTGGCTTCAGCTCGGGTGCAGTGCGGGCACTCGAAGTCCAGCCTCTGCGCTGCTTCCGATGCTTCGGCATCGGACACACCCGGGCCCTCTGTCCGTCCAGCGTAGACAGGACGGACAGTTGTTACCGCTGCGGCAAGGAGGGGCACAAAGTCGCCTCCTGCAAGGCCGCCACGCCGCACTGCGCGGTATGTGCCGCCAGTGGCCGCCCTGCGGGCCACATTATGAAGGGGAGGAACTGCAGTCCTCCCCTTAGGAGGGGCAAAGCACAGGCGCCGACCCGGCCTGTAACTGCCACCGCCATCCCAGAGGCTGGGACCACGGCGGCTGTGGAAGAGGAGGGTGCGATGTCCGATTAATGCATAGAGTCGAACATCGCATCCTCCAGGCGAACACCAACCACTGCAGAGCGGCTCAGGATCTGCTGATGCAGACCGTGGCTGAGTGGTTGGTGGACGTGGCGGTGGTCGCTGAGCCGTACTCGGTACCTGGCAGTTGGCTGGGTGATCGAGACGGCTTGGTGGCGTTGGTGTCGCGGCCCGCCACGAACTCCCCTCCCCTCTCGCTTTTAGAGAGGGGACCGGGATACGTGGCCGCCGCTTGGGGAGGGATAGCCCTGGTCGGGGTCTATTTCTCCCCAAACCGCCCTCTAAGGGACTTCGAGAACTTTCTCGAAGTCCTAACGGCAGTCGTCGGGAGGGCGGCACCACGCCAGGTCGCCGTGTTAGGCGACCTGAACGCGAAGTCGGTGGCCTGGGGCAACCCGGCCGCCTCTTGCAACGTCCGGGGATGCGCCGCCGAATTATGGGCGGCTTCGTGCGGTGTGTCTCTCCTAAACAGGGGGGATGTTCACACGTGTGTGCGGCAGCGGGGAGGGTCAGTGGTTGACGTTTCGTTTGCCACCCCCGTGCTGGCCGCCCGCGTTGTGAACTGGCGGGTTGAGATGGTGGAGACCATGTCGGACCACCGTTATGTGCGGTTCGACATCTCCACCCAAGGCCCGCGGGAGGGAACAGCCCGCTCGGGCCAATCTCCCTTCCCGCGGTGGGCTCTCACCCGCCTGGACCGGGAGGCAGCTCAGGAGGCAGCATTCCTCCAGGACTGGCTCTCGCCCCCTGTGGAGACCCTGGACGTTGACGCCGCAGCGGTCCAGCTCCGTGGGTCCCTGACCGAGGTGTGCAACTCCAGCATGCCTCGGTCACGCCGTCCGCCTCCCCGTCGCGCCGTCTTTTGGTGGACAGAGGAGTTGGCGAGGCTTCGGGCCGCCTGCGTGGCGGCCAGGAGGGACTACACGCGGTGCCGGCGGCGCACAACCCGATCTCAGGCCGGGGAGGACCGCCTCTACGCCTCGTACCTAGAGGCAAAGACGGTCCTCAAGTCGGCAATGTGCGCCGCCAAGGACTCGGCGCGGGCCGAGATGCTGGAGGGTCTCGACAGGGATCCATACGGGAGACCGTATAAGCTGGCGCGGAGCCAGCTGCGGCCCTATGGACCCCCTCTGTCGGAGACCCTCGAGCCGGCGTTGCTGGATGGGGTGGTCCGGTCCCTGTTTCCGCGCAGGGCCGACTTCGCCCCTCCAGTGATGGACCCTCCGCGGGAGGCAGCTTCGCCGGAGGAGGAGATTCCCCCGGTGACGGTGGATGAAGTCCAAGAGGGGATTCTTCGCCTCCGTGTGAAGAAGACAGCCCCTGGGCCTGACGGCGTCCCTGCTAGGGTGGTGGCAATCGCTGCCTCTCAGATGCAGGACAGGTTTCGGGACCTCTTCAGCGCGTGCTTTGCGGCTGGGAGGTTCCCGAAACTGTGGAGGGAGGGGCAGCTTTGCCTCCTCCGAAAAGAGGGACGCCCGGCGGACTCCCCCTCGGCATACCGGCCCATCGTTCTGCTCGATGAGGTCGGTAAAATGTTCGAGGGGATAGTCGCCGACCGGCTCAACAGCCATTTGCGGGGGGTGGGGCCAGACCTGTCGGACGCCCAGTTCGGGTTTCGACGAGGGCGTTCGACGGTCGACGCCTTGGCCCTGTTGAAGGGCCAAGTGCAGGAGGCGGTAGAGTCGGGGGGCGGGGTGTTGGCGGTGTCATTCGACATCGCCAACGCATTCAACTCCGTGCCCCACTCGACAATATTGGAGGCACTCCGGTACCACGGAGTGCCCCAATACCTGCGGAACCTCCTGGCCAGCTACTTGGAGGACCGAGAGGTCCTCCTTGTTGACAAGACGGCCACGGTCAGGAGGTACGGCGCGGAGTCCGGTGTTCCACAGGGGTCGGTTCTTGGCCCCCCCCTGTGGAACATCGGTTTCGATTGGCTACTGCGGGGCACCCTCCTCCAGGGCACGAGTGTCATATGTTATGCTGATGACACTCTCCTCGTTGCCCGGGGGAGGGACTTCAGGGAGGCGGCCTGTCTGGCCTCGGCTGGCGGAACCTTGGTCGCAGAAAGGATCCGCCGGCTAGGATTGAGGGTGGCGCTGAACAAGACCGAGGCCGTGTTCTTTCACGGGCCTCGGCAGCGCTACCCTCCTGACGCCCACATAGTCGTGGAGGGCGTCAGGATCGAGGTCACGGCCCAGATGAAGTATCTGGGCCTCACGCTGGACAGCAGGTGGCGCTTCGGCCCACATTTCAGTGGGCTGTCGACGCGCCTGCTGAAGGCCGCCGATGCCCTGTCGTGGCTCCTGCCAAATCTGGGGGGGCCCAAGACGCGATGCCGGCGGTTGTACGCCGGCATACTTAAGAGTATGGCCCTTTACGGGGCCCCAATCTGGGCCGACTCCCTCCAGAGGAGGGAGAACGCGACCGCCATCCGCAGGCCCCAACGGGCCATTGCACAGCGGGTGGCGAGGGCCTACCGAACGGTAGGCTTCGCGGCGGCGTGCGCTCTGGCGGGCACTCCTCCGTGGGAGTTGGAAGCATGGGTGCTCGCCAGAGTGTACTATTGGACGGCGCGGCGGAAGGCGCTCGGGGAGCGCCCCGCCGCGGAAGAGCGGGAGGCCGTGCGGCGGGAGGCGAGGGACGCGATAGTCGTCCACTGGACGGAGGACCTCGCCACCGCCACCTTTGGCCGCCGGACGTTGGACGCGCTCGGTCCAGTCTTGCAGGGCTGGCTCGAGCGTCCCCACGGTTTCCTCTCATTCCGTTTGGTGCAGGTGTTGTCCGGACATGGTTGTTTCGGAACGCACCTGCACCGGATCCGGAGGGAGGAAACCCCGGCGTGCCACGACTGCGGCGCGGAGGAGGACACGGCGCAGCACACCCTTGAGGTGTGCCCAGCCTGGGCAGAGCTGCGTCGTGCCCTAAATAGTGTTATCGGGCAGGACCTCTCGCTTCCCAGTGTGGTCAATTCCATGCTGGGGAGTGAGGAGGCCTGGGCCGCGGTTGCCTCCTTTTGCGAGGTCGTGATGTCGCAAAAGGAGGTGGCGGAGCGTGCGCGAGAGGACGATCCTCTCGCGCCACCGCTCCGCAGGCGAAGAAGGGGTGGGAGAAGGCGGTTGTTCAATCGTCTCCTCCCACCTCCTGGTGGTGACTAGCGGGCGACGGGCGCGGGGGCGCCCTAGCTCGCATTGCACTAGTCACCACCCTCGTCGGGCGGGAATGGCCGAGCACTCGCTGTCGTTCCCGGGCCCCTCCACTAAGGGAGGGGCGTGAAGGCCCCGCTGTAAAGGCGGGCGGTCGTCGGCGGAGGACTGGACGTAAAGGCTGTGCCAGTTTCCCAGTCCTCCTCCACTCAGAGACGATGCGGGAGTGCCGCTGGGTTATTTTAGTGGGTATACCGGAACTTTCCGGGGAGTCCCACATAGCCCGTCCCCATTCCCCCAATGGGCGGGTATGCGTAATGCATTTTTTCCCAGCGTGATCAAAAAAAAAAAAAAAAAAAAGGGTAGTGCTATTGTAATGAAGATGATACTATAAATAGTCCAAAGTTAGTATTTACCGACTGTAATTTAGTTGTCTGACTTATTTGGGTTACAAATAAAATTGTTGAGATTTGAATGAAAAAAAAAAACTTCAGTTACGTTTTCCAGCCAGAAAAGCAGTGCCTAGCAACGGACGAGGCGTACGCTCGGCGGTCCAGTCGCACGGACCGCACGACGCGCATGCTGCTGGCCGTGCTGGGCCTGTTTCTGTCCACCGAGGTACCGCAGGAGCTGCTGGGGCTAGCCAGCGCACTGGCGCCAGACTTCTTTAAGACCTGCTATAGCATGTTCGTTGAGTGTACATGATAAAAGTCGCATGACGCGCATGCTGCTGGCCATGGTTGGTCTTTTCCTGTCCACCGAGGTGCTGTAGGGACTGCTGGGGCTAGCTTCTTCAAAAACTGTTAAGTTTGGTAAGTTTAAGAAAACCATTACCGATTCACCATTCGTTTCTCGGATAGGCAACTCCCAAAGCTTCCAAATCTATTTCAAACACTCACCTTGCTGTGGGATTTAGGGTGCCGTACCCCAAGGGTAAAAACGGGACCCTATTACTAAGACTCCGTGGTAAGAGGTAAATCCATGGTAAATCCATATATATTCTTAGTGACAGTCAGGCTGCAATCAAAGCCATGGCATCCTACAAAGTGGATTCCAAACTTATTCTGGATGCCATCCAGGTCCTAAACAGGCTTGGGAGGCATAACAGGGTGAGACTTTTGTGGGTCCCTGGACACAAAGGAATCCATGGTAACGAAATGGCAGATGAACTGGCAAGAGAGGGCTCAGCAAATGATTTTGTGGGTCCAGAACCATGTGTAGGCATTTCGACGTGTCTCGTAAAAGCCACATTTAAGGAGTTTGCAGATCACAGACAACAAACACACTAGTTGTCTACTACTGGTCTACAACACCCTAAGAAATTCCTAGGCTCTACGTTCAAAGCCCGGGAATGCATCTGGAATATGAGCAGGGGGCAAATCCGCTACCTGCTTGGGGCCTTTACTGGGCACTTTGGAAACAACGACATGCTCATGAAGATGGGTCTAACCGCGACACCCATGTGCAGGTTGTGTGGGGAACATACGGAACGCATGGAGCATCTCCTGTGCACATGCGATGCACTGGCTGGTAAGCGAATGAGTCTACTAGGGGTTGGATATCCAAAACCAGAAGACTATAGGCTCATATCTCCCAGTCTCGTTGTAAGACTCATGAAAAGAGTTTTCAACGAGATTGGGGAGGAGTAAGTTATCTAGGGGACCACAATAGATCCCAATGGGTCGAAGTGTCCGAGTTGCTTCTCGGCCCCTCCATAAGATAAGATAAGACTCCGTGGTCCGTCTGTCTGTCTGTCTGCCCGTCTATCACAAGGCTGTATCTCACGAACCGTGATAGCCAGACAGTTGAAATTTTCACAGATGATGTATTTTTGTTGCCGCTATAACAATAAATACTAAAAACAGAATAAAATAAATATTTAAGTGGGGCTCCCATACAACAAACGTGTTTTTTTTTGCCGTCTTTTGTGATATTGGTACGGAACAATAATGGTTCGTGCGCGAGTCCGACTCGCACTTGGCCGGTTTTAAGTCAGCTTTGGTCAGATACCATTTTTAGAAATCTGTTGGTGGGCGACCTTCTTAACCTTACCAATAAAGTATATTCTATTCTTATTTAGTTTTTTAAGCATTACCTGTGTAGCCAATAATCAATGTCGTTACTTTCGTCTCAGCTTTGTGGTTGTTATTTCTAACTGACTTCCCAAAATGGAAGAGGTTCCATGTTCGACTATATGCATTTTTTTAAATGTATTTTCACTGATTTCTTCGTCAATTGTAGACTAATTTTGAAAATGCTGTGTGATTGTGTTTGAAAGGGTACCTTTCCCGAAGTGGTTCCATATACATTTGGTGAAGATCTGATGAAGAACTTTGGAGATGTAAAGCAGATATCTTTAATAAATGACGGCAAAACCTCTCGGAATTTGCTGCTATCGCATTTAATGTATATCATCATATCAGCCGAAAGACGTCCACTACTGGACATAGGTCACCACCAAGCGTCGCCATATTGACCGGTTCCGTGCATCTCGCATCCAGCGGACTCCCGCCTCCCTCACCAGGTCATCTGTCCACTTGGTGGAGGGCGGCCTTCCAACGCAGCGTCTGCCGTTTGCGGTAACCACTCCAGAACTTTTCAGACCCGTCGACCATCCGTTCAGCGAGCAATTTGCCCTGCCCACTGCTACTTAAGTTTAGCAATTCTTCTGGCTATGTCGGTAACGCTGGTTCTCTTGCGGATCACTACATTTCTGATTCGATCACGCAAGGAAACTCAGATCATAGCCCTCTCCATTGCCTTTTGGTTGACTGACCTCAAACTCAAAGACCTTATACGTATTTCTTACTACTAGACTGTGCACCAAAAATTTTTGTTTAGCTAAAATGAA
>CATKRY010000002.1:59380-407241 GCA_949775005.1 Orthosia gothica
TAGGCAGTATATTATTGCCCTCTGCAGCAGAAGGACAGATAAGCAAAATCCCGGAATAGCAAAATCCCAGATTAGCAGAAGGACAGATTTGCATAAAGGCAGATAATGTACTGTCGCCGTCAAAAAAGTTACAAATCCTTATTATCAATTTGTGACCTCTTTGATTTATATATTATTATCTAAAGGTCATGCATGGAGTACTACTCTCACCTCTGGGACGGATCTGCCAAATACCAATTTGATGCACTTTAGTCGATTGACAGACGGGCCAAGAGACTGATCGGCAACGATGCGCTGGTCGACTCAAAGCTCCAGAGCCTTGAACACCGACGACTAGTTGCCAGCCTGTCGGTTTTCTATCAGTCACATTTCGGGGAGTGTGCAATTTGATTCTGCCTAGCCCTTTCCATCATCGGACAACAAGACGTACGGCAATGCGCCATCTGTACATGGTGGATAGCCCCCCCATAGGCACAAAGCGTTTTGAAAATACTTTCATTGTGCGTACAGCTAAGGAGTGGCATGCCCTGCCGGCACGGCGACTTTATTCCTGATAGCTACAACCCAGGGTTCTTCAAGTCAAGATTGAATAGTTTACTTCTAGACAAGCGTGCTTCACCTTCCACCACATCGTCACTTAACATCAGACGAGATAGTGGTCAAACGCGAGCTTACAAAGTATTAAAAAAAAAAATACGAATTGTAACTATTCAATTTTATTTGTGTTTTCTGTGTGGGTCTGTACTTCTGCCTTTATGCAAATCTGTCCTTCTGCTAATCTGGGATTTTGCTATTCCGGGATTTTGCTTGTCTGTCCTTCTGCTGCAAAGGGTATTATTGTTGCTGGTATAGCATAAAATGAGCGAAAAACCTTTATAATTTAATACTATGATTCTATCAAATACTTACTGATTTATTACTGTAAACTTTTTCATCAAGTAACAAAATAACTTGACGTTTATAAAACTTCTTTCCAATCACAACTCCGTTTTATACAAACTTTAGCGTAATAGCAAAATGTAATCCAGAGCAAAGGCAGCAAGATGTACTTCCTTGTTCTTTGTCACAACTGTCTCCAGAATGGCCTTGGCCACATTTATAGCAACGGGGTTTAGAACTGCACTGAATTTTAGTGTGACCAAATCTACAACAATTGTAGCAATGTATGGTGGGGAAAATGTATAGCTCTACAGGTAAAGCATTATAGCACATAAATATTCTTTTTGGTAAGACCTGCCCGTCAAACGTTACAACTATGGATTGGGATGGTTTCCAAATGGTTGAACCATCAACAATGGTTTTAAAATTAAGACGTCTGACTTTTAAAATTGGACCGCAACCAATTGGTACTGATATTTTATCAATAACTTCCTCCGGAGACCATTCTGCAGGAACACCACGTACTAAGCCCATTCTAGTAACGTTAAAAGTAGGTGTGAAAGCTTTAAAATTATATTTTTCGAGACTATTGTGAGTAATAAAGGAATTTGCTTCAAGGAAATTAGGAAAGGATAATGAAATCTTATTGCGCCCGATTTTTTTGACGCTACCATTAATAATGTTTTGGAAGGCGTTACTCTTTAAAAACTTGCCAAATGTGATTGGGTGCAATGTCGTACTATCATCTGGTGAAGTTGTTATTTTTTGAACATGAATTACAAAAGGCGCGCTATCCGTTTTTTCATAGATTTTTCTCCCTATCTGCGTGGGATTAACCGTGGAAGGAGCGGGAATATCATTAGGCAATACGTTACTTACTTTATTTTCTAAATGGATAGGCGCAGATTCCAAAACTTCAGAGGAGTTTGACTCTATACAACCACAACCCGAAGACTCGGAACCGTGATGTTTACGGGTACGACGACGTTTATTGCAGTGCTTACAAACTTGCACGCGGCTTCTTTTTTAAATTTCGAGCAGAAACAGATGACCCATCAGTGTCCATACCCGATTCATTCGATTGTACTGTGACAAAAACACCGGCCGGGGGAACAAAGTCCCCCGGGTCCGGCGGGTCTTTCATCCTTACACGCTAAAGAGAATTGAAAAACTTACCACTACCGAAGAATGTACAAAACTAAATCTTAACTACTACAACTACTGATCTAATATATAATTGTGAACTTTTTCCAAATAAATATCTATACAGGTTAAAATTTTGTTTTAAATTTTAATCCAAAAAATACGCGTCCGCCAAGTTGAAAGTTTCCCGCGCTTCCCTCTAGTCCATTAGTTAGTCATAACTCATTGATTCCTTTTTCTTGCTTCACCGGGTAACATAAAGAGAAATTGTTGACAGTATGATTGAGAAAAGTAAAAAAAACTTTTTAATCAAAGTTATTAATCTCTATGGCTTGCAATCAATTATATTAAACAGTTTTCTTTCATGTTATGCAGTAAATACATTTACCAGTAAAATGTTGAGGAAAATAGACTTCTAAACCTCATAAATATTGATTTCTTCACTGGCACGTTCTAGAAATGCAGTATGAAAAGATTCGCGTACCTAGGTAGTTATTATTAAAAACTACATTCGAAAAGCACTCACGTCGTAGATGCTGGCGTAAATCGATGCACACGAACTACTGATATCGCAATCCGAGCAAAAAGTTTAGTTATATTGTGAAACTAAAGTTTCAGCTGACTTCACTTATTCAATTTAAATGTATATATTCCATTGTAAGAGAATCCGTAAAACGTTGGAGAGAAAGTTCTCCACTCTGCAAAAATTATTGGTTGGAAACAATATATGTAGATTGACCACTGTTTGTGTCGCTAGGTACATATTATAAGCTTTGTTTTGCGAATAATCTATGGATATTGTTAGTTCCATGTGAGACCATTACTGCCACTAGGAACTATATTTCTGATTTGTGAATGCAATATCTCTTGTCATGCCATTGTGTGCAGTAGCGCTTACATAAGTGTACCTTTAGAGACACCGGTTCATGATTTTAATAGTACTGAATTATTACTGCAGATGAACTTTTAGTACCTAACGTATTATCTATTTAATACCTTTAAACCAGCAATTCTTGTATATAATATTTATTTATTTATTTCATACTAGGAAAACCAACAGCTATAACAGATGGATAACAATTGCATATGAGACATAGAGCCAATTACTGGTTCTCACGGATAGAAACAGAAAAAATAGTAGAAAACTTAGGATCACTAACAAGCACGATTTATATGATTAAATAAAATAAAGAACAATAATAACTAAACACATTAAAAAGGTCAGCGTTCAGCCAAGTGCGTGCCGAATAGGTTTTAGTTGTAAATGGATCAAATGAGAACTCCTTACAAAGAATATTAAAGTCCTTACTCGCTCGCACTATGTATGAATTTTGCCTGAATATCTGTACCAATATTATAGAGGAAAGATTTTTTTGTTTGTTTGTAGCGAATAGGCTCCGAAACTACTGGACCGATTTAAAAAAATATTTTACCTATGGAAAGCTACATTATTCCCGAGTAACATAGGCTATAATTTTGACGGGAGCGAAGCCGCGGGGATCAGCTAGTGTATATATATAACTTGAATCTGGGCAGTGGCTCCAAACCTTCCGCGAACCGGAAGACGTTGCGTTGGAAGGCCTCCCACCAGGTGGACCGATGACCTGGTGAAGGTTTGCGGGGATCCGCTGGTTGCGAGACGCACGGGACCGGTCAATGTGGCGACGCTTGGGGGAGGCCTATGCCCAGCAGTGGACGTCTTTCGGCTGATATGATGATGATGGTCGGTTCCATCGATTTTCATGGAATTTAGTATGCAGGGCGTTTCGGGGGCGATAAATCGATTTAGCTAGATTTCATTTTTAGATAACGACGTTTTCTCTTTTTTTCTGGTGGTTTCTCGCCCATGAATATAAATTACGATGATCCGATGAGACATCAACAAAACATTCAAACGATATTTCCATCACATCATAGACGTCCACTCTCTCTCTTTATCGGTCACTCATGTCTGAGGATTGTGGTCAGCATCAGGGTTACATCTGGAGCGGATGATTTGCCTCCACCGGTTTCTGTCCAGCACGTCCCGAGTCTTAAACTTGATCGGTCCATCTTGTTGGTAAAAGACCGCGGGATCTCTTGCCTTCGGTGTTCCCAACCACAATTGTGTGGCTGGCATATGGTGGACAAGCGAGTTTTTACTCGGAGCTGGATCTGGTTCGATGAATTGGTGCGTTTCGCAGTCCAGGGTACTCTTAGCATTCGTCTCTAGCACCACATCTCGAATGCATCACAATATTCAATCCTGTCTCACGCCTTTCTTAGTTTGGAACATATTGGAGCATTCAGTTCCTATCCTGATGAAAGCACAATGCCCGATATATAGACTCTGGATCAAAGCAACGAGGTGTTTAGGAGCTCTCACTTCGAGTGGCACATTCCACAGTTTGACCCATTGCAGGCAGTCAAAGACTTTTATGTAGTCGATGAAGCATAGGATCACGGGGTTTTTGAACTCTCTGCTCTTCTCAATGATTTGGCGGAAGTATTTGCTTCAATGTTCCCTTGCCCTTAATAAAACCTGCCTGCTCTTCGCGTATCTGTCGGCGTAAAAAGTAGTTGAGACGTCGATTAATTACATGGAGGAGGATCTTACTCGCTTGAGATATTAACGCTATAGTCCTGTAGTTTCTACAGTTTTTTGAAGAGCCTTCCCTATGTAAAGTTATAAGCACTGATTCTGTCTAGTCCATTGGTCATCTATCGGTATGCCAGATGGTATTACGGATTTCGGTGATAGCCTTTGTGCCTCGCTGACCTAAGTTTTTCAGTATTTCGGTTGTTACAGCCTTACCCGGTGATTTCTTGCACTTAAGAGCTTTGATGGCTCAATTTCTGATGGTAGTATATTAGGTTCTTCTGTCACTCATGTATTATTATCGTTAGTAGGCTCTCCCGTGTCATATAACTCGACGCAGTAGCTTTTCCAGCGCTCTGACACTTGTGCCACATTTGTAAGTAGACGCCCGTCTTTATCTTCAATGGCACAGGTTCTTGGCTTAAGCGTTCCAGTCAATTCTTTTATTTTTTAAAATAATACCTGTATTCGTTTTTCAGGGAGTGCTGTTCGAGTTCGTGACAGTTTTCGTTATTATGGTTATCATAGTCTTTCCGACAGCGTCGTTGAACTTTGATGCTCAGTTCTGCATATCTCTGCTGATTTTCTGTTCAACATATACCTTTTGCCTTTAGTTCACATCTCTCAAGGATGATTTAGGCCGTGTCAGTTGTAATTAAATCTTTCATAACGGGTTTCTCCAGTTTATTATCCCTAGCTGTTTCTTCTACCATCCTTTTGAGATAGTCTCAATTACCGTCGCTGTCCGTCTTGTCATGTGCAAAATCTCTCATTCTCTGCTCAAAACCCTCCCTGCTGTTTATGCTTTGCATATTCGGCAATAGTTAAGTTTTCTGTATCCTCTTTAACCGCTCTTGAACTGTTGCTACAAGAAGCTGGTGGTCGGAGCAGCAGTCAGCTCCGGAAAAGTTGAAGCACTCGTCACTGAGCTTCTCCATCGCGTCCTAGTAAGCAGTCTATTTGATTCCTACATCTGTCACCAGGGTATATCCAGGTGTATAATCTACGGATATGATGTTTGAAGCAGGTGTTGATGATAGTAAAATTTGCTTCGCAGCAGAACTGTAACAACTGCTCACCCCTGTAATTATGTTCCCCGATTCCATATAAGCCCACAACAAGACGAATGTGGTCATCGTCAATCGTATCTCCAACTTTGGCATTAAAGTCCCCTAGGATGATGGTAAGTACTCGTTTTGGGATTCCTTTAAATTTCGCAGTCAACGTATCGCAAAAGCCCTCCACTTCTTCTTTGGTTGACTGAGCTGTATATGGGTATATATATACGTATATATACCTGTACGAGGTTAACCTTGCACGTTATGATGTTGATTTTGAGTGTTATGTTACGGTCGCTAACTGGTTCATATCTCACAATGTACTAGTTCGACAACCGCGGCACGATGAAAGCCACTCCTCTGCTGCAATCCTGTTCCGGGCCTGAAAAATACACTGTACTTCCGAGATCAGATGTAAAGTGACCCTGTCCTTTCCAATGTTTTTCGCTTAGCCCTAGCAGGTGAACGTTCTTGCTATGTATTTCACTTTCGACAGTTCGTAGTTTGCCAGGTTGGTTGAGACCGCGCACCTTCCACGTTCCGATGCGATGTGAATAGCGAATCTATTTAGATTCATCAGTAGCTGAATTTCCTTACGGCGCCTGACGAGTCGCGCGCGTATGGCTGGTAGCATATTTTACATCATCTCTCCCGGGAAGATGGCGCCAAGCGTCAGCCGGATCGCCAGACAAACTATTTACTGTTCTTAGAGCTTCCACGCTCACTCTCTTGGAAAAATAGAAGCAGTGGTTGCCCGTTGCCTTCTGCCCCAGACATTTTAGAAGTTATTTAGACTCCAAGGCCGCTGTTACCTCTTCGGTTGACTGTTGGCGACGTCCACTAGACCTGAACTATCATAGAATGAATTATAATCATCATCAGCCTTTTAATGTTCCCACTGCTGGGACATAGACATTTTCTCTGTTAGAGGGAATCGGTCGTAATCCACCACGCGGGCTCAGTGCTGGTTGGTGGATGTCACATGCCGTCGAATTTTTGGTTCTAGGACATGCCGATTGCCTCACGGTGTTATCCTTCACCGTTTGGAGAGCAGTGGTGATGAAATAAATTGCACAAAGTAAAGCACCTACTAGCAAGCTTCGAACCCACGACCTACAAGTGGGCTAACACCGCTCTACGTAAAATGAATATAACATCATAAATATCACATCACAATATAAGTAATTAAATACGAAGGTAAAGAGTTTCATACGCCATCAACGAATTTCATTCTGATATTAGATGGAGTAAACTTCATGTTTAGGAAAAAGACGAGGAAAAGGAAAAACCAACAATACTATAATACCACTGTGTTTAAAACCATTTGCTTTTTCAACCCGGTATCATAGAATTGTCTGTTTATTTTTCTTTCCTTATTTTTTCAGGATACAATACTGAAGCAAATGGCGTTTCTATGTAAGTGTATATGTCATTGTATAGTCTGTTATACATGTTTCGGAATTTAGCGATGTCAATCGGGCTTTTAGCAAAGTCGTCTGCGGTTTGGGTACAATGAATTCCTTACTATCATTGTGTTCTCCAACTTAATAGCTTTTCTGTAGGGCCGTAAATAACCTATTCCTTGCAGGCTTCATTTTATTTTATTACGTTAGTGTTCGTTGGTCCTTATTCGCTTCTATCACGAAACGTGCTCACGTTGATATGTTTTACAGGTTTATGTAGAAGGGCGGCAAATAAAATCAACAGTCTTTGGAAACCACAAAAGTTTTTTCAGTGAAGAGCCAAAAAAGCTTTGACACAAAAGAGCCAAAATCAAAGGACATTACGTTCAATATTTTCACAACTATAATAAAGTAGACAAAAAGATCTGACAGCCTGAGTAAACTTGGCATCACGTCTACCTTTTGTCTGAATGTTCCGTTAATAACAATAGCCTATATTTTATGTAGGTATACCTATTATATGTCTGTATAGTTCAATCAACACTGACAAGTTAGAAGCATTAGTTTGTTAGTACAAAAGTATATTTCATGAAATGCGATACTGCCATGACGAGTTCAGAGAATGAGTTCAGACAGATTTGTTGTCTAACATACACTGGTGTTTATTTACCCTAAACGTGACGTAAGTATACTCCTTATCCATTAAGCTGTCAGACCTTTTAACACCATTACTGAGAAACAAAGAGATGCCAAATCTGTGTACAACAAAGATCACGTTGTGTGCACGGATCATCCGGAGCTTTGACTCGTAGTTTGTGGGATGAAGTTTCCGAAAACAAATACAATGTTATTGTTACTGAGAAAGTTGAATAGTATTGATGTTTAGTACTCGATCACGTCACTGCTGCATGCAGGAATGTCGTTTATTGTCCAAGATTGAAGTTTGGTTGCGAGCTAGAATGTAACGTGGATTTGATAGACGACACAGCGACTACTGGTTTTGGCTTCAAAAAGTTATGTTTGTTGTTGCTTTATTCACAATTGTTTTATCTTGTTCTAACAAACTAGCATCGTAAAGGTGCTAGGAAGGTTTAACACCGCTGAGAATGGTCAACATTTGCATTTCAGACTTGTGCGTATACAACAACTAAACTATTCTCGTGGAAGTTCCAAATTATGCAAGCGGATATGGATACGACAAATATACATAAATATTGTTGGTTTGCGAGACCAGGCTCCAGAATAATATCTTCCACAGCAGTATTACGTTTGTTTTAGGAATAATTCTTAGAATTCAAGATCCTCCATTTTTTTACAGAAGTGGTATAAAACAGTTACGTTTTAACATAGGTAACTACTAAATGAAACAAGGCAGCCAAGTCTGCCACATAAGAGCGTTTATGAAATTTCTTCAAAAAGAACAAGGATTAGATACCTATAGACACAAAGATAAATTTACTTTAAGATACCTTACTACATGCACGAATAGAGTTATTAAGAGTTCTAGTAAAACCGACCTAAAATAAAATGTGCCATACGTTGCTTTAGACAATATATTATGTGCCTTAGACTCGCTGAGCCACAGTGACTTGTGTGAGCTATGTGTCTGAATACATTGTACAAGTTTCGTATTCATTAAACTTAATTAATATTAATGTGTACACTATAGCGACCTCACTGTAGAACCTTCCTTACTACAGACAACATACCGGGGAATCATTTAGTATCCTTTCAGACGTGCCTCAACCACATCAAAACGGCTTTCAAAATGACGCCGTTTATAAGCTTGCGTTCCGTGGCTGATCCCACAAAAACCGTGAAACGTGTTTGGCGAGTTCCTGGACGATGGAGCCGTCTTCAGAAACCTCAGGAAGTTCACCCATACCAAGGAGGAACAATTATGGTTTGGGCAGGAATTTGTCTTGGGGGACGGACGGATCTCGTTTGGGTGCGGGGCAATATGACGGCAGAACGATACGTCCAACAGGTGCTGGGGCCCGTAATCTTGCCCCACAGAACACAAATGGGGCAAGATTTCCTGCTCATGCACGACAATGCCCGGGCACACACGGCGAGAACGGTAGCAGCTTGGTTACATACAAACAATGTTAGGGCCTTAGACTGGCTTGCTCAATCGCCAGATTTAAATCCCATTGAGCAAGCGTGGGATATGCTGCAAAGAAGAGCTCTGAAGGAAGTTCCTGAAAATCTGGCTACAGAAGATCAACTTTTTGCGCACCTTAGAAGGACATGGGACAATATTCCGCAGCAAGACATTGACAACCTTGTTCTGAGCATGCCGAATCGTTGCCGATGTGTTATGAACATCATGGGCGCTTTCTCAGACTACTAACTTCAAGTTTATAAACACAAATTAATTGATTTTTAATTTTTTTCAGTTTTTACTCATACATTAAAAGTTAATTCATATACGGTTACCGTCTATGCTTCATTTTTTTGCCATAAAATCCTGAAATTTTAATCGAAGTACCTTAACCATTATTAAAAAATGGTAGAATATTAAATAACGTATCTTTTAAATATATACATGTCATATTAATAATTAACACATTGATAGTAATTCGCTTTTTTAAAAATATCCCTAGACCGTGTTGATGTGTTTATTTATACATAGCATGCTCTCGTTCTTTTCTTCTTCTTATTCGTTATCTTCATTACTGAAGGTCGTGCCCGTCTTGGAAAGTTTTGACCAAGTCATTGACGAGCTGCTTCCAGATACTCTGTCTTTGGCTCTTCTCAGGTCAGTAGACACCGTGAGTCGAGAGTCCTGAAATCGCCCTGATCTGGCCTGACCATCGACTGGGAGAGCGTCCGCGTGGGCTTTTCCCATCCACTTTTCGTTGTCTCTCGTTTATTTACTTTCTTCTAAAGTCGCATTAATTGACATTTAGTTAAAGCTACATTAAACTGCTCACTACTACACTGCTCATCGGCTACGAAACGCCTACGCGCTACGCCGCCGGTCGCTACACGTGTCCAATAACGGAGACTATTTTAAGCAACACAAACTAACTATACTGTGCAGTAACAGTATCACATAATAGCTTCTGCCAGCGGCTGCGCCCACATGAAGGTTGACAACTATCATAAAATAAATTACTCTTGGAAATAAAAGGTATCGTATATCCTTGTCCATGACCAATCAAATTCTATGCTATATCTGTATCATCTAAATTGTGTCAACTTATTTTAGGCAAGGAACCGTAACAAACAGACGAGTTACTAATACTGTTATTGTTATTTCCGACAGGTTCCCATGGAATAGACCACAGGTGCAAAGCTGCGGGAACAAGCCAGTAGGTACACTATAAAAGAAACAACGGTCGAATCTCATTCCACAATCACGCCGCTGGTTGCTACACCGCACGGCACGTATCCAATAACGGAACCTATTTTAAAATAACACAAATTAACTATACATAAGTGTAGTAATAGTATCACATACTAGCTTCTACCAGCGTCTTCACCCATTATGAAGGTTGACAATTCTCCCAAAAGAAATTACTCTTGGGAATAAAAGGTAGCGTATGTCCTTCTCCATGACCAATCTAATTTTATACCAAAATCTGTATCATCAAAATTGTTTCAGCTTAGGCAAGGCACCGTAACCAACAGACGAGTTACTATTACTGCTGCTACTGTTATTGTTACTTTCGACAGGTTCCCATGAAATGGACAACGGAAGCAAAGCTGCGGGAACATGCCAGTAGGTTTAAGAGAAACAACGGTCGAATGTCATTCCACAATCACTTCCTGACAACCTAGAATTGACAGTGAAGTTACGTTTGTTTCGCCGTAAAACTCAAAAAAATAGGCCAATATGGAATTAAATGTAAAAAATAACAGCTCCCAAATGAGAGAAACTCTGAAATTTCAGAATCTTCAAAAAGATTAATCAATAATCTTTTTTTTTTCAATGTACCGCCGTGGTGGATGTCCGGGAAATACGAGGAGAATTTATCGCATCAACTTTGTCGGTGTAACGAAGGGAAACTGTAATCAGTACATCCAAATTAATGACTTCGTTACAAAGTTACTTTGAAATTATTATACAACGCGAGTATTTTAGCGAGTTCTGCGCTCGCTGCGCTATATTAATTTTAGTAACAGCGATGGAAACATAATATTTGCGATCGAATTACCTATGTGTGATATCATCACCATCATTATAGCTGAAATACGTCCACTGCTGGGCATAAGCTGCCCTCAAGCTTTGTCTCATAGACTGGTCCTGTGCTTCTCGCATCGAGTGGACTCCTAAAGTCTTCACCAGGCCATTGGGCAGGGCGGGATCGGGAGGTTTGCCAACTCTGCGTCTTCTGTAATGTGATCGTCATACTCGTCTTCCTGTGTGATATGCTTTAAAATTATTTGATTAGGTAAGATTAAAGTTCCATTACTACATCCAATCAATACATCCCATCTTGACGGTAACGAGATAACAACACAAACACACGAATAGACTGATGTCGAAATAACATCTAAACGCCTTTTTTTTTTTTTTTGGGTGGGAAATCATCCAATGACTTCTCCCGCCCTGGGTGAAGCGGGAGGGCGTGTCAGACTTTTACTGACTAAAACCCACCCGTGTTCCTTCAGTTGCTTGCGCCAGGGCCGCGGTAACTCTTTTTCAAATTTATCCGACCCAGACAGGCATCGGTCCTATCAGGCCCCGTCACTTTTGCTGACATCTCTTTGAGGCGCGCGTGGAACACTACGCGCCGTAAACTCGGGCTTGGTCCTTATCGGACGGTAAGCTACCCATAACTTGCCGTCCGCAAGCCCGTGCCTACGGTGGCCGGGAATCGGCTTGCGACTCCCTACGCCCGGGGCGTCTCCTGCGGTGGCTAGGGGCGTGAGGGCGTCTCCTTTGCGTCTCCCTCACGCGTTCCGCCTCCTCCTTTGCGAGCATTACTGCTTCGCAGAAGGAAGAGACAGCTTCCCATACCCTCTCGCTCCGTACCATGGCCTGGACCAGGGCCGGACGCGAGAGGTCGCCACCGCCAATCGCCTCCACGAGGACACGGCGGTGCTCCGCCCAAGCGGGGCAGATCTCCACCGTATGCTCCACCGTGTCCTCTGGGTGGTCCACACAATGGTGACACCCGGGCGTTTCCTCCCGCCTAATCCTGAACAGGAACCTCCCAAAACAGCCATGTCCGGTGAGGACCTGTGTCAGGCGGAAGGTGAGGACGCCGTGACGCCTCTCTAGCCACTCCTCAAAGAGGGGCCTTACCGCCGCAATTGTGGCGTGCCCAGCGCTGGGTTGCGACAATCGCTCACTCCATGTCACCATGAGATCCTGCCGGAGCTCTGTCCGCCGAGCCGCGATTTGTCGCGGTAACGGAGTTTCGCCCCGGCATTTGGCCTCCTCGCGCCACTCCCATATTTGCGCGAGGACTTTTGCTTCCAGATCCCATGGCGGTAATCCGGCAAGGAGGCTCGCCGCCTCACCGGAGACCGTGCGGTATCCCCGGATCAGCCGGATGGCCATGGTCCTTTGGGACGCGCTCAACCGGCGGGCTGGTCGCCGCCTCAGGGAACGCGCCCATACCGGTGCCCCGTAAAGGGCCATGGACCGCACGACCCCCGCGTAGAGCCTCCGGCAGGAGGCGTTTGGACCCCCTAGATTGGGCAGCAGCCGCTTGAGGGCAGCCCCCGACCGCTCCAGTCTGGGAGCCAAACGTCGGAAATGCTCAACGAAATTCCACCGGCTGTCGAGGACGAGTCCCAGGTACTTCATCGTCGACCCGACGCCGATGTGAACCCCTCCTACCGTTATTTGGGATCCCGGCGGTGGCGCGTTCCGAGGACCGTGAAAACACATGGCCTCGGACTTGTGCAGGGCCACCTCGAGTCCCAATTGCCGGATCCTCTCGACGATTATCGCAACCCCGCGTGTCGCTATTTCAGCCGCCGCCTGGTGCGATCTCCCTTGCGCCAGGACCAGCGTGTCGTCAGCGTAGCATACCACGCTGACACCAATAGGGAGATCGGCGCGCAGCACCCAGTCGTACCCGATGTCCCACAGATGCGGCCCCATAACCGATCCCTGTGGGACACCGCACGACATCTCTCGCCGGTTCCACTCTCCCTGGTGACCGGGGTAGATGACGGCCCTGTCCGTCAGATAGGCCTCGACCACGCGACAGAGGTAGGGCGGCATCCGATGGTATTGGAGTGCCTCCCTGATGCAGCTCCATGGCATGGTGTTGAAGGCATTGGCGATGTCTAAAGACACCGCCAAGACGACTTTACCACGGGCCACTGCATCCCCCGTCGTAAGGGCTCGCACGCGCATGATGGCGTCCACCGTAGAGCGACCCCTGCGGAAACCAAACTGGCTCTCGGCCAGATCCGGACCCACCCGCACCAACTGCCCGACGAGGCGGTCTGCAATAACTCTTTCAAAGAGCTTGCCCACCTCATCGAGCAGCACGATGGGCCGGTAAGCGGACGGAGAGTCCGCAGGGCGCCCCGGTTTCTTAATGAGGACCAGTTTCCCCGTCTTCCAACGAAGTGGGTACTGGCCCCTCTCCAAGCATGCGCTAAAGAGCCCCCTTAGTCGAGGCCCGAGAGCCTCCAAGGCCAGGACCCAGGCTTTTCCAGGTAATCCATCGGGTCCTGGGGCGGTATTTTTGGCATTCAGCCTGCGTACCGCCACTCTCAGCTCTACCTCGGTCACCTCCAAAGCTTCGTCGTCGTCGGCGGTGTGGTCCGCATCGGGCACCGCAGGAGGCGGAGCCATGGACGGGGGAGTATGTTCCCCTCGTGAAGGGAACAGAGTGCTCACCACGTCCTCTACAAGCTGCGGCCGGAGACTCTGCGTCAGCGGGGGAGCCCATGGGCGGAGTTTATCTCGCACCATTTTATAGGGGCGTCCCCACGGATCCCGGTTCAGAGTCCCCAGCGACTCTTCACGGGCCAGTTCCTTGGCCCGCTTGATCTCCGCTCGGAGGGTGATCCTCGCAGCTCTGTACCTCTCGTATAGCTCCGCCTCAATGGCTTCCGTATCCGGGGGACGGATACGGAGCCTGCGGTGCCTGGTGTACCGGCGTCGCGCAGCAACGCACGCCTGGCGCAGAGTCGTAAGTGCCGGCGACCACCAGTACACCTGGCGCCGGGCGTGTCCAGGCCGGACCCGGGGCATTGCCACGTCACATATCTCGGACATGGCCTCCTGGATCCACTCCGCCTCGTCGTTGATGTCGGCAGGCCTGTCTGGTGATGGCACCCAGGCCTGCACGATCGAGGCTTCCAGGAGTAGCTCCCGGTCCAGCTGCTTCAGCGCCCACCGCGGACCACTCGGGGTCTGTCGGACCGGCACGCTTGAGGTCTGGGCGGAGACGTCGAACCGGATATACCGGTGGTCGGAATAGGTCTCCACCTCCTCCATGACGCGCCAGTCGACTACACGTGGTGACAGAGCGGCGCTGGCGAACGAAATGTCCACCACCGATTCGCCCTGCATCCGCACACACGTGGGGACAGAACCCCGGTTTAGGACGACCAGGCCTGTCTCCAGAGCCCAGTCCTCCACCATCCTGCCCCGTGCGTCCGTATACCGGGAACCCCAAGCCACATTCTTGGCATTGAAGTCCCCGACGACGAGCACAGAGAGGGAGCGGTACCCGACGACGACGGTTCTCAATTCTGCAAGGGAGTTGTGGAACTCGGCGAGAGTTCGGTTCGGAGAAAAGTATACCCCCACCACGGCAATCTCCCCGAACCTTGCTGCCACGCAACCCTGTCCCCTCTTGACACCCTCGAAGGACGGGGTACCGGCGGCGGCCGACGAAATTAGGGTCACTGAGCCGCTCAGGTCCCCTACCCAGTCATCCCTGGGCGGGACGAAGTACGGCTCAGCGACCACGGCGATGTTAATCGACCACTGCGCTATGCTCTGGAATAGCAGATCCTGAGCAGCTGCACAGTGGTTGATATTCGCCTGAAGGAGGCGTAATGGGGCCATTATTGGCAATCCATTTCCGCCTCCTCCCGAGCCCCCTGTGAGGGTTCTGCCGCGGTGGTTTCGGCGGCGACGACGGCTGTAGGGGCGGCAACGGCGGCCGCAGTGGTGGCGGCTGCGGCTTTGGCAGTGACAGCGACAGTGGATGGCTTGCCTCTAACTCTGGCCTTGGCGGGTGGAGCGCAGGTTTTGCTCCCAGCCCGGTGATCGGCCGGCTTGCCAGCTGCCGCACATACGAAGCAGTGCGGCGTGGCATTGCATGAGCCGGCCTTATGACCAGGCTGCCCACAGCGGAAGCAGTGGTTGCTCCGGTCCACCTCCGAGGTGCATTGAGCTCCCACGTGGTTGCCCACGTGGCAGCGGAAGCACCTCAGAGGTCTGGGTTCCAGTAGCTTCACCTGCGCGGAAACCCACCCCACCAAGAGCCTACGACCCTCCCCGGCTATTTTCTGGGCCGCCGAGACGGGGCAGCTCACCATAACGGCCCGCATCCCCGTGACGTCAGGACGTATGGTGCCCGCCCTCACCTGTTCGGCAGAGCACCCCCCATTCTTAGCCACGGCGGCCACCACCTCTCCCTCCGTCACAGAGTCGTCCAGGCCCAGAATGCGCATGTCAGCGCACTTAATGGGCCTGGACACTCGAGCCTCGTCTGCATTTAAGGAAGCTCTGAGCCTTTCGGCCAGAGCATCGGCGGTCGAGCCACTGGCCGCACCGGGAACTTCCAGCATCCGGGCCCCAGTCGCGGTGACCCTCACCCGGATGCCCTCGGTGACGCCAAGCTCCTCCAGGTTCACCGCCGCCCTCGCTTTGGCGAGAACGTCGCGGTAGGACACGCCCTTCTTTTCCGCTGCCGGCTGTAGTGTAATCACCACAGCTGCAGATTTCGGGGCGTGGAGCCTAGCCGCGACGCTTTGCTTCTTTCGCCGCTGCCGCCTCGCCTTCCTTTTGGCCGCCCTTGCTGCCTTGCTCGCCTTCCTCTTCTCCCCAGCCACTTGCCATTCGGCGTTGGCCGCAGGTGATTCAGGAGGCGCCAAAGATTGAAGTGGCCGTCCCGTCACCAGGGCTGGGGCTCTCGCTGCCTGTGCAGCTGCTCCGCCCGTTTTGGGTGCCGATTTTACCAATTTCGCCGGGGCCGACCTCGCGGGTTCCGCCCCACGATTGGCCTGTCCCAACGAACCCGGTTTGGCCACTGTGGCAGCAAATGAGGCCGCCTTCTGCTGTCCCAAAGCCACCTGGCTCGCTGCTAGCGGGGGGCGAAGGACGATGGCCTCCAGAACAGAGAAACGACTCTGGAAGGCAGCCAGCTCCTGCCGCACCAGATTCAGAACCCGGTCCTCTGCAGGCAGAGGCTGGCCTTGTCCCTGCGGCTTCTCCCGGGGGCCATCTCCTCGAAGCCTGGCCAGGTCCGCTCGGAGCTTCTCGTTCTCCTTTTGGAGAAGCTCCATATCAGCTTTCAAGCGGATGACCTCCACCCGCATCTCGGACATTGCAACCGATGAAGGCCCGACGTGATTAGCCTCCAATTTGGCTGCCGCCATAATGGAGGCCGTGGCCGCCGATATGGCCTTGTCTTTAGAGGACTTATTCCTCTTCAAGGCCACATCTCGGATTGCGGCTCCCACGACCTCTGCGAACCTGGCGGCTCGCTCCGAATCCAGATCCTGCTCCGAATCTAGCTCACCACCGGAAGACCCCGAAAGGACAGCCATGCGGCTGATCGATCCAGGGTGGTGCCCCTCCGCGGCAAGCCTCGCGGTTCGCTGGGCAATCTTCTGGGCGGTAAGCCTCCTCCCTACTCGTCTGTCTCGGCCCCCACCCCGCATACTGGTAGGGATCTTCCGGGCCGAGGCCAGCTCGTCATCAGAGAACGACCCTAGGCCATCCCCCGGTTTGGGGCGCTTCCTAAAGAATCTTCGGTTCTTCGCAGCAGCCCCCTCTACTTCGCGCTCCAAGCTCCGTGAGCCCTTTGCGCCAGATGCAGCGTCGGACTCCGACCCTGCATCACTCCTCACCTCTTCGTCGATTTTTTTATTTTTTGTTGTGTCCATTTTTGTTCCCACGAGTAGTAAAGGAATTAACGTCCACCTGGGCAGAGCCTTTTACCCAGGTAAGCCTACATACTGCAGAGTGCGGCAGTTGCTCTACAGGTGAAGCGCTAACGACTGAAGTCCCTCCAGCCATTCATCCTCTCGCCGCGCCTCATGCTTAGGATTAGGTGGTTTTTTATCTTAGAGGTGTCCTTCCTCTGGGCCAGGCGGTTAAGCCAAGCCCCCGACGGCGGCATTAGACATGCCTCTGTTCGCTGTCCGGCCAAACCGACTCAGCAAACCCGTCGAAAGTTCTCTCCTCAAAGGAATCCCCTCGAGGAGAGATATGCCTGCCGCATTGGTGCGCCTGCACCGCTGCGGCCTGGTCGCATCCTTTGTCAACCGACGACCGTCGGTCGATCAGGAGCGACCCCTCCGTGTGTCTCTCTTTGTCAGGTCTCTCACTTGGGCCTTTCCGGCATGAGTAACTCTACCGGCGAAGCCCCAAGATCATTGAGACGCGCAAGCCCCACCACGACGACAACGTGGAGACACTCTCGGTGGGGAACATCTAAACGCCTGGAATCACAATAACGTGCCTAGCGAAGCTGTGGTCGCCTCAGTGGTTAGCAAGACAATTGCCAGGCCCAAGTATTGCTTTCTGTTTGCGAGCCGCTCTATATTAAGCTCAAATGTCAGATACGACTATTTTACACTGATTTTGTAAATAGTCCATCTTAGTTCAACATCGAAAAGGGTGTAACTCATAGGCAAATAGTTAAAATAATTATCATAGGATAAGTTCTTGGTGGTTCTTGGCTTTGTGGGAGCAGTGGTGGCCCAGTGGTATCGGCCGCGACTTACAAGTTGTAGGTCGTGGGTTCGAGCCCAGGCAGGCGCTTTACTTTGTGTAAATTATTTCTTCACCACTGCTCTCAAAACGGTGAAGGAAAACATCGTGAGGAAACCGGCATGTCCTAGAACCAAAAATTCGAAGACATGTGACATCCACCAACCCGCACTGGGCCCGCGTGGTGGATTACGGCTCATTCCCTCTCAAACAGAGGAGGCCTGTGTCCCAGCAGTGGGAACATTAATAGGCTGATGATGATGATGATGATGAAGTTCTTGGTGACAAGTTTCCTGAAGCAAAAGTTTTAGAAATGTCTGGGTCCTTTGTTCGCATTAGGACAGATTCGCTTTAAGACAGATTTTCTTTACGACTGATTCGCTTTATGACAGATTCTCTTTACGGCAGAAATTGTACAGTCGTGTTGAAAATATCAAATCATTATACCAAATTTAAAAACTAGAAATGCTGTTACGGCGACGGTACCTTCAAAGGTACTTCACGTTACATATTAATGCTTTACAAAACGATGATAACGTAAATTTTGTACCCTTAATTTATATACTCGGACCTAATAAAGCACAGGCTACTTAAGAATGATTCTGGGCTTCAGATTCGGTCTCTCCGGGAGGCCATGTTTAAACGCTTGAACCTGTCCTTGAAGGCGGTCTCCAAATGGGATGATGTCATTTTCTCTGACGGCATAAATAGCTTAAAACACTTTTATTTTTATATTCAATTAGGAGGTTCAGTAAAAGAAAAACCAAAATAAGAATAACATCATAATAAAATTCGTCACAAAAAGCTGAAAAAAAAGGCTTTTTAACATGACGGATGAAATCTGCGAATATAAAGCTGTATAGTGTCTGTCGTTGAAAATCCTTGCCGTAAAATGCACAAAATTAATACCCCTTATATTTGAGATCAAAGTCTTAGGCAATTAAAAACTTTTTCCGGAGTAGTTATGCAGGATAGATTAGTTTCTTGTTAGTGACTGCCTAAAAGAGTCATTTAAAAATTATTACTGCTATGATAGACTATTTTAATCATAGATTTAAGATGTTCAAGCGAGAAGCGAATTTAAAGTCTTTAATATCAAAAGTAAAATTATATCATTAGATAAGCCCATCAATCAACTATTGTAGTCGGTAAAGTAATTGGATTTATAAACCACAACATTACAAAGACTACTCTGATATCACTGATGGTCAACAATAGGGCATGAATATCAGAATCTCGGAATCTCGTAATATCGGAATCTCTTTATATATTTATATCAATATATATATTTTCATTGATTAATGCTTTGGCTACGGGCATCCACTGGATTTGTGACGCACGGGATCGGCTTATGTTATGACACTTGAGCGAGGCTTATGTTCAGAAGTGGACGTCTTTCGGCTGAAATGACGTTGACAATGATGATGATGATGAATGTTTGTGTGTGTTTTTCATAGTTTTGAGAGGGCTGTTTTGGAACGAGTATACTTTATTTCTTTACAATTGTGTGACTTGCTTGGAAACCTCAATAAATTAAAGCTTAATATTTTTTATTCTTCTGCCTGTATTGAATACAACAAATTATTTCCGATCACTAATCAGTTGGATAAATCAACTTCCACTACTTGACTTCATTGTCTCTCAACATCATCATCATTTCAGCCGAAAGAAGTCCACTGCTGAGCACTGCCGGCCTCCCCCAGGAGGCGTCGCCACATTGACCGGTACATATACTGGATTTGTTAATCATTATTACTCACTACACTTATCGGTACTATTTTCAAGTTTATCGATAAAGATTTATTTTCTGGATTCTTTAGAATTATCCTTTGTCAGGAAGACATGACTTTTATTCTTTCTTGGGAACAAATGTGCAGTTTAGGCAAATAAGCACCCAATTACCGAGTCATTAGAGAGATAATAGATAATCCTAATATGTCGCACATAAACTTTTTTGTTATTGTGTGTTTTATTTTGTCATAGTTTTTAAGTAATTTGTAATACTAGCAAAACCTTTGATCCTGCAATAAAATATTTTTATGTTTTTTGTTTAATCCAACCTCATACCGAATATGAGCAATTAGCATAAAAACAATGGGATATTTAACAAAAGTGCTCAATTCCGATATTATTATCGGAATTCCGATATTGAGATCTAATATCAGAAATCAAAATCGGAATTGAAAACTTCTGATATTACATGCCCTAGTCAACAATCAAACTTGGGAACAAGGTTAAGTATCATAGAATTGAAATTAGAATTCTTAGAAAGTTACAGATTTTGTAATATGATTTGAAGCGGAGGTTTGATGTAAAAACTGAAGCTTTCAGGTGGTTCTATTGTAACGGCTAGGTCTGCGCTAGGTAAGCTGCGCAGGCCGCTAACTGGTAGTTAGAAGGAAGTTAAGAAAACAGCTTGATAAGTTAATACATATATTAAAAGGTTCTATATTACAGCTAGGTCGTGGGTTTGAAGCGCCACTCAGTTCTGAATAATAACCACCACGCGGATAAGATATAAGTAGGGTACCGTCCCTTGGCAGCATGTGGTAGACGCGGGGACCAGTCGGCACCGGCACAGTGATAGGTCACCGGAACTGTAGCAGCTAGGGTGCGCAGGGTAGGCTGCGCTGGCACCGGCTCGCGCGACGGCAGGCCGCAGGTAAACAGGCAAAACCGGGCAGCGTGCGTAGGCTCGCACGACGGTAGGCCGCAGGTAGGCAGGCAAGGACCTGGCGGTGTGCGTAGGCAGCGTGCAGGTAGTTGGCAGCGTACAGCAGTGGGAGAAAGGTCAAGCCTTAGCCCGTACAAAGGAGAGTTGGCAGCACGTGGCAGACGTGGGGCAGTAGACCGCGGCCGGCTTAGCGGTAGGCCGCAGGGACTGTAGCGGTTAGGGGTGCGCAGGGTAGGCTGCGCACGTCGCTACGTCCTTGGGTAGCGCATAAGCCAGACGGTACGCCCGTACGAAGACCCCGTACGAAGAGCCCTGAAAGCACCATAGGGTGCGCATGTTATATGCGGTGCAATAAGCAGCAAGCCGCATGCTATGTACCAGCTTCGTCCCCATTTTAGGCCAAGGAACGGTATGGGAACATTATAGGTGTAAACTCGACCGGCAAACCGAAAGGATCTCCAGTTGTATGCCCTATAGAGAATTCAATTTTTCTCAGCCCAATTGATCCTTACGAGGTGAACAAATTGATAAAAAACTTGAAGAATAAAAAAAGTCACGGCGTTGATGAACTTCCACCTACCTTATTAAGACAATGTGCAGATGAATTAACTTTACCATTCTATAAATTATTAAACCAATCATTTGAAGAAGGAGCTTTTCCTGATCTCTTAAAAAAAGCTCTTATAAAACCTATCCATAAAAAAAAACAAAAAACTGATCCGAATAATTACCGCCCTATTGCCCTCTTACCGACAGCTTCTAAAATATTCGAAAAAGCCATGTGTAATAGAGTATATGCGTTTTGTGAAAAATATCATATATTTAACGATTGTCAAAATGGTTTCCGGAAAAACCGTTCCACTACCTTGGCCGTTTACAAATATATTCAGAAAGCCCTTGATATTATTAACGATAAAAAATACGCGATAGGACTTCTGCTGGATATGACTAAAGCATACGATAAAGTACAATTTGAAATATTATTAAATAAACTATATAGTATAGGACTCCGTGGCAAATGTTATGACTGGTTTGTATCTTATTTGAAACAAAGGGAACAAATAGTTGAAATCGAACATTACAACAACAGAAATAATGAAATAGAATTAATCAGATCTGACAGCAAACAAATCACCGCCTCAATCCCACAAGGAAGCGTAATTGGGTGCTTCTTGTTCCTTGTTTACGTAAACGACCTACCTAATAATATAAATGAGCCGTGTGTTCTGTTTGCGGATGACATATCTATACTTACCTCATGTGAAAATAACATCAATTTAAATGATAAATTGAATTCCATACTGGATTCTACAATAAATTGGATGACTGAACACAACCTAGAAATTAACTTCAATAAAACTAAAATAATTTCATTCCACCCTCGCCAAAAGATACCAATAAATATAAACTTTAGCTTTAAAAATAATAAATTAGAAGTAGTTGATAATTTCACCCTACTAGGCCTAAACATTGATACACACATAAATTGGAAGTCACACATTCAGAAAGTAAGAGCAAAAATATCTAAATTCTCATACGCCCTCCGTGAGATCAAAAAAACTACAGACTTAAAAACTGCACTAGTAACGTACTACGCGTACGCCTACGCATGGCTCAAATACGGTGTCATCTTATGGGGCAACAGCACTGATGCACCCACGCTATTTACCCTACAAAAAAAACTTATAAGAATCTTAGTAAATATTGAAGTCACCGATAGCTGTAAACCCCACTTTCAGGAACTAAAGATTTTATCCTTACCCTGTCTTTATATATTTGAAGTTTGTAAGTTTGTGCGTATGTACTCAGAATTCTTTACAAAAAGAGAGGACATACAAAATAAAATTAATTTAAGACATAAAAATAGACTAAACTTACCACAATCGCGACTAAACATGCATTCCAGTGGTACCTTTGTCATGTCCATCAAAATCTATAATAAGTTACCCGAAATAATAAAGAATTCTAACACATATAATATCTTTATCAATAAATTAAAGCTCTTCCTTGTAAGCAAATGCTACTATAGCATAAACGAATACCTAAATGATAAATTATAAGGAACTTATAACTATCTATTTGTACCTATACTCGTAAATATTCACTATTAAAGACGCCTGCCGACCCATAAATGCAATATATATTATCATTATTTTTTTAAATAATCATGGAGTATCCTATAAATAAATAACTTACCCTATGAAAATACATATTAATTACGTAATAAATAAAAATGTTGATTATTAAATAAAATAAATAATAATGATTAAATAAAACTAATATTAATTGTAATTAAAAAAATAATGTTTTGTACAAATGTTTCTAAATATATAAATAATACGGAGTATATAATTAATAAAACAATAATTATAATTCTTAACTTAAATTCTTTATTAATAAAACAGTACCTATAACTTACTAATACCTAAACTCACCAATAATACAATTAATTTATCACATTAAACACTCAGTGTCCTTCCTCCTCTCTCCTACTTTATATATGCTGTGCCCGACAGGGTCCATAATTGTGACTTATATAATTATTTTCCTGCCAACTATGTATATACATTATGGTACGCAATAAAAAATTGAGAATTGAATTGAGCTCAGCACATCGCAGCGGTTTACAGGTAAGAAACTTGCAAACACAGCAAGCACATTGACAGATGCAAAGTTAGGTTAAGTATGAACACGCTAGCATTTATTAACATAAGTAAACGTGATCACTTACAATAAAACACGGAGACACAATCCAATGCAGTAGAAACACATGCTCATTGCAAATTCCTTTGTCCCAGACGACCCTTAGCCACGCGTCCAACATGACAGTGCAAAACTGATATTAAATAGGTGATGGAATCGATATTGGTCGCCTGGCACAAAGAATAAGGTACAATAATTAAACCAATGAGAAACTCACCCTAAATCGGGCCACACAGAGTCGTGAGGATCGAAAGTAAGTTATCCGCTAAGCCACTGGAATCGAAATGTTTGAGTGACAGCGTTCAGGAAAGTTAGAGTTGTGCCGTGTTTTTAGAGATGTAACTATTAACCGACTAATTTTGATATTAGTATCATACGACTATTTTCAGTTGAGATTCTCACAACGCTACACTATTATAGGTCGTTTTTTCCTGTGAAGGATCGTTTTTTTTTGCAAATGGCCCGCGAAGATACTTAACTTTCGTGTCCGATTTAAGACAGCAAAAAATAAAAGTTGTTTTTTTAAACGGAGGTTTTCAAATTTCGTTTTTAAATGTATTAAAAGTGATTTCACCACAAATGTAATAAAACTTTTCATAAGGATTTTTACAATTTGTCGACCACGATTACGAAAAAACAAATGGCAACTGATTGAATGGCACCTGATGTATGCCACGTACGGTACCTATCGATATTTTTCGCAATTTTATTCCAGTAGGTACTTACTAGTGTTGGGAGATTATTTTTTCAGGATTTCAAAATCACAGATTCGATTTAATTTAGTACCGTAGAGATTTTATTACATGATAAAAATATAACATTTTTAGGTAGATGTTGACATTATAAGCATACCAAAACTACCAGGAGGCCAGAATCATGAAAAAGTCGTATTTGCGGGGATGGAATCATTACCGGTAAATAATAACTAATACTATCAGGATGCAAACCACCAGGAGGCCAGAGTCATGAAGCAGTATTAGCAGGGCTAGAATCATAAGCGGTAGAGTCTAACGGAGTACTAGGACTTCAGAATCGAAAATCACCTGGTACTCTTTTTACTACTCATGATTCCACCCTAGCTTCCTCATGATTAAAATAACCTGCACCTGTTAAAATTTTCCTAATTTAGGAATATAATAATCTTCCATTTATTAAATTTATATAATTATAAAAGAAATTATTTAATTTAATATAATCATACAAAGAGTATCTACAATTGAACCTAATTATGTTAAAAGTTTTAAAGCGAGACTAAGTACAGTGCAACATAAAAGAGTAGAAGTTAAATATTTGGGAACTAAAAGTTTTCATTTTCTGGCAACATCTAAAATGAGTACTTGAGCTATCAATTCATCACGATAGGTTTCGATTTTCGTAAGAATTTTGGTTTTTGTGTGATATTTCTGTGTGTGGACAGAAAAACAGTGGAAAAACATAAATAAGGTAAATCGTGGAGGTGCCCGTGATATAGTTTACAAAGTTTATATGCAGTGTATAGCCGAATTCCAAGCTGGGAAGCTTCTATCCAACTTAGAAGATGTTTACCATCGTACAGCAGATTTTACTGGTAAGTAACTATTGAAAGTTGCACTAAACGTTAATTACAAACGATTAATACATTCAGGGAACAAAATTTTCGAACCAAATATCATTTACAAATTATTCTTTTACCATTTTTGAGGTTATGCTAAGATAAACAAATAGCGTTGTAATTATAGCGCGACTTAACAACGTTGATAGTAAGGCAACAAAAATTAATGTAATTTATTGCGGATACGAAAAATTTTTTTACCGTACCATATTTGTTGATGCAATCGACTAAATGGAAAAAAACAATTTTAAAATATATTCACGTTTGAACTTATTTCATCGGACTGACAGTGTTTTTTTTCTTTGCTTGTTTTAGGTGTTTCTGTAAGCACAGTGCGCAGAATCGTGCAACACGGCATTGAAAACGGTGGGAAATTCTCAACACCAGCTAAACAAAGGGAGGGTCGTCCCCCAAAGGTATTGGACGACTTTATATTGAAAGCGATTGATTATTAAAAATACTTATTTTTTTGTGAAGCTGTTGTTTTATTACTACTACATAATTATCAACTATTTAATAGACATACATATTTAATATATTTACTCATTATTTATACCCAATAAATAAATAATACTATTCGAGTATCAAGATCAGCTGGGTCGTACTAACTGGGTTGCTATCTGAGCGATTGTGGCGCCCTCATTTATTTTCAACACTTTTATGTCGCACTGTAACTTTCAAATTGTAACTTTTTTAGTTTTTGCTTTTCTCGTTTTGAATCGGGCACGATAAATGCAATCTTTATTAAATCGCCTAAACGTCGTCGCTTTAATCTTTTTATCCGGCGCCTCCACCAAATTGTAGTAGCCTAGAGGCTGCTACAGTAAATAATACACTATATTCAATTCGTATTTAGCGTTTATCAGGCGTCTGCCAAGATGACGTTTAGAACGTTCCAAATACGAATGACACTTTAAGTTAGATCCAGCCAGTCAGTAGTATTGAAGGGATCGCAGACTCCTTCCAGTACTTACAAGTTGAATGTATATCCTGCTGATTTCTTGGCGCTAAAGATCCGGCGTAAGTAGTTCTATATTCATTGTAAGTGTCGTGCCTAGTACCTAGTGGTTAATTTGTGGCCGAAATCTGGTGGTGCGTCATAATAATTTCATATTTTTGCTAGGTTATGTAGCGTCAGAACTCACGAGATTATGCAGATATTGTTTCATAACCAATCACAAACGACAGAGAACGTCATAGACGTATCCACGTTTGATTGACTAGCTTCTCTGAAGACATGACATGATATTCGCTTCAGAGCGATTAGATTGATTCTAGAAGCGATTGACCAACGCTTTGAGATGCCTGAACAACTCACGAAACAGTAAATAGAAGCCAGACAGTTACCCGTTGCGCTAGTAACCGGTTTCATTCAACCGTTTTTCAACTGTACCTCGTAATGTTTAAACCACTTGAATGAATCCGGAGCTATAACTGTAGTGAGACAGAAATAAATGCGACCCCAATCTCAGGCAATAAAAGTTCCGTGAAAGTTACACCAATGCGAACGTCTTTAGTTTCCGAAAGAATTCAATTAGGTAAGAGGGATTTTCAAGCAATATATTTTGCGTCAGAAATGTCTAATGGGGGTAATGAAATATTAAAGGGCACCGGAGTATTTTATGCTATGAATTTAAATAAAATTCTGGAAGTCGCAGAATAGGCGCAAGTTGATCTGAAAACATAATAAAATAATAAATAAATAAATATGATTACATATAGATATCCAAAAGAAAACAGCTTTAATAAGCAAACTCTTGTAGGACAAAACACAAATAAAAAATTAGCATATTTGGATATTATGCATACGTCCGTAATAAAACAATTTATGGTGGTGCTGCATTTTAGGTAGTGTTTTTACGCAGACCGATTGCCATATTTTTCAATAGATCTCGATCTCAGCTGTTGTACGATTACGTTAAATAAAGAAAAACAGTTTCGCAACCTCCCACACCCAACTCTACTTGACGGTGGGTTCACTTCACCTTACTGTCCTTGTCCCATGTTACTTGGGATCGGCGCAACATATTTTCCTCTTCCATATCATCCTGTCTCCCGTCACGCTATCACTGACTCCCTTTCTTTCATATCACTTCCTACACAGTCCATCAATCTTATCTCTGGCATTCCACATTTATATTCATAACTCTTTTAGTAACATGTGTTTCATATCTCCTCATCACATGACCGTAACCTTTTAAGTTTTCTGCCACTGGCGCCACTTTCAAGCTGTCTCTACTAAGTATACTCATTTCTCGCTTTATCCATTCTTGTCACTTTACACATCCGCTTCAGCTGTAATGATGATAATGTCACTTGGCACATCCATCTCAATATTCTCATCTCTGTTTCTTCATGCAATCTCTTATCATCCATATTTTTCACAGCCCGAAATGCCGATCCATAAAGGGGCGACAGGACTAATCACGGACTTGTACGCCTTTAACTTGAGGGGCATCTGTGGGTCGCAAGTTGTTCCAGTGACCTGTCACCATTTCATCTATCCTGAGTTGATCAGTAGACCTACAGGGCCCATCACAAAGGCACCCGGTCGTATGCCTTCTCAATGTCAAAGAACACCATGTGCAAGTTTTTATGTGCACCTCTTTATTTCTCGCACAGTTGGCGAATTGCAAAAATGGCATCCGTTGTACCCCGACCAGGCATAAAACCGAATTGGTCCTGTGATATTTCACTCTCTTATCTCAGCCGCCTTTCAATAACTTTCACCCAAACTTTCATACTATGTGTTAGCTCTATTCCTCTATAGTTGTTCCAATCCAGCACATCACCATTGTTTTTTAAAAATGGTACCAGCGATCTAATGCACCATTAATCAGGTTTGCAAGAATAGAGCTAACCACGTTCATCCATCCAAACGTCATAATTTCCACACTGCTACTGGTATTCTATCCGGACCGACTGTCTTAGCATTCTTCATTCCATTTACTGCTATTATTACTTCATTTATACTAACCATTCGTACTAACCTCTCATTCACACGTTATTTTCTAACACACCACTCCAGTTGTTTTCCTCATTCATCAGTTTTTCAAAGTAGTCCTTCCACCGTTTCTTAGATTTCATTATCAGAAAGAATCATTCCAGCTTCATCTTTCATACATCTTTTTGGCCTGCTGGACACGTATTAGTCATATAAGTTCGACTATAATTGTCAACACCAGCTGGCTTACTATGCTTTTTGTATTTGCAACGCTACCGCCTATTAGAAAACTGAAAAACGTAACGCACAGATAAAAATTTTGTCACAGCTTTACAAAGACTCCATAAATACAAAACGAAGTAATTCGTTTTAGTGAAGTTTAATTTCATTTGAACATTTTATGAGCTCGTCAAGAAACCGCCAACTTAATATTTCAGTCGTATTGTTAAAGAAAACTTTTCATGTTTCAGGTTTCTCATTTATAAAAATGAAGGCTTATTTTTCGAGATCAAATCTCCTTTCACTAAAAACATCACCTTTTTTCCATAATTTCTCGGTAATACTTAGGTAGGTACCTTGAGGGGGTAGCTCAAAGAGCTCTTAACAATAAACAGAAATTACTTAGATATATTATATTGTTTCAACAACATGCCCGCCCACAGGTGGGCTGTACCGAAGTCACAAGCAAAGCTAAACAAAAACATCTTCAATTATTTTCCATCGTTCTGATTTAAATCACCTTCCAAAACTAAATAGTTATCTGTGATAAGTCTTACAATAGGCAAGGAGTATTCCTCTATATAGGTGTGGAGTCACAGTACATAGGAGACAACGGTAAGTGGGTCAAAATAAATACAAAAAAATTATCTATTTGTAGCATGGCTGTTCACATTACAGTTATTTTCTGCGTAGAAACTTTCCAGAGAATACCTTTTTGTATACAAACGTAGAGTATCTCCTTTCTCGTTAAGGATTAGCAGAAAAACTTAACTAAGTTTAGAAACGTACTTGAAGCGCTAAGAGAGCATGTTTATACATTTTTGTACCGAGTACACGATCGAAAAAGTTCAGAACGAGTGCTTTCGACTAAGATTCCACTTCCAAATTTTCAACTTCCACCTCGAAGAGAAACGAACAAGATTCTTACTGGCATTCGTATTTCGTTATTTATTACTTTTTCATAACTCCTCAGTCCTCAGAGGCTCTCGAGGTTTCTGTCAACAGATTGTGAATGATTGTTATGTCAATGGGTGGTCCTCGTATATGGTACTCGAACTGCGATCGGTTCAATGAAACTGCGGTCACAGCTTGTAGAAAGCCACGTCGAGGCTTTAGACCTTTTCTAAGTGCCTTTTAAGTGCTCGCTTTTTTAATGTCTTCTTTTGTATCGTTTGTACGTGAAGTGTTGCGCGAACATGCGGATTATTATGCACCTTGATTAGTGCACAGTGTTTTTTTTTCATTCAAGTTTTATACCTATTTTCTAAGTTAAAATGAATTTGTTTAAATGTGGAGTCGTTTGGGGAAAGCTTATGTCCAGCAGTGGCCGTTTCTCAGCTGTAATGATGATGATGTGTTGAAAATATGCTGAACTACAATCCTGATTTTTTTAACCCTGTACAAAAGGATATCAGTTGATATCTCCTACATTTAAATCTTACATTTCCATATTGCATTGTAAGTTCACGTAACTTTACAGCAGACTCTAGTGGCTACCCGTGGCGCAATGAATTGAATTTATCCTTGATCTGGGAATAGAGAAAATGTAAAGAGAATTTTCTGCTGATAGTATTTATCTTCGTGAACTGAAATCAGAGAGGTTGTCCGTTTTGCAAGTGAGATAGTAAATACCGCTATAATGCATAGGCCGGTATTCCAGCAGTATTGACTCATGCTCAACTCAAAATGGAAAGTTGTGATTGGTTGGTTTGTTTTTTTACATTAACGTCCAAGATCACAGACGCTCCAAACGTTACCGAAATTTTTCAACACAAAATCAGTGGAATTGAGTAATGTTAGCATGTACTTGGACCGTACGCATACTTGCTAACTTGGACTTTTATTTTCATTATTTACAGCTATTAATGAAACTGTGATCAAATTTCAGCTTTCTTGTGAGTGAAACATTTTGGGATTCAACCTTTTGAGAATTCAACATTTTAGGAATTCAACAATTTGCAAATTCAACATTACGGTCATTTCTTCGTTGTTTGACACCTACTTCCGAAATAGAATTTATTTTTCACTTTGTAGTGTTTTTATTTGGAAGTCGGTTGTATTTTTTGTAAAAAGTTTTTTTACTTTTCACTTTTTAGTTGTGGTACATAATGGACCAGTTCTATAGGTTAGGGAACTATAATGTCCAAAGTGAAGCCAGAATTGATTATCACAATAACATGAATCTTAAACAAAACCGGTGGAATGAGAGTATACCAGGGTTAACTGTTCACACCTGCGTACCCTCTTTAGAGCGTACTAGTGTGATGTTATGTTATGTTATGGTAAAAACAATAAACAGACATGCGATTGCAGCTATCCCGAGAGATTTGGAGTCATTTATTGAAGAGTTCCAATGTATATCTCCAAAGTTCTTCATCAGATCTTGATGAACCACTTGGGACCACATGACAAGCACCAGCTTTTAAATAAAAAAAGAATCTTAGAAATCCGTCCACCCAGTAAAAAGTTCTGAGGTAACAAACATAAAAAAAAAATACAGTTTAATTGATAACCTCCTCTTTTTTGGAAAGTCGGTTAAAAAGGGGTTGTTTCAGCCACTTTTATAAAGATGGCAATTAATATTTCTAAAGTTTTCCTGTGATTTTTTAAGCAGTTTGTCCACGAACATGTCTGTCCTTCGCCCACTGGTAAGTACGAAGGTACTGTTAAGTTCCTAATGGGTTATTACGTACTTTTTCGTGGGTTGTTCCACAGGATGGTTCCGTGATTCTTGCCGGTAAGTATTAAAAGTAAAAAACAGTGAATGAATTTTGGTAATCGGATAAGTCTTCCAGAGAATACCTGTTGTGTACCAAAATACAAAGAAATGATTTATCTCTTTATAATACTATTTTAAATCTAAAGGTCAGTCTTATTAATTCTAATCATGCCTAAAAAGTAATTATACTCTACGCAACGGCCCATTGTTTTAATTATTAGTATTTACCAAGCTAGAATTTACTTGGCTTAGTTGAATATTCGAAGTCAGCAAACCTAACCCGAGAACAAATACAAATATAAACAAGGATAACTTTCAAGTTTTGCTTAGTCAAGTTATATAACATTGGAGGTATTTTGTAACTACTGTTGTAACCCTTACACGCTCAGGGTGATTTTAAATTTATTTCCAGACTTTCAGAGGGGCAAGTCAAAAACTAAATGATGAAAATCCAATTAGCCTTTCCCTACATTTAGTCTATTTATACTAACATGTAATGAACAACATATTTTTAATGAGCTTACCAAAAGAGAGGGGGTTCTATGTTCGACTCAATGTATGTTTTTTTAATTTTTTTTTCATACGTAGAAGTTTATCCCGTTGTATAAGATATCTTACATTCAAGAATTTTGTTGAATTAATGGTCGCTTTGTAATACTCTGTATATCTACTTGGCTTAGTTTTATTAGTATTTGAAATAAACTAATGGAGGTGATATATTGATAGCAAAACATTTATCATTCGATGAATTTAGAATTCATAACTGCGATTTCACGTCTTTGATAGGTCACGACTGAATAGTCAAACACTACTCAAATTTAATTTTCCGTTAAGTAGGTAAAGCAATGCGTGTTCAAGCATTAAGGTACCTTTTTAGAACTTATAAAATTAGGTGTACCCACTGCTGGGACACAGGGCTCCTCTCTGTGAGAAGAAATGGGCCGTAATCCACCACGCGGGCCCAGTGCGGGTTGGAGGATTCACATGTCTTCGAATTTATGGTTCTAGGTTATGCCATGGACACGCCAAAAGTTAGGTTACTATTTGAGTACTCGGGTTTTAGTATTTATGATTCTTATCGTACCACTAGGTAAAGTTTAGGCAAAGGTCGCTAGGCACATTGACCTTATAACTAGGTTCTTAAGGTGCTGGTTCTCTCGCGTGATCCCTCGATGAAAAGTGACTTATGTTTTTCTCTAACGCCCAATTTACCAATTTTCTTCAAAAATTGGTTCAGCGGTGTAAGCGCGAAAATGTTATAAACAGGCTTATAGACAATTACTTTCGCATTTATAATGTTATTAGTATGAAGAACATTTCAGATAGGAACCCTTTGGTCAGCGGTACAAACAATAAAAAGTACACTTAACGTGAACTTTAAAATGAGCGGTTCTTTCATTAAATAGAGCGCAGCTTGACACAAAATGATATAAAAGACGAATCCAACGATTACTTTTAAGAATCGAAAAAGTCAAAGTTTCTACAGTCATCTGATTTAGGGAATGCGCGCCATTTCTTCGTCAGATTTGCTTACCTAGAAACTTAAACGGTAAACTATTACATGTAGATATCGTTAATCATAATTAATGTTGATAATCCTCAAAGTTAATTACTACGCGTCTATATTCAGAAAAGCTTCATGTCTTTGAAATTAACCATGGCAATATCTATAAATGTGGTCCACCTATTACTAAACTCTTTTGCAAAAAAAACGGGCACTTAAGATTTTTTTCTGTACTTCAATGAAGAAGAACAAGAGTTAGGTTTTATTAATTTGACGATGAATTGGCATGTTATTTAAAGCATCCTGGTATGATTTTTTACGGTCCAAATTAAAATTTTGAAATTATGAAAAGAAAAATATTGACTATTGTGGATTATTGTAAAATGGCTTTACTAATGGTGCGATTGCTGAAACGATTTTTTATTTATTCCTAAAATTTTAAAACTTTTTGGATATTTTCTGCAAATCAAACAATTTAATCTTTGTTTTTACATTAAATACCACTTTTTGATGACAGTGATAAAGCGATAAGGGCCGGTAAAATTATAGCCCTACTTGAAGAAGGTTTTCCGCAAACATAAGTGTCTCAGCGGCTAAATGGGAGTCGTTCAACTATCCAGAGGACTTGGCTACGGTATCAAGAGACCGGTTCGGTCAAAAGAAGACCGGTTCGGGAAGAAAACGTTGCACAGAACCAAGAGATGGCCGCTTTTTGGTGAGTTAGGCGTTGCGGAATCGTAAGGCGATCGTAAGTGCGAACCTGATGAAGGGCCTTAAAGAAGTAAGAGGAGTAGAAGTTAGCTTATGGACGGTCAGGAGGATGCTTTGCCAATATCAGAAGTTACCACCCGGCTCGGGGCCCTAAATTTCTCCGTGAGCACAGTGTTGCTCTACTTCGGTTTGCTCGGAACTGTGCTTCATGGAATCTGGAGGACTGGCATAAAGTATTGTTTTCTGATGAAGCTAGAATCTCTTTGAGTGGAGAGGACTGACGCCGGCGAGAGCTGCGAGGACCACCGGAAAGCTATGCGGAAGTGTGTTTCGAAGAAATCACTCCTTATGAGGAGGCTACGTCATGTTTGGGCAGCAGTTAATACGACGGAGCGTACAGAAATAGTTTTCATAGAACATTAACACAAAATGGAAGTCTTAATCTTGTGCTGCACTTGGGGAAGATTCCATTTTTATGGACGACAATGCTCGCCCGCACCATTCTGGCGACGTGGAACATGCAAGAAGTTGAGATCCGTCGTTTAGATTGGCCAGCTCGAAGTCCCGACCTCAATCCAATTCAGCATGTCTGGGATTTTCTAAAGAGATGGGTAAGATCAGTGCAACCTGCTCGATAAAACATCAGGGAGCTAATAAAAAGAGTCATTGCAGAAGATTGGGAACGTATTCCTCAAAACGTTATTAATAAAATCGTGGAAAGCATGCCCAGAAGGATGCAAGCTGTGATTTTGGCAAGATGAGGTTTTTTTTTAGGGTTCCGTACCCAAAGGGTAAAAACGGGACCCTATTACTGAGACTCCGCGGTCCGTCCGTCTGTCTGTCTGTCTGTCTGTCTGTCTGTCTGTCTGGCGCCGATGGTCAAGGCTCTGGAGGCTAGACTCGACCAGTATCTCATTGCCGATGAGCCTCTTGGCCCGCTTTCTATCGACTATAGTGCATCCAGCTGGTACTTTGCAGATCCATCCCAGAGATGAGAGGTCACACTCGTTATTAGGTTTTTACATTTGTAACTTTATTTAATTAAAAAAAGGAAAAAAATCTTCTTGTTTTTATTGCCGACCACTACTTAATGTTTGGCCGTGTACATCGGTCTTAAAGAATTCATCGAAATTAAAAAAAAAACAGAATTCACTTCACGCGTATTAATTTACACGATTATAAGTTTACAGACTACGTCAAACAATTAAATTGCATTAAATCAACTCAAATCGTCCTTAGAATTTAAATTTCCTTAGGTGCCCGTTTGTTTTGCAAAAGAGTGTATGTGAAAGTGGAACATCTCTATGTCTTCTTTTATTCACCATGTCTTCATTTCTTGGTACCCTTAATTATAACACTACTGAAACATTCGTGGCAAATAGCTGAATTTTGGTATAATTATGTTCCTAACCAGAGGCGGCTGTACTTTAAGTTCACTCGTGCGCTGAACTGCCAGATTTTAAAAGATTTAGACAAAAAAAAAACTGGGTAACTATCTATTCAACATTAACGAAATTATGACGAGCCAATTTAAGCTCTTACCTAAAGTAATAAGACTTATTTTGCTGTAAAAAATATTCCCCGTGCGGTAGGCTAAAGCGCACGGCAAGTGCTCATACAACTTCTATGAGATCCGATCGAAAACGCCTGGCGCGTGAGACAGAGATAGTTCAATAGAAAATGTACAGCCAAATATGACCACTCTCGTGCGCTGCCCCAATGAATCGAAAATTACCGAGAGCGGGCGAGGTTTGACGAACGAAATTTACCTTCGGGTCGAGTACCAAAATTACGCGGGTGGGAAGTGTGGCAGGCGCGGGGTTTGTTTACTTTTTAGACACAGTATAATGCGTGCAATTTTGCAGTTGATCGCGACTTTATTTCTATATTCTAATTTCTATTGTTTTTTTTTTAATATTCTTACTGAGTTAAGACAGTGTGTGTGAGATTTCGACACTAAATTGAATTAAAACGTTTCTCAGAAACACCATGTCCCAGGACAGGTTAAATGCACTTTCTGTGCTCTGCTCACAATTGAAAAAAAAAAAACAGTCAATACCAGATATAAAAAAAAGGTGAACAAAATGTTGAATTTTGGTCAAGTTGTACAACGACGTAACTAGATGGCGTTGGCGTCGAATAAGAATTCGCTAGCGAGATGGTTTGCCGATTTATATAGGCTCCTATGAATTTGAAGTGCATAGTCATGGTAAAGATAGCATAGTGCGCTACTACTTCTATGATCCACCAGCCGCCACTGTTCCTAACTCAAACAAAGAGTATTTCTGTTCTTCACGTCAGCCGTAGGCTAGTCAGGGGCGAGCGGCATCAGATAAGATGTTTTTGTTATGATCTTGTTGCTACGGAAGAAAAGATAACAGAACATTGAATTATGACAGGAAAAAAATAATGGAATCAATGGAGAAAAGAAGAAATTAATGAAATAAATAATGTATTAAATAACTATATACTTTATTGCGTGGTGTGCAATAAAGTATATAGTTATTTAATACATAAAGACTCGACCAGTATCTCATTGCCGATGGCTCTTGGCCCGCTTTCTATCGACTATAGTGCATCCAGCTGGTACTTTGCAGATCCATCCCAGAGATGAGAGGTCACACTCGTTATTAGGTTTTTACATTTGTAACTTTATTTAATTAAAAAAAGGAAAAAAATCTTCTTGTCTTTATTGCCGACCACTACTTAATGTTTGGCCATGTACACCACACACACCACATAATAAAAACAGGACACACATTTATAAAACAAGTATAAAATAGCCGGCATTATCATGCAAGGCAATCTCTTACAGATAACCTTTGAAAGAACTCAAAGAAAGGAGGAACAAGTTTGTATCGGTAAGAGTTGAGACACATTTAGAAGCCTGACTTTAACACTGACCCTGTGACAAAGAAATACAGTCCTATTTGCCAATAAACAGCCATGGCTTACAGACCTAACCCTACTTAAACACAGACAGTCGCTTCATCCGAGATATTCCTAATATAGACACATAGACAATTGTCCTATATCTGTGTACGTTGTCTTATTTGTTAATACAGTCCTCCTGACAGAATTTCGGTCATAGCGTCCAATATCAGTGGATACTAACCTTGACGTGGGTGTTATTGTAGTGTATAAGTTAGGGCACATACATTCTCTGTTCGTTCAATCTCATTATTCGATGAAACGAAAATCCGTCATTACCGCAGGGAAATCGGGCGTAGGATCACACCACTGACCTGGAAACTGCGGGCTGGCACCCAAAAAATAATAAAAATAAGGAAAATATGATAGTGTAAACTCAATAACAATTCTCCGACCATTTTTTTTTCCTTTTTGCGCGAGATATGCTCATGCATACTGCACTACCATGGGGCGATAGTGCAGTTATGTGGGACTCCAAAGCACTAAAACTCCACGGTGTCCTCGCGCTCGCGTTAGCATTCACCGCGGCTGTCCGTCTCCAGACCTACCTGTGGGGAGTACCCCCCAACACCGGCGCACCAGAACACATTGTACGCCGTAACCACCCTAGGGACCAAACCAGCACATGGGCGCCAGACGACCCCGTGAATGCCACCCTTAGTCTCCCTGTGACGGGTCAGGTCAGTGGCGGCGGCAGGTATGGAGAGCGGCGCACCGCAATATCGTCACTCTTCTCCCGCCGCGGCCTTCTACCTTCGGCCGCGATGCCTCCCATACGACTTCGCGGCCCGCTTCAGTTGCGATGTCGCCACTGTTGCCAAGCGGCACCACAACCTACTTGTTGGCCGCTACGACGTCGGCTTATCGACAAAAACCCTGACGAGCGGTCTCTTCTCGGGTTCCTCTTCGCTTCACCGTGGGTGACCAAGTCACGGTTACTGAGCCGCGCCACCTCAACAATACGATCGAATCCTGGCAAGGACGTCCTCGCCTCGACAATGTGGGAATCCACCGGGAGGGGGGGAGGGGAATCTCCGACCTGAGAATCGAACCCAGGATCCCAAGCCCTACAGTACTACTAGCTATGGGACCACGGGATGTAATGTATGTATATAATGTAATCAAACGGGGCATTTGATTACATTATAATCAATATATAAGCCAAATAACAAACATTGAAATAAGATATTTGATATTCCTAATCAAATAAATTTAAGCTACAAGTAACACGATGGCCCACAACTTATATGAAGCTTACCAGTACACTACATACACTCATCCATGAACGCAAAATTCCACGCTTCGCAGGAAATTCACGCAAAACATACGATACGAGTAAATTATTTAATTACAGAGAAACGAACCACGGTTACTGGCCGCAAAGTTATGCAAACGAATAAGTCGTATATAAAATTAAATGAATAATTTACGAATATTTGCGCAATAAAATATTTCAATTTATATTTTATTCTTTATCATATTTTGAATTTCATGGAATTCAATAAAACATTAAGCGAATTCGTGTTTGAATATTTATTAAAACCACTACTCAATTAAGATAATAAAAAAACATTGCGAAAAAACAAGCATTGTAAAAGTTTCGCCACAAATAAATGGGCTACGCAATAAGCATGGCGTAACAGTTTCGTAGCGGTTTCGTAGCGGTCTCGTAGCGGTCTCGTAGCAGTCTTGTAGAGCCAAGAAATGATCATTTATTTTCTTACGTTGTGAAGTGCCTGGTTTTGTACTTTCACATTGAGTGTCCTTAATTTTTTTTACTGCGGCCTTTAAGTACAGTCTTTAGTTTTTTTTGAAAGTCACTTCTTTGTACTGCTCCAAAATGCGTCAGCCTTCTCAAAAAAGCGTCGCTGAGGTAGTCAATACTATAATAAAATACGCAGCTTCACTTTCCCAAGATCGCGCCTCGTCGATGATTCTACATATTGTCCAGTTACGGTAAAACTTAGGACATAATACTACACCAATTTTACATCACAATATCCACACGGAATCAATTTCATCATCAACATTTCAGCCGAAAGACGCTCACTGCTGTACAAAGAACTCCCGCAAGCTTCGCCACACGGATCAGTCGTGTGTGTTTTGCATCCACACCATCACCGGGCTCCTGCAGTTTTGACCGGGTCGTTGCTCCACCTTGAGGGAGGCCTTCCAACGCTGCGTCTTCCGATACGCGGTCGCCAATTCAAAACTTTTCGGCCCCAACGGTCATCCGTTCTGCGAGCAATGTGTTCAGGAATAATTATCCAAATAATTAAAACAGCCGCTGTATTTCACTTGAAAAAATCCGGCCAAAATCTTCTAGCGCTCTGTGTGTCCTTACCAGACTGATATGTCACCACCCTTATTCTTATAATATATATGTCGTCGTGATATGATGAAAACAGGGAATTGATCAAATCTCTAAGCGATTTCATCAAATCACGGAGGATGTTAAAATTACAACACGTTTTTATCATTTCCCTAAGCAAATCTGGTGATTTGACAAATCTCACAAAAAAAATCTAGTGATTTGAACAAACCCCTAAATTGATTCAGTGAAAAGATAATAAAACATGTAACAAAGTCGACGTAGCCCCGCTGCGCGGGGCTCCTATTTCTGTCTGCAGGGTCAAAAGTAACCTAACACGAACGAGATGACGGGAGCTGCGTTCGCTCGCTTTGCTCGCTCACTTCAGCTCCCGTCATCTCGTTCGAACCTAACCTGTCCGTGTCGGGGTGCCCTAAGTTCCCGAGCTCGCTTCGCTCGCTCTTGGACTGATTCTTTGACCATATAACATAACGCAGCCGATTACCTCGGAAAGCAAAGTACAAAATAAACCTTTAAATTACTACAGAAAAGTTATTTTTGTCATTTCACTGAACCAATTTTGAGATTTGTTCAAATCACTAGATTTCTTTATTGGGATTTGTCAAATCACCAGATTTGTTTAGGGAAATGATAAAAACGTGTTATTATTTTAACATCCTCCGTGATTTGATCAAATCGCTTAGAGATTTGATCAATTCCCTGTTTTCATCATATCCCTGCGACATATATATCCTTAGCAAATTCTTGGTTGAAGGATAACACGGATTTTATAAAACTTATATTTTAAAATATTTAGTTTTTTGAATTCGCCAAAAATTACCGATACCCAGCCAAGTGAAGGCAAAGCTTGCAAATTGCAAATTATGTTCAAAAAATTCTAGTACCTACTCGGTACGTTGGTTTCTCGATTGCTTTCAAGAATTTGGAAGACTTTGTGATACAGTCTGAATATTTTTAAGCCCTACAGATTTTTTTTAAACGTTCAGTAATAGCGTAAAAGCAATCAAGTTATCGAGTAAATGGTGCCAGTATGCATTATTTATTAGCATAACATACGATTATAATTATTAAAATTCCCTTTTTAGGTTTTTATTGACTTAAATATCTCAATTCATAAATATACACCATGCTTGTTAATACTATCGTAAATCTAGTTTTATTAAATAATACAATGCTTAAGAATATTTTCTTGATATTATGTTATTATGCATACACAGTAGGTATGTCTTTAACCGACTTGAATGTGGCCTGGCGTTTCTTGCACGTTATTTTCTATAAATACCGACGCTTTGAAACGGGTAACGGTGAACTACCTGTATTTTTCTACCTGACCGACTCCCTGATAGTTCAAAAGTGCTAATAAAAGATTTAAATGAAATAAATGCTTTGAGTTTGAGACGTAATAACAAAGGTCATTTCCACATTAAACACGTCAGGTACATACCAGGGTTTACCTACCCTTAAGGGATCCCAAAAACGGATGTAATAACACTTGTTCCCAAATATATTTGACTCCCTTCTCAACATCGGGAGTGGAAAAATTGCGTCCAAGTACTTTCGAGTACCCACCGATTGAATACTAATTAATAATACTTCAGATGCCTATTCATTTCTTTTTTCGATTCCTTTAACCACTCAGGCAATTTCGTTTGACGTATTTTATAAATTCGTTTTTACTGAACCGTGCCGATTTAAATTTTGCACACGACGTTATATTAATGGCGTCCGTGTGGCCACGAGGAACGAAAAAGCTTTTTATGTAGTGTCTTGAGCCACGTAGCGCGACAGTATGCATAAATAGGCTAGCATACATTTAGTTAATATAGTGACAAGCAGCTGCAGTTAATTTTCGGGTTATAAAGTTTGAAACCATAATTGATATTATTTTTCTAAGACCAAAATGTAAGGATAACATAAGAAAACAAAGTGTCAGATAAAGGAGTTGCTAATGCATTTTCTTATTTTGCTAGTTATGTATTAGTATTTTTATAAAGAGTGACAGGCAATATTGGATATAATTTAAGCTATCACCAATTTAATTAGTTTTCTGTTTCTTAAATAAGGTTTGCCCGCAATATAGTAGATTTGCCACCAAAATGTAGTCACTAAACAATATAAAATCAATTCTACTATAAATCACCTAAAATCATGGAGATATAGGGTTAGAACCAAAGAAAAGTTTCTTTAGAGAGATCAACAGACTGTACGCATAATAAAGATGAGTACTGTTTCTTTAGGTCCAGTTACAAATTAGTATATCGTTTTTCCAGCGCTTCTTTGTAAATAAAAAAACAAAAAAAAGAGTAAAAAACTTAAAATTGGATAACGTCATCAGATTATCTCCAAAACTTAAAAAAAAAATTGGATAATCTGATGACGTAACCGGATGGTGGCCATGGTACCACCCCAACCAAACAAGAAGGCACCATCGTGGTTGGGCTCATTGAATCTGTATAAGTGATTTTTAATTTTGTACTTTTTACTTCATTAAAAGAGGGAGGGCGAGGGCTGAGCCCTAATTAAGTTCAACCCTAGTTATTGATTAGGGCACATCCAGGGCGGGATGCTTGCTCACGTGAGGGTAAGAATTGAATTACATCGCATCAGCCGCCCTCAATCAGCGTAAGTTTTCAATCGACTGGAAAAAAGTAGGTCTACTTTAGAGTTAATCTTGCGAGACTTAGTTAAATGATTCGTTTAAGATAAGTTAAGATATTATTTTTTGTAAAACATGAGTACACAATAGATTTACATGGTCTTAAAATAACATTTGGAAATAGGATGGGTTTAGGGCGTACAAAAAATTTGGTTTTCTTCTTCTAATTTGGAATCTTTTTATTGATTCCTTATAAAATAAAATATTTGTACATTATTTATAAATCTAAAATTAATATCACAAAGTATTTTTTATCACTATCCTTAAAATCGTTTGGAAATCAGAATTTTCATTCAGTTAAAATAACAATTACCATAAAATTCATCCTTCTATAAAAATTTCAAGGCCAATAAATTAAAATCCCAACAAACTAAAAACATAAGTCCATTAAATAATACTTAACAATAAATCATAAATGAACACATTATTTATAGAAATAGCTATCATAATCGATTTCATTAAACTAAAGTGTGTATAAATGTTATTGGTTATTTGATTGCAACAATAAATAAATAAATTTATAGTTTGATATGAGCCCCTGTCACAAAACTGTAAAACTTCTGTATTGAAGAGCAATTATTGCGCAAAAATCGCTGATCGTTCTGCTCTTGCAAGATACGTTATAAGCCTGCCGTTAGGTATCGTATTGTCTAGATTGAATCAGAAATATTCGTTTGATAAACTGTAGCGTTACGTATAGCTCAGTGGAGCTATACGTAAGCCACGTTATTAAAATTAAGATAAAAGGTTAAAATTAAATTAAATTATGAAAATAAAAAGGATATAGAGAGCAGAACTATGGTCAGCTTCGCACGACGTGGGCAGCTATCCAGGCAGCAGCTCGGGCAAGAAGTCGTGGAATGCCCGAGGTAGGTAGGTGATCAGGCAGCTACGACGGACATGCAGGCAATCGGGCAGGTAGGCAGGTCAGCAGACACCACGGGTAGGTGGTCAAGCCAGGAAATCAGTCAGGTAGGCAGTAGAGTAGATAGCAGGACGGATAATCAGGCAAACGGGTAAATACGTAGGCTCCGAGGTGTGTGGAGGCCGACTATGGCTCAATACGTCAAACAGCGAGGCCTTTGATGTCACGAGATGGCCGTTGAGGGTAAGTCTCAGGAAATAATGCTCTCGGGAACCACACAAAATATATATATATTAACTGATGCACTTCAAATAATAATAGTTTTTTACATAAGCGGATAATTCACCGTTTTTAAGAGTTCAAGAGTAGAAAAATACACTTCGTATTCTAGTACACAGTATATCCACCACTGTCCGCGTTCAGACCAGTTCCAAGACTGAAAAAAGCTGAAGCCCGTTTTTCATTCGATCTCCATTTCTTCTAAATTTCAAATTCAAATCTCAAAAAGACCAAAGAAATAAAAACGGCTTTACAAAGGCGGGTCAGTCTGCTCTGACCTTACAATAATGTACAACTAGCTTAAGGAAAGGTCTAGGTATTATAGTCCATGGTACCTATGGTATGTCTATGGCTTTAAGAAAATAAAATAGACATAATAATATGTCATGTTAGATAAAACGTCAAAGTAGAAAAATATTACAAGAAGAATTATAAATTACGAATATAATTTAAGTTTAGATATTTAAAACAGTCAGAAATAACTAAATATGCTTTCCAGATGTAATAATACAAAGAATATATATAAAAATGAGTTACACAAATTGATGCGATATCAAAAGATGTGAAGATGGATTGTGGAGTGTTATGAAACGTAAGTAGATCTTGAATAAATACCACATTTCCCCGATGACCCCAGAAAAATTTTCAACTAAAAGAAAATTTTGAGGTTTAAATATAATCCTTGCTCTATCACACAACATCTTTCATACATTCGTCAAACACTCTCATTCAATCACACGTTAGGGGATATAGTTCACATTCAATGACGTATACTCCACAAGAAAATATTTATTAAGATATAACGAAGGCTTATTTATTTTTAATAGGTGTCGTTACCCGCACCTGTTTGAAAACCCTAAGAAACTATTTATTTAAACAAGAGGAACTCAAAGAGGAGGAGGACTCAAGTCTATAAGAGGAGGAGGACTCAAGTCTATAAGAGGAGGAGGACTCAAGTCTATAAGAGGAGGAGGACTCAAGTCTATAAGAGGAGGAGGACTCAAGTCTATAAGAGGAGGAGGACTCAAGTCTATAAGAGGAAGAGGACTCAAGTCTATAAGAGGGAACTCTCAAGTCTATAAAAGGGAACTCTCAAGTCTATAAGAGGGAACTAGGTTGAGAGGGAACTAGGTTGAGAGGGAACTAGGTTGAGAGGGAACTAGGTTTGAGAGGGAAGTATACAAGAGGGAAGTATACAAGAGGGAAGGATACAAGAGGGAAGGATACAAGAGGGAAAAAAAAAAAATATTAAAGAAGACTCCACGCATTTGGCTTATTTTTAAAGAGTTACGGGACCGCTCTTTGCATATAAGGCTTTCCGAGTTATGCAAACCGCTCTAAAGTAACACCTCATTCTTTAAGAATAAGATTCAAGAGAATTAAGAAGTTTAAGAAGACTCCACGCATTTGGCTTATTTTTAAAGAGTTACGGGACCGCTCTTTGCACATAAGGCTTTCTGAGTTGTGCAGACCGCTCTAGAGGAAAAATTAAATAAAGAGAAAACATAAAGAGGGATAAAAATATTGCCTAATAGGTTCAGTTGATTGGGGGAGTAAAAGTGCTAGCAAAAGATGATGATGAAATGAGGGCCTGAATGAGAAACCAAAAGTTAGCTTATGTATATACTTGTGTAAGTATGTTTTTAGAATTTTGAGAAGGATGATGAAAGGTCGAGCCCACGTTAAAAAAGATAGAGTGAAAAGTAGGTATAGTGTGGGTGATGGGGTGGATTCAGATAATTGGGCGCACAAACAACGTTGCGCCCAATTATTTAAAAGTTGGGCGCCAAACTGTAGCGTTACGTATAGCTCAGTGGAGCTATACGTAAGCCACGTTATTAAAATTAAGATAAAAGGTTAAAATTAAATTAAATTATGAAAATAAAAAGGATATAGAGAGCAGAACTATGGTCAGCTTCGCACGACGTGGGCAGCTATCCAGGCAGCAGCTCGGGCAAGAAGTCGTGGAATGCCCGAGGTAGGTAGGTGATCAGGCAGCTACGACGGACATGCAGGCAATCGGGCAGGTAGGCAGGTCAGCAGACACCACGGGTAGGTGGTCAAGCCAGGAAATCAGTCAGGTAGGCAGTAGAGTAGATAGCAGGACGGATAATCAGGCAAACGGGTAAATACGTAGGCTCCGAGGTGTGTGGAGGCCGACTATGGCTCAATACGTCAAACAGCGAGGCCTTTGATGTCACGAGATGGCCGTTGAGGGTAAGTCTCAGGAAATAATGCTCTCGGGAACCACACAAAATATATATATATTAACTGATGCACTTCAAATAATAATAGTTTTTTACATAAGCGGATAATTCACCGTTTTTAAGAGTTCAAGAGTAGAAAAATACACTTCGTATTCTAGTACACAGTATATCCACCACTGTCCGCGTTCAGACCAGTTCCAAGACTGAAAAAAGCTGAAGCCCGTTTTTCATTCGATCTCCATTTCTTCTAAATTTCAAATTCAAATCTCAAAAAGACCAAAGAAATAAAAACGGCTTTACAAAGGCGGGTCAGTCTGCTCTGACCTTACAATAATGTACAACTAGCTTAAGGAAAGGTCTAGGTATTATAGTCCATGGTACCTATGGTATGTCTATGGCTTTAAGAAAATAAAATAGACATATGTCATGTTAGATAAAACGTCAAAGTAGAAAAATATTACAAGAAGAATTATAAATTACGAATATAATTTAAGTTTAGATATTTAAAACAGTCAGAAATAACTAAATATGCTTTCCAGATGTAATAATACAAAGAATATATATAAAAATGAGTTACACAAATTGATGCGATATCAAAAGATGTGAAGATGGATTGTGGAGTGTTATGAAACGTAAGTAGATCTTGAATAAATACCACAAAACTAAACCAAAATGTGGTGTATTCTAAACGTGCCATCACCATAATTCCAGTTTTTTTAATTTTTCTTTGTTTTAAGGGGCTTTTCACTTAGATAGATAGAGATAATGTCACATAAAACTTAAAACTAAACAATGAAACTAAAAATTATTCAAGTTGATGAGGGGTAAACTATGCCATATCACGTAACAAAAGCAAACGAGACGGCCATAAGTTACCTGAAAGAATTCCATTGATAAAAATAGACTTTACAAAATGCTAAGACGTGAATTGATCGTGAGCTCTCGAGGTGGACAGCGCCGTCGGCGGCTGAGTTAGTGGCGCTTAATAAACTGGAGCCTGCGGGTCGCTGGATAAATGGCTGCCCTGCCGACGTCTCCGCTGAAGGATAACTTTTTTTATTACAGGTCAAAGACCTTATACTTCTTACTACTAGACTGTGCACTATGGCGCTAAAAACGGTCCAAGCGAGAGGGCTCCCGTTGGTAGTGTGTCTCTTTCTAATGAGGTGACCATGACCAAACATAACAAGGGACAAATTGATTGTAAAAACAATAGTGTATGCATCGCGATATATGTATATATGCTACCTAACTACGCTACGTATACCTACCAAATTAAAGGAAAAAAAAAGAAACGTGTGTATATTTTTTTGGAATCTACATCACTTACCGTATGGTGTCGGGCGTAAAGAATTTCAACATCCCATGTTTTTTCATTGGTGTCATAAGAGGGCAGGCAGAGGGCAGCAGCGTTCTCTGTGCATTTGTAACAACCATTCTGGGATCGCCAACCCGCCTGCAAAGCACTCCCCATGAATAGCACAAATAAAACATAGCCCCTAGTGCCCGGCAACCTGCCTACCCTCAACTACGGTAGCGATCTAGGTTAAGGTATGGCAAGGGGTGCAAAGAATCCCGGACGAGATCCGGCTACCCCAGCAAATACCGACGACAGGACCTGGCAACGTACAACACACGCACACTCCGGACTCCGGACCGACGATATTATCACCGAACTCGAAGAGGAATTGAGCAGTTTACGATGGAGAATTATAGAGTTGTCTGAAGTTCGAAGAGAGGGGGGGGGACTCGATAACCCTCAAATCCCAAGTCTGGATTAGTAGTGTTCAAAGTTGCTATATAACAATAACTTGCTTAGTGCTATAAGCTTTATATTTTAAGCTTGTTATTTTATAAGCTTTATTATAACGAGCTTTTTTATAACGTTCAAGCGCGGGGCGGGCACGAATAAAGCAAGCGCGGTGACTTTTAACTCGCAGCTCCTACCCTAGCGTTGGACGCGTTGGACAGACAGCATGCTTAAAAATATTACATCGCGTTTATGAATATATTACGATAAAATGTAGCAGTAAGAAATAAACAATGAACTTTTTTTCATACTTTCCAGGCTTAGGACTGTCTATAATTATAGATTAAGTGTTATTATGAAATAAAGTATGTTAAGCGATTATAGGCGTATTTAAAAGTTCATGTTCCATATTGGTACATCACCATTAATTCTTTTAGACATTTTCGTCTAACACACAAAAACAAAACATTAAACAACAACACAATCTCTCAATCAATCGTCCTTCACAATTTTACTTAGTCAATATTACGTTATGTGTCCTATCACTGCTTACACTAAAAAGCACAAAGCAAAATAGCATAGGTATATTACGTGAGCCACGCGGGATCGCAAATTACGCGTGCGACCGATAACAATCACTAGCATGCAACGACTGGCGCGCGGCCGCCGCCGCGCCGCGATGTCGCGCCCGCCCGGCGCCCGCTTCGTGCTTTATTTACGTTTTTGCGTTGCGCGCGATACTTCGTTATAACGAATTGAGAAAAAAGCTTATAGCGCCAAGTGAGTGCCACGATAGCGTTAGCTTTATGTTATGTATAATAAGCACGCTGCTTTAAGTTGCTTTTCGTTATATTAACCACCACTAGTCTGGATAAGTCTTGTTCTTCAAGAACCATCGTATATATAGGAACAAAAAGCTCTCTGATCTTACTCTCAAGCTCAGGAAGGAGAGGCGTGAGATGATCCTGCAGTCTTCAGACGATGCTTTGAAATACCCCAAAGGATCTCAATTATTTCACATATTGTCCAGTTGCGTAGATAGTTGAGAAACTTAACTTCACCAATTTTATTCCACTAGGAATCAATTTGCGAATAATATTAACAGCCGCTGCATTTTACTCGAACAAAACCCACCAAAATCTCCACAAACCTGGTGGTCCTACATTTAGTATTACCAGGCCCAAACATTTAAAAGTACTACTCTTACTCAGTATTAATGAGTAATTTTTTTTAATACAATGAATTGATTAATTACAGGAACTGTAAAAATATTTAAATACGCTTCAAAGTTTCATAGACTTTGAAACGTCTTTAAATATATTTTTTATTCGTTTGTTTTGGTATTACATGAAAAAGAAAATATGAAATTTTCTACCATTTCTACCAAACCCAATGATTAGTTGAGCTGGCCAGATGTCAGACAAGGACACACTACCAGCGGGCACCCTCTCGCTCAGGACCGCTTTTGGTTAGCTACCGCTTATAAGGGAATAGCTAACCTAGACGTATGATAATAGATTTCATTTTAGCTATACAAAAATTTTTGGTACACAGTCTAGTAGTAAGAAATACGTATAAGGTCTTTGTTACAGGTTCACTCACCTGGCCACACCGACACGACCGACAAATACGTGCTCATTTCCAACTAACTAAGAAAAAAGACTAACGAAATAATTTCGCAATTCTTGTAAAACTCGCACAATTAAGCTAATTTGGCTAGTTCAACTTGTAGAATAAAATTACTTACCTTAAATATAAGGATTAAATGCTTTAGGTACTACATTTTAAACGATTACTTTTAACTGCTACAGTAACAGCCTACTGAAGTCGTAAATAATGCAGAGTTTATCTCGAGCATTTTTGGTTGAAACATAAAATTTGTTTCAGAATAAATGAGTACACGCGTTCTGCCTCCGTAGTCTATCTCTGTGGTACTTTGTGTGTAAATGTGGATAGCTGTCGGCCATTTGTAAACATCATATAACACGGTAGCTGAGTAACGAGTTTTTAAATTATAAAACGGGTAAAAATAGAATACATTTTGTTAATGAGTTCCATTTAAACATGTTTTGGAATAATAAGTACATAGAAAAGAGTATTCTTTTTTTTATAAGAAAAACGTTGCCCCACACTAGGAATTTCTTCCTGTATCGTGGGTGCGTTTACAAACATATAAACTCACATACACTACACCCAGAGCCGGAACAACTATCTGTAGGTCATACAAATATTTGTTCCGTGCGGGAATCGAACCCGCGACACGCAGCGCAGCAGTCAATCGCTCAACCACTGCGCCAACCGTGCGCCTATTGTTCTGAATTTATTCGTAAAATTATAAAAAATACCCATCATTATTTTCCGTAAGAAAAAACAAGAGCCAGTGTTCAAATACTATCTATTTCTGAATAGTCGTAGACGCAGTACTACATTGGTGAAATATGGTCGTGCAAACAACTTACAAGATAAAGAACTTCAATTTCGAGGGAATTTATATGCCGACAACAAGGTACAGACAGCTTTCTGTATTTTTTTTAATAGGTATTCGAATAACTGCCTCGTTGTTTTAGTAGTAGTACTACTAAATATGAGATCCTAGGTTCGATTCTCTTGCAGGCCAAGTCTTGTTGGGTTTTTCCATCATAAATTGTTCAGTAGCAGCCCTGAGTTTAAAATTGTGCCCGGTAGATGGCAATAGGCCCGCCCCAAATAACATGGAATTTAAATATAACTGGCGAAATGTGGCTGGCGAGGTATTATAGGTAATACACCACGGCATTTCGGCATATTTAGGCTATTTTGCTATTGAATATTTTAGAACAAGTTCTCATATTAATACTTTATTGTATTCAAAACGAGGTTGACAATGCCTTTTGCAGGGACTCGGGGAGCACATCGCTAACGAACTGCACATACACTTTTTTTTAACTATCACTCGAACAGCTAAAATTAATTTATTAGGCCCCATCGCAGCAAATGTGAAGCGCCTGTATCCATTTATAAAATAGCTTAGCCATGGCTTTTAATTCTAAGGTTTATTTGGAATAGCTTTAAATTGTTTAGGTAATTATAGTACGAGTCTGCCTAGCCTTTTTACAACTATGTTAACCGATCCAACCGGATTTAGCTGAGTACCAGTACTTTACATGGTGCTACTGTCTATCTGACCTCCAAAACCCAGGAACTGGGAAACACAATCCCCCTTGGCTAGACTGGTGTCAGATATCTAGCTTTGAACTACCCGTAACGAACGACTGTCAAAGACTTCAAATGTCAGCCGGGACTAACGGCTTAACGTGCTTTCCGAGGCACGGAAGAAACCTTGAAGATCGACCCGTGTGGCTGTTATTATTTAGCTTCGACCTCTTAAGCGAGCTCCGAGTAATAGTACGAGTAATATACCTAACAGAGTCCCATCACATATTAGGTACACACACTTCTCGCTACATCTCATTGTATCCTCCCCTGCAAATGCATGTTCGTGTTTTTTCATTCATCACTTGGTTCAACTAAAATGGTAAAGAATAGAGAAAACCGCAGCCTTTATTACGTATCTAGCAAGAGCACGAACGATAGCGAATTTTGCGCAATAATTGCTCTTCAATACAGAAGCTTTTTTGAAGTTTTGGCGAGTTTTTAGAAATAAGTGCATTTGACAATCAGCGAGCGATTAGCAAACGATTGTGTAGGATCTACCATACCTACTGAAGTGGACTGTATTGGTGTTTGGTTGGAGTCTCGTTGAGGAAATGAAAATACTATCGTGATTCGTATCTTCAATTTATTTCTCACTTGTTACTCCTTGTAGAGTGGAAGACCGACTGTGTCTCTGCCTCCAAGCGGGCCGGCTTTTATACAAAAACCGCTCGGTGAGAACAATGGCGCCCCTACCTTTCAACCGTATTCAAGCATGGCACCACAGAAATGCCGCTTTTATAAAACTTATCTTACTTAAATTTACACAAGTTATACATTTCCTTAATCTACATACTTAATTCTACATAGGAAAAATATAAAAGGTGTACAAAGGTCAACACAAAAGTCCTAATCTAGATTCCTCCTTACTCCAAGTACTAAACTATGACAATATACATAATCTTATCTAATTAGCTACCTTTTCTCTAAATCTTATGTATATTACAAGTTTTATTATATTCCTACTCTAAAATTCACATGGCACATACATGTGACATATTTTACACACGTGGTCATTTATTTTTGATCTACCTTTTCTCTAGTTCTTATACACATTACAAGTGTAGATAGCTTTACTCACATGGCACCTACGTCAATCCTATTTTAAATATGCACGTGTTAATTTCTTAGTTTTCACGAAAGCTACGAGACAATGCTTACGGTATATTGTGTCCGGCCCTACCAGGTAGATACATTACAGGGGACGGAGCACCTAACGGTTGTGTCTTATTTTTTCACGCCGTTATTTTATTACGGTCGGTATTAGTCGGGCCCGAAACATTAAGCATTGATTTGAAATTACATTTTATAATATTGAAAAATGCCGACAGAAGATCTATGTTGCCGTCATTCATAGACCCGCAAAAACCCAAAACACGTGCACCTATAAGAAAGGCCATTAAAGAATTTAGCGTGGGAAGTGTCCATTTCTAAAATTACCACGTGAGAACTCGTCGTTTATACCTACACTGTAGATACTTCCGACTTTTAGGACATAAAGCGTTTGATCGCGCGATGATTGCTGATTGCTGTATCTTACATAATAAGCATTCCGGTGATAACATGCAAAATTCCTGACGAAAAACGTTACCGAGAAACGCTGATGCTGTTTTTATATTTTCAACATAAAACCAACTATAAAAAACATGAAACCAGTTCTCGTGAAAATATCTTAACGTTTACATTGGTTTGAAAAAGTGAGTGCCTAGAAAAGTTTTGCTGTGAGGACTTTCAAAAGCTTCTGACGAATTTCATGCATCTTTGCGTGCTTTGAACCGTTCTAGTTGGAAGTTTTCATTAAAGTTGAAACTCTCCGTGTGCTGCCTAGTGTCAATTCCGGTTTATTCTTTTTTGTGGGTACACTTGGTCGCGCGTTTTTTTATTATGAAACTGTAAAAAAGAGGGTTACAGACTGCTAAAACTAAATACATTAGAGTAGCAAGCATAGAATTTCGCCTCTCATTTACTAATCGGTGTGGGAACCTCCAACTTTTGCGTTAAACTTATTATGTTCAGAGTTGACAATAAGTTGCTATTTATAAAGTTTAATTTCGAATACTTTACTTAACAAACAGTTAAAAACCTCTACAATGGCGTACTTATGTAGTTAACGCTGTTCAAAATGTGTAATAACCGACTGTACATGCCACAGATTGTTGGTAAAGTAACAACTTTTGTTTAGATCCTGTAGTAAATGTGTTTACGAAGTAAAGTTGCGATTTATTTAGAATTCATGCTGAGGTAGGTTCACAGTTCACATCTTGGTCCTCTAAATTTCATTACTCCAGCAAAACATCAGTCAACTGGATAGGAACTGCAGTGGCTAATCTGTAAATCTCTGAACCAATTGCGGGCCCAGGTTGGTCGCTGCAGAGGAAATCTAGTAAAATAGAGTATCTTTGATCTATCCCAAACACGATGCCAATGTGATGTATATCTTGTGAAGGGCACAAGATATGCACCACCTTCTTTCCTGCTAAGCATGCACGACCACCTGCACCTTCCATGACTTGAACGAGCCCAACGACACAGCTGTTCAGCGGGTTTATTACGTACCTTCGGCCTCTGACTTGACTATTTCAGACTTAACTATATATGTCCAGGTTTCCTCACGATGTTTTCCTTGCCTGGCTGGAGGCTTAGCTTAGTCTCCACAGGATAGTCCGGTTAAGCAGAAGCCAATCACTTTGATTGAATCTGCGAGAAGCCACTAAAAAAAAAAAAACGATGTTTTCCTGCCTTCTTCAAGCTGTCCAAGTGTTAGAAAATACATATGAATTTGCAGAAAGTCACATTAGTCTTTGCCCGGATTTGAACCCACGACCTCAAGCACGAGAGGCGAGGTTTTTGCCATTGGGGCATGACGACATATGACATAAAGCGTTTGATCGCGCGATGATTGCTGATTGCTGTTTCTTACGTAATAAGCCTGCAGGTGGCCTGCATTCTGGTCGGACAAAATTTGAGTCCTGTCGACAAACAAATATTAAAAAGAAGAAGTTGAGGTAGGTAGAATAGAATAGAATAGAATAGAATATACTTTATTGTACACCATAAAAGTTACACATCTATTTTATAAGAAAAACTTAATTATACGGGTACAAAGGCGGTCTTATCGCTGACAGCGATATCTACCAGACAACCTTATTTTATTTATTTTATTACTCCATAGCCTTGCTTTAAATCAAAGTAGAAATTAAACAAGTTAAATAAGATGTTTTCAGGTAAAGAAAATTATCGTTACTGACGACAATATTTTACAAAATTTAGATATCAGCTTAGGCCATGAAGATAATAATTCAATATTTAAGAAAAAAAAAACCTGATATATTTATACAATAACACATGAACACGTACAGATGAAAACATTCTCGCAATATTAATTGGGTCAGTACGTGATTATTATGTATGTCAGTAGGTACTATGAGTATGTGCGTTCTTGAATGAAATTGACTAGTACAAGTTATGCCTCTCGTTAATAAGTACAAAGCGTTTTCCTACTTGTATTGGCCATTAAATCTGACCATAAACAACAAACAACTTAAACAACACTTTTGAAAGTTTAATTATCTTGAAGTTCCTACATAAATTCAATAAAATAAACCAAGATAAAACATTCATGAGCTAAATGCCTTCTTATCCTGTTTTATGTTTTCAGAAAATTCGTTTACTTTGAACTGATTTCCTTTTTTGTAGAAAAATACTGATCTATTTTATTTAATATTCGTCGTAGTAAGAGTAATTAAGGTTAGGCAGGCCGTTCTTTAACATTTTAGGTATATAAAAGGCAGTAAAAAGCGCTGGAAAGTTAAAGACGGCAACATACTTCATTCTTTAAATGTTCAAAGTTTTGAAGTATGCCGTGAGCTTATAATCAGTGAAACAAAGCCTTACAGAAGGGCCGGCTAATTCTTTTGAGGCTTGTCAAAATTAAATTCTAAACATAGAAAACTTTTAATTTGTTATAATTCAAGTGTTGAGTGAAAATGGTTTTAAGGCTATAAAGATTTTGTGTCAGTCAGTAAAACAAAGGATTAGGTTGTGCAGGTTATTCAACTAGGTGCTTACCTATGTATTAGTAGTTGACATAAATCTAAGATCTAGAAAACATTTTTCAAATGAAAAATTTCGACAACGACAAATGGCATAAAACAAACAATGCAACTTGTTAGCTAGTGAAACAACACAATGAAAAAATATTTCATTGTGTTCGAGGCTTTGACGACTTGAAGTCCATTAGTTATGTTGACAACTGATAATAAAAGACCTTTAAAACTATTCACAATAGAGTTTAAATTATTTCTGTGACTGACTGAAATTTAATTTTAAAATAGAATATTTTTGTCTTCGCAGGAATTAATAAGCAGAAGACATACAAGTTATGAGCAAAAGACTTACAGATCCAAAATTAACGACCACGTCGCGTAGGTCGAGTAATGTTTATTGAATGTTATGATTTATTTGAATAAGCTGTGGTCTGGTAGATATCGCTGTGATCGTTATGAGCACCTTTGTACACGTATAAATATATTTTTCTAGTAAATGAGATGTGTATAACCTTTATGGTGTACAAAAAAGAATATTCTTTTCTATTCTCACCATTATCTAATCGTTGAAATGTCACATAGCGTATAAATAATAATGCATAATAGTAGGTAGATAAAGCGCCACAAAAAAGAGTTTGTTAGACTGACGACGTTAGCAGAAGTAGTTGCAAGCCTGCAATACTATTCCCAAACTCTGCGATTTCTGTAAGCCAGAATCAACAGTGGTGACCACAAAAAAGTGCCGAGTAAATGAAGCTCGATGAGACCGCAGACACGATTCAACTTTCTTGGAACCCGCAATGAAATTAAGACCGACCGCTTATAACTAATACCATTCTGAAGAAGCTGCGCGGTACTGAGGCAGTGTATTTATTTAGCCAGCGGCTTCGCCCGCGTGAAAAGTGTTTTCTTATCCCAGATAAGAAAAGTAGCTGTTCGCAACGAAGTTGGAACGCGCTGACGCCAAAAACCTCGGTCTCAAGACGGATGGAACGCGAAGGTCGCAAGCGCCGGCGACGGCCATCTTTTCCTGAACTATGTTTTTTTTACGAAGCTAAGCGCGCGTGTCCGCGCATATTTAACTAATTTTAACTCATTACGAATATTCTGTAACAACATGTCTAAAACTAATTATAAACGTAAAGCAATCATTAGCAGACTTTAATTGCAAGTTGATCAACCCAACATTTGGTGACCCCGACGTGATCAACTTGAAGATGCGACCGCGTGGTGCCAGCCAACGATGAACTGCTGACTGACGACTTGACGAGCAACTTTACTGACGCGCATGGCTGCAACTCCAGTCTGTGCGACGAGCTGATGACCCACCTACCCTGCGGTCCTCTGTAGTGAGTGATTTGGTCTTTTCACAGGGAAGTACGCCCAATTTTGGTAACTATGCTTAACCTACATGTCGTACATTGATAATGCAGCCGATTTCTGTGCACCAGACCTACTGATTTCTCTCGAAATAATTATAATTTCTTATGTACCTATACACTTAAATGACACGTAGGTACCTAACTTGCTAATGATTTCTCATTAGGTAGGTACTACTTAATGACAACTTTGCCTACCTAACTACTTAACTTGCACCCTATGGAGTCAGATTAAATGACAAAAGTTGCTTAGTAAGGAGGTACTTACTAATTAAATGACAAGCAGACCTGCCTTACTAGTAACTCCTTTCTCCTTTTCTTTCACTTTGCTTATGGGACCACCCTGGCATTTTCCAGACAAGCTGTGCTGCCTGCTTCTTGGGGTCCCGTTGGAATGCACTGCTATAAGCTAAAACTGCTGCTACCTGCATCCTGCGCTGTGTAACCTGCTTTGCTTGTGTGTGAGTCGCTGACTGCATGAGCTGTTGTCGTAGCCATTGCGCGACATATACGGTTTGGCTTTATATTCTTAATTTTACATGCGGTATTCAATACCAGCAAAGCTAATTTCTTGACGGTCTGTTCAGTTCTTAAGTGTTCACCATGTCGGTTGAATTGAAACCTCTTATTCAACAACGTGGTACGATAAAGGCTAGAGTAACTATATTTTCTAAATACTTAAATACTGTTAAACTCATAGAAACTGACAGCATTCCTAAACAAATACTCGTTGAAACTGAAATAAAACTATCAAGATTCAAAGAATTGTTCGAACAGTTTGATGCTTTAAAAACTAAAATTGAGTGTTTGGATCCAGATCAGTTGGAAGAAAATGACTTAATTGAAAACGAATTTTACTCTAACATTGCTAAAGCTCAACTGTTCATTGAAAGTCTTGTCCCTAGTGAGAAAATACCTGAAATTGGGAACTGTAATTCAATATCAAGCTGTCAGAATCTTAACCAAGATAGCCGCAGCTATAATATTAAGTTGCCTACCATTCAGCTGCCTTCTTTTAATGGAGACTATTTAAATTGGATGGAATTTCGAGACACTTTTGATTCTTTAATCAACAACAATGATACTATTCCAGAAATTAACAAGTTTCATTACTTCCGCTCTTCATTGAAGGAAGGAGCATCTGATATAATCAAGCCAATTGGGTTTACTGCTGCAAATTATAAATTGGCTTGGAATTTACTTACTGAACGCTTTGATAACAATCGCATACTTACTAATAATCATTTAAATGCTATCTTGAATTTTGACACAATTTCTAAAGAAAATTACAAGTCACTACGTACTATGATAGATCACTATTCTAAAAATGTTCGGGCCCTATCTTCTTTAAATGATCCTGAATCCCGCTGGGATATTTTACTCGTACATATCATGGTGTCCAAACTAGATGGCGCCACAGGTCGCTTATGGGAGGAACACAGGAGTACTATTGCTGCTGCGCCAACAATCGTAGAGTTCTATAATTTCTTGCGAAATCGTGCTGACGTTTTAGAAACCTTACAGTACAGCAAGAATGATGTTGCTACAAAAACTGAAAAACGTACTTACTCTAAAGACAATAAACAAACTAAATCATTTGTTTCTTCTTCAAACACAAATAAAACAAGCTGTGTTGTATGTTCACAAGATCATTTACTATATAAGTGTGATAAATTTAAAGACATGTCATTGGATGCTCGATTTATGGAAGTTAATAAACATAAGCTCTGTCACAACTGTTTGTGTCCTGGTCATTACTCTGCTCACTGCAAACATAATTATTGCAAAATCTGCAACAAAAGACACAATTTACTGCTACATAAACCACAGTCCAATGATGTTAAGACAAACTCACCTGTTAATACTTCTTCTGCAACATCATTTCCTCAAGAAACTAGTTCCTCTCAGACATCTACTATTGCCATGTTTAATCCTGTATCACTCTCTGTGGCAATGCCCAGGCAGATCCTCTTATGTACTGCTCAAGTGGAAATAACTGATAGCCGATCTTCTAAAACACACATTGTGAGAGCATTGTTGGATAATGGAAGCCAGTCTTCATTTATAACTGAAAGAATGCAAAGAAAAATGAATTTGGCTTGTTCTAATATCAATATATCAATTGCTGGTATAAATAATGAGTTAACTAATACTACTAAAAGGTGTAACATAAAACTTAAATCGCGGATTAACTTATTCCATGCAAATGTTTCATGTCTTTTAGTGCCTGATATTACTGGCATGTTGCCCAGCTCAAGGGTTAACACTTCTGAATGGAATCTTCCTAAATCTATAGAACTAGCAGATCCTACCTACTATATGCCCTCTGAAATTGACTTACTGCTAGGAGCTGATATTTATTGGGAAATTGTAAATTCTAAGCAAATTAGGTTAGGGAAAAATAAACCTACACTAATAAAATCTAAACTGGGTTGGCTCGTGTCAGGCCCTACCGGTGTGAGTCCTACTACTACCACTCATTTGAACTTTTCTCAGGAAATCAGGGACTCTCTGGCTAGATTCTGGGAAGTTGAGGATATTCCTGCTCTGCCAACTAAAAATATTAAGTTTTCAATTGAAGAACAATATTGTGAAAACCATTTTATTGAAAACACTGTCCGCCTGACTGATGGGAGATTTTGTGTAAAGCTTCCATTGCGTGAAGACCCCAGTAAGGCTTTAGGGGACTCTTATCTTATTGCTAAAAGGCGCTTCTTTAACTTAGAAAAGAAACTAAATAAATCTAAAACTAAAAATGAATACACTGAATTTATTAAGGAATATCAAAGATTAGGGCACTTATCTGAAGTAAGCCGTCCTAGCTTTGGATATTACATTCCTCACCATGCAGTAATTCGCGAAAGCAGTGAAACCACTCGCTTAAGAGTAGTCTTTGATGCCTCTTGTAAAACCTCTACTAATAAGTCACTAAATGATATCCAATTTGTTGGACCAGTAGTTCAGGACGATTTAATGGCAATTCTGCTCAGGTTCCGTCAATATACCTATGTGGTGACCGGTGATATTGAAAAAATGTATAGGCAGGTTATGGTGAATGAATCACAGCGTTATTTACAGCTTATTCTTTGGAGGGAAGACGAAAGTCAACCACTTAAAACCTTGCAACTCAATACTGTCACATATGGAACAGCTTCAGCTCCCTATCTGAGCACCAGGTGTCTTGTCCAACTCGCAGAGGAGTGTAGTGATGAAGCTGTTGCCAATACTATAAGACATGACTTCTATGTCGATGACCTGAATACCGGTTCAGACTCAAAATCTCTATTAAAGGCTAAAATTTCAGGAGTGATTGCCAAACTTGCTGAAGCCTGTTTCCCTTTGCGTAAATTTAGAACAAATGCACCTGATATTTTTGATAGCATACTTACAACTGACCAATCTCAAGACTTTAGTAAACAATCTTCTGTCTTGGGATTAAAATGGTCACCGATCTCTGATACTTTGCACTACTCAGTCGAAAATAAACCTATTCCTAAGGTTACGAAACGCTCTATACTGTCGAACTCGTGTCGAATATTTGATCCCTTAGGTCTCTTATCTGCCTGCACTATCTTTCATAAAATCTTACTGCAAAAGCTCTGGTTACTTAAAATGGATTGGGATGATGAAATTCCAAAAGAAATTCAAAACTCGTGGATAGAATTCTATAATGAAACGCAACATTTTGCTCACGTTCAGATACCTAGATACATTTTTTGTAATTCTCCTATTTACATAGAGGCTCACTGCTTTACTGATGCTTCGCAAAATGCCTATGCTGCATGTATATATATAAAATCGACTAATAGTTTAGGTGAAGTTAACTGTAACTTATTATGTGCTAAAGCTAAAGTTTCTCCTTTGAAATCGGAAACAATTCCCCGTCTGGAATTGTTAGGCGCTTTACTTGGTGCAAAACTATACTCTAAAGTATTTCACTCTTTAAAAATTAAATTTGCACGCTCAGTATTTTGGACGGACTCAACTATAGTCTTAGGGTGGTTACACACTCCACCTAAAACTCTTAAAACTTTTGTAAGTAATCGGATTGAACAGATTCGAGAATTAACTGACATAACTACATGGCGTCATGTACCTTCTGACCATAATCCTGCTGACATGGCGTCCAGGGGCATTCAACCGCGTCTTCTTCATGATAATACTCTTTGGTGGCATGGTCCTTTCTTTCTGACCAAGTCTGAACATGAATGGCCCCAATCTAAATCTACTTCTTCTATTTTACCTGAAACCAAAATAAGTTTAAATGTTAAAACTCTGTCTAGTGACATAATACCCTTTGAAAAATATTCTAAACTATACAAACTACAAAGCATATTCGCTTACATACTAAGATTCATGAATAACATTAAAAAATCAAATACTAAATTAAATGGTGAACTTACTTGTTCTGAGTTAAACAACTCACTGGTACTCCTAGCTAAGGCGTCACAGAGAGAATGCTTTTCAAGGGAAATTCATTCACTTGAAACTTTAGAAAAATTAAATTATAAGTCACGGATTCTGTCTTTGAACCCTTTTTTGGATCGACACGGTGTCTTACGTGTCGGTGGAAGGATCGACAATGCATCTCACTGTCCTTATGAAAAAAGGCATCCCATATTGCTAGACCCCAAACACACTTTCTCTAAACTTTTATTTGAACAAGAACATCTTCGTCTCCTACACTGTGGCCCTCAGCAACTTTTAAATACTATTCGTGAGCAATTTTGGCCTACAGGTGGGAAAGTATTAGCTGCGACTACTGTCAGAAAGTGTGTTTGTTGTCAGAGATTTAGAGCAAAGCCTTTAGAACCCATAATGGGTAATCTACCGGAATCTCGTGTAACTGCTCCACCATTTGCGACTTGTGGCACTGATTTTGCAGGACCTTTTTTAATCTTAAATAGAAAGGGCCGCGGTGCCAAGACCTCCAAGTGCTATCTATGCATATTTGTTTGTTTCAGCACGAAAGCTGTGCACTTGGAAGTCGTGAGCGACTTAAGTAGCGATGCCTTCATCTTGTGCTTGCGTAGATTCATTTCACGAAGAGGTAAACCTCACACTATATACTGTGATAATGGTAAAAACTTTGTAGGAGCTAGTAACGAACTGAACAACTGCTCAAGGAGAATGAACGTTCAGTTAGCGACTTCGCGAGCAAAGAGGGTATTTCGTTTAATTTCTCTCCCGTGTATGCACCGCATTTCAGCGGTATCTGGGAAGCAGGAGTCAAGACAGCTAAATATCATCTAAAACGGATAGCGGGTAACTCTAGTTTAACGTTTGAAGAATTATATACTCTGTTTGCGCAGATTGAAGCCATTATGAATTCACGGCCCATTACTTCTATGTCTGCTGGTCCTTCTGATCTGTCAGCACTTACACCGGGACACTTCCTTGTGGGCCGACCATTGACCTCACTACCTTCACCCGTTATCCAAAAGGCCAGCATCAATCGATATCAGCTGATTGAGCGCTTGAGACAACACTTCTGGTCCCGTTGGACAAAGGACTACTTATCCACTCTCCAGCAACGCGTCAAGTGGCAGCGTGCACAAGATCATGTTCGTGTTGGCGACCTGGTCTTCATCCTAGACGACCAGCTGGCACCCATGAAATGGCTCATGGGCCGCATCACCAAGCTGTACCCGGGAGCTGACGGCGTATGCAGAGTAGTTGACGTGAAGACTGAGAACGGCGTCATTCATAGGCCCGTCTCAAAACTATCTCTGCTAGATTCCCAAGAGCTCCTTGGGGAACATGTCCCCAAGGGGGGGGGAGGATGTTCGCAACGAAGTTGGAACGCGCTGACGCCAAAAACCTCGGTCTCAAGACGGATGGAACGCGACGGTCGCAAGCGCCGGCGACGGCCATCTTTTCCTGAACTATGTTTTTGTTACGAAGCTAAGCGCGCGTGTCCGCGCATATTTAACTAATTTTAACTCATAACGAATATTCTGTAACAACATGTCTAAAACTAATTATAAACGTAAAGCAATCATTAGCAGACTTTAATTGCAAGTTGATCAACCCAACAGTAGCTTATGTGCTATTCCAGACTATAATCTATCTTAGTGCCAAATTTCATCCAGATCCGGTCAGCCGTTTTAGCGTGATTTAGTAACAAACATACATCCACACACACATCCATCCAAAATGACACATTGATTATATTAGTAAAATTAAAACCTTGATATTTATTTATTTATTAAAATAATATGATGATGCAACATAAAAATACATAGGTAGACTTAGTGTCGCCGCGGACGTAGTGAACTGTCATTCGATAGTTCGTTAATGGATGTCAATCTCTCTCTTGCTACCTTAGAAACAGTTTCATGTATTATAGTGTACTAGCTTTTGTCCGAAACTTCATTCACGTAATTATTGAATTATTTTTTTTAGTTTTCCCACAGGAACTGTGGTGTGTGTTACTACTGATAACATCAGCTAGCTAACAGTGAAAGACCCGTCAAAATTTGTTCAGCCATTTCGGCGATTAACCAGCACAAACAGACAAACAGATAGACATTTTTTATTAAATTGCGTAATTGTTATTAGCACCGTATGTGTTATATTTTCACATGCATTCAATAAAACACACTCTTATAGTGGGTTCGCAATGTAAGTCCGTTCTAGACACAACAATTTTAACCAGACTGACGACATATTCCTGTAAGCAGTAAATAAGGACTGACCTTTTCCGCAATAAACTAAGACCATAAAGTAGGAACCCTGCCGCGAAGCTTCAAAGTGGAGAAGCCAATAAAGGTAAATTGGCTCTCGTGGTCGATTGCAATGTACTGGGTAGTCGGCCAACGGTATGTTATAAATTATAAGCAAAGCCCTAAGATCAGGAAACTGAAGCCTTAATACGTAAGTGAATACGGCAACGCAAAGGGTTTGACCACTATCAATCGACCAATCACACAGACGGAAATCCACATCGCGTCATTCATCTCGCATGTGATTGGTCGTTTTGATAGCAGTCAAACCCTTCGCATAGCCGAATTCATTTGCGCAATTCAGCTGCTGGTCTTTATCAGCGATACAGTTTGTTTTCGTGCGTTTAAAGTTCAATGTTGTGTGTGGTTTTGTATAAAATTTGAGAAGTGGTGGTCCAGTAGCAACTGACCAAACTTACGTGACGTCGTGGGTTCAAACGCGATCAGGCACTTAGGCACCACGGAGACGTAGCTTTATAGATGTTTTTTTATTTTATTCGTTTATCCTCGCACTGGAACGCCTTGCAGCAATTACTCCAATGGAGCACAAACTTGTGATAAACTAACTATAAGTCCAGGTTTCATCACGATGTTTACCTTCACCCTTGTCAGCGATGTCCAAGATAAACTTAGAAAGTACATATGAATAGAATAAGTCACATTGGTACTTGCCCGGCTTTGAACACACGACCTCAAGCACGAGGTCTTAGCCATTTTGTATGTATGTTGAAATTGGACTAACTATAAAAGTTCATATTGGTCGAAGCAAACGTAAGTTTGTACTAAAAGTTGTGCAGTTTTAAAAGTGGTATACTCCTGTTATCATTGACGCTTACTGCTGCGCTTTCGCTGCGAAACGCTATAGTTTTGCATATATTTTGTTGTGTTATCACTATGTTGTCGCTCCCCGTTGCGTGGGGTTGCTAACGGCTTCATACTTTGATACCTATTCGTGTCTCGTGGTTTACCTACGTTAAACTATCCATGGCACTTGCAGTTGTCATACGAAGATTAAAGTTGAAACAGGTTGCTTGAAAGAATATAGATCTTTCGGTTATACTACGGAACTTTGATGGAGCTGCAAATTTGTCTCACTTAAAGAGGTATTCCACTTACCCAGCGACTCAGATATCCAGTTATAAATAAATATCTGTCTCATTTACATAAGGTTCCATTAAAAGAGGTGAGAATAGAGGTTATTCTGTTATCTAAGCCATTATTAAAAAATGCGATGATCATACATACATACATACATAAACTCACGCCTTTTTCCCATGGGGGTCGGCAGAAACTACAGAACGCCACCTGCTACGATCCTTACATACTTCTTTTGCTTCACACACATTCATACATCTAGTCATACACACACGCCGGTTATGGGTACTGCGCACTTGGCCTTTCTGAAGAACATCACCTATAAGGTCTATGTATGTCTTTCTAGGGCGTCCCCTCCCGGCGTTTCCATTTGAGTCTGCCTTGTAAATACCTTTCGTCAGTCGCCTTTCATTCATCCCCTCAACATGGCCAAACCATCTTAACATACTCTTTTCAATTTTAGTCACTACATCTTCTTTTAAACCACAACGTTGTCTTATTACCTCATTCCTCAATCTATCAGTTAAAGTTACACCACACATACTCCGCAAGGAGCGCATTTCTACTGCATTAATCCTACTTTCATGTCTTTTTTGCCATACCCAACCTTCACTTCTATACATAAGTGTAGGCCACCAGCACGCTGTTGTGAACGGCGAGTCGAGCTTCCGGAGACATCGACTTGCTGGTCACAACTGTATGTATAGCAGTATTCACTTAATTCCCTGCATTCACTCTCCTTTCCACATCCTCTTCAATCTTTCCATCCCTTGTGAACATACTTCCCAGATATACAAACTCGTTGACTTGCTCCACACACTTATCATTTATTTTCACTTCACACTTCGATACATCGTCTTCTCTTTCAAACACCATTACCTTAGTCTTGTTCACATTTATACTCATCCCTTGATCATCGCGATGATCAAATTCAGGATATTCTGATAAACGTAAATGTTTCGGTTTTTCGTGTCCTTCAGAACATTGATACAACATTTTATCTATATATTGAATTATTCTATATTTCATTCTTATATAACCGGATATTAACTTTAGTTTATCACGTATTGTTACAGACTTCGTTTCGGCATTTTTCAAATAAACATCCGGTCGATAATGACCAAAATGAAATTATAGGTAATTGAGGCAAATGCGGCATTTGCGGGTAGACTAAGAATTACCTAATAAACAAAAAACTAAATTTATTTGCAATAAAGTCCGAGTTAGAGAGGTAATAAATTGACGTTATCTCAGTTACAGAGGTGATACCTATAAAATTCATAGAAAACAATTTTGCAAAAGTATTCTTTAAAATCTCATGTCAATTCAATTTTTTTTTTTTTTTTTATTATTATTGATAGGCTCGCGTTTGACCACTACCTCGCCTGATGGTAAGCGATGATGTGGCCTACGGTGAAGCACGCTTGCCTAGAAGAAACCTATTCACTCTAGACTTACAGACCCCAAGGTTCTAGCTATCAGGAAACAAAGACTCCGGAAGGGAATTCCACTCCTTAGCTGTGCGCACAATGAAAGTATTAGCATTACGCTTTGTGCGTATGTGTGGGATGTCCACCATGTACCGATGGCGCATGGCCGTACGTCTTGTAGTCCGATGATGGAAAGGGCTAGGTGGAATCAAATTGTGCAGTTCCGTCGCACACTCCCCGAAATGTAACCGATAAAAAACCGACAGGCTGGCAACTCGGCGTCGATGTTCGAGCCCAAAGACGACTAGGATACATAGTTTTATTACGGAGTTCCAGTGCCTGCCTTCCGGCTTCATCATCAGATCAGTTTGATGGTACCATTTCCATCAGTAACATTTATTTGTATGTTTTTTTTTATTCATCATAGTCGCTATCTATTCGAGATTTCTTAAACTTATGACATACTTATGAAAGTAGGCTGTGGTCTTCTTCATCAGTTCCACTTTACCAAATGATACTTCCTGAGTGCAAATGCTTGCAATGTTATTGCAAATACCCTAAATCGCAACAATGTCTGCCTATAACATTTAAGGACTTCCTTCGATTTCCATGGGATCCCATCATCAGATTCTGATTTGGTGACAATATAACCACCTCGAGAGCCCCTTTCAAACAAAAAAGAATTTTGCAAATCCATCTATAAAATTACGGAGTTAAGACTCAATATACATTAAAAAAACATCTGAATTAAGAACCTCCTCCTTTTTGGGAAGTTGGTTAAATGTATAGTGCCAGTAAAAGAGGTAAAAAAATACACTCGCTCTATCAATTATAGAGGTAGCTATGAGATAAAATCGAAAGAACTAATCCCAGACATAGAGGTTTGTTTTATCCCACTAACTGAGGTAATTCAGTGCTAAAGTGTCGCCATGTCGCGATGTCGGGACCTCAGCAAGGGTTCCAGCTATAAAGTTTTCTAACATAACACACATACATACATACATACATAAACTCACGCCTTTTTCCCATGGGGGTAGGCAGAAACTACAGAACGCCACCTGCTACGATCCTTACATACTTCTTTTGCTTCACACACTTTCATACATCTAGTCATACACACACGCCGGTTATGGGTACTGCGCACTTGGTCTTTCTGAAGAACATCACCTATAAGGTCTATGTATGTCTTTCTAGGGCGTCCCCTCCCGGCGTTTCCATTCACGTCTGCCTTGTAAATACCTTTCGTTAGTCAACTTTCTAACATAACCAGGTCACTTAATCAAGTTTTACTGTACAACAAAATCTAAATTAAAGAGTTATTTTTTTTATTTGTAAGGGCGGTTACGCACTACACGTGTCCGTGATCCGTGTCAGTGATTTATTTAATACAAACAAACGTACAGAGGCGACGAAATCAAAATTTTCTGAATCATGACAGATTATGACGGATAGAATTCTGATGTGGTGCGTAAGCTTCCCTAAAAATATTACTACGGCTACTTTGGAATCGAAATTTTACGGACACGGATCAAGAGTTAAACTCTGAAAGTTCCTGGCGATCCGAGTAGGTGCAAAAATTCATTCAATAATGAAAAAATCTACACTTTTAATGAGTTTACTTTAAATCCCAATAAAAAAAATATTGTTCCTGTGAAATAGGCCTCGGGTAACTTATTCAAACCGAAAGGCATATTCCTACTCTCGGAATATTGATTTTACTATTCTACGGAGAACTGTGATCCAGGCGTTTCGTATTTTGGTATATAGTGTGTTTATAGTATATAAGCCAACTTACACATAGTGTAGGCTTAGCGAGGAAAAGTAGGTAAGTCTTTGTACCAATCAAATTTTCTAAATTTTAATATTATATAATTCTAAAGTTCCACTCTGGTTAATTGTGGCATCAGACCGCTTTCAAGCACTAATGCGGAAGCGTGTTTCCTTGTTACCTGCGGACAAAACCTATCAGGCTTCGGGCTTCGGCCCAACTTGTGTTTAAACTTGATTGCTTCCGCCGACGAACAATTAGCAGCTATTCGCCAACCCATCACACAAAACCTTTGTGCTGTTATTTTAGAATAGGTACAGTCGACTAAAGAGTTTGAAGTGCGGGCTAGACAATAACATTTTTAGTATTGTATATCAGGCGATGCCCACAACGTCCAAGCATGTATTGCGTACGGAAAACACGTCTTGTGAGCTATGACCGAACATAAATTACCTTCAGTCGAGCCAAGAACATTAGCCAGCCAGCAAACGGGCAGCAGGGTTATCTTGATAAAACAGTTTGTTTCACGATGTTTTGTTAAGTAGAGAATTTGACCTACAAGATAATATATAACCAATAAGGTTTTGATCACTCAACACAAGCATCACGTGAGCAAAAATATGAGCTATAGTACCCTGCACAACTATCTCTTAGTTAAGTGTACATGTTATGTAACTGGTTATGTCATGTACCGAATTTCAGTCAAAAGATTGTATGAATTCTCGTGAAAGGATCTGTGTGGTAGGAAACGTGTTCTTTCAAGGTTTACTGAAAATGTTCTCAGCATCAGTCCTTTAGTTAGGTAGCCAATTTAAATAAAACATCTCAGAATGGCGAAGCCATCGAAACTAGATTATTATTCTCTCTCCCTGGATTATCTTAATAAATCATGCCTTTTAAATGACTGTTAGGTGTGAATGAATTGACAAAAAATAAACCAATTTCAAAATGAAACGCAACGTACATAGAAATACAAATACGGAAGGCTTTATTTTCTGTTCTTAGCTCATGTTTCTGAAAAACGTAAAATACCGCTTTAGACTGCTATCGTCTAATAGTTTTTCACCCAGCTGACTCTGAAAGGCGTGTAAACTTTAATGTTCCGGTACAGGTCCTGAAAGCCGTCCCATGGCTCTCGTTTATTGCGACAAACCTTTTGGGTCGGGTAGGTAGTTAAAGAATAACGCGTATATAAAAAAATATAACTAAAAATTTCGTGCGTTTGCAGTTGCGTTGAGAAATCAGTGAATATTGTGGAGAATTTGGCTTTGTATGTAACGGATCGGATGTATGCTACAGCCAAATATTGCGACATTAATCCACTTGTCGTGTACGGATATAAAATATCACAAATATATACTTACTTACTTAGGCAAATACACAGCTAGATAATTAGGTACATACACAGCTAGATACCTACTATACAGTTCCAATACGTTTAATTCCTCTTAAACATCCATTCAAATCGAGATATTGATCTGAAATATCTAATGCGGTGGGGCAGACCAGCCATGCTATTCTCTAAGAGACAGTTTCTTGGCTGTGCTCGTCGACGAACTCGTCAGCGAGACAGTCTTGAGATCGACCGATCGTGCAGCGCTGATTCAAACGGTATTCTCTAGTGCGGTTATGGTCGTCGACGAACTCTAGGCCTGACATCGCCCGTCACAATTTCGTAGACGAATTAGGGCTTGAAACAAATTATTAAAATTAAAATCGATAAATCTCGACTGAGATATTTATGGACTTAAAACGTATAATAAAGGTCAATTTTCAAGTATTTTAAGTAATAGAGTGAAACTACAAACGATTTCATAGTCATAAGAGTTTAAATAATGCATTTTTATGATTGCATTTTAAGGCTGAATGACAATTTCTTTGCCTATTTCGTAAGTAAAAACAACGCGCTGTGACGCTGCCAGACATGACACCCAAACACAGAAAATTTTGCAAAATCGCAACCGATGGTTTTTATATAATAATTTGTTGTTCGTTTTTATTTAAAGTATTTTCAAGTTGAAAAACTGAAGTGCTTTCACAGCGATTGATTTCAACATAGTTCTGTGACTGTGTGAAATGTAAGTATTGCAAAATGTGACGATATTATTGTTGTCCAATAAATATATAATATGTTTATCTTTAGATAAAATATAATAGTACTGCGTTGAAATACATTTGCAGGATGTAAACCAGGGCTACCTTGGCATAAGAACAATATGACAATGGAAAACCAGCCGAACACAAAACAATTGGTGAGGTTTTTTAGAAAAGTCTTAATAGGTATGTTATATTTTTTGTATTTCACTAATTTATTTATATAACGTATTTCAGTCTGAGGCTAGATGACCACCTGCAGTGCCTCATAGGAGAGAAGCCTCAATTGCCTCTTTATGTAAGTTTAGCTTAATTGTTGGTTCTGTGTAAGAAGCTCTAGATAATTAAATAGTGTTCTCATTTTTCATACCCAGGTTGGACCAAGTTGTTGGGGTTTTTTTTTTTAACAGAAGACAAAAATTCAATTAACCAGCAATACTATAATGTATCTACCTATAATATCTGAAACATCCATCACATCCATCCATCACATCTACTCTCTTTCTTTCCTTCAGAAAGAGAGTAGATGTGATGCTGGTTTACATAGTATCCTGCACATATTTTTACCTCTAATAGTAATTTTTTGCATTTTTATGTTTACAGCTCCTCGTAGGCGGCGTTTGCTAACGGTACGAGGCCATCTAATCCAATGCTCATTTCTCAACAACCTTCACAAATGGAGCTTAACTATTGAAGAGAGGCATTTAGAAAACCAGCAACTCCTTATTGGCAACCAGTAGACGAAATTGGATATGTATAAGGAAATAAGCAAGTGGTCAAGAGAAACCTGAGCACTGCAGGATTTATGTGCATTCATCAGAAGAGGAAGTTGAATGCCTGGAACATGATTTTAATATAAATTATAAATAAAGATATTATTATAGTTTAGATTGTGAGAGATGTTAAGAAATTTTAATACAAATTTAAGGGTAAGTACTGGCAAATTATCACTACTATTTGGTCTAAGTTACTTAAATTATACTTACTTAAATATTTATAAAAGATTATAAAAAAGATACTTCAGATTAGAAACAAAAAGGGTCTATATTATAGAATAAAATTATATGACTGGAAAATTGTTTAATAAATAAATCTGAGTTTTATAATTTTAAGATTGTTTTATTAGTCATTATGTATATTATGTCTAATTATTTTTAAAGGTTGCGGGCTTCCACTGGATGCAAGATGCACGCGACTGGTCAATGTGGCGACGTTTGGTGGATGCCTATGTCCAGCAGTGGACGTCATTCGGCGTATATGATGATGATGATATAGCTAGACAAATCATCACAAAAAATATTATTTTAATGTACTCAAATATATTTATGACATATAATTTTAACTATAGAAGCTACCAATTAACCTATGCAATTCATACTAATGTAATAAATGTGAAAGTAACCCAGTCTGATACCTTTTCACACTTAAAGTGCTGAACTGATTTAAATTAAATTTGGTATGGAAACAGTTTGAGACCGTAGGTAACAACTATCTTATGTCCTTCATAGGATAATTTTTATTATGGAAATCTTCCTTAAGGGAGTGGAAGTTTTTATAGTGAATTAAAATTTTATTGCCTAATATAAAAAATTGGCAATTCAAAGTACTAATGCTACGCAGAGGTAGTTGCGGGCAACAGCTAGTTACATAATGTATAAATTCACATGAAACATAAAACGCCTGTACGCTAAGAGCTAAGTCGTTTTCCAATATGTTATTAAATTCTGATAAAGCCTGTAACTATGGATAAAATCTATATCCCAAATGTTGTTTTCAACGTTGCTAATTCTCTCACCTGTCGAGCTCTGTTAAAATCATTAAAAGTCTCGCAACTAGCGGATCCCCGCAACCTTCACCAGGTCATCGGTCCACCTGGTGGAAGGCCTTCCCACGCAACGTCTTCCGGTTCGCGGTCGCCCGTCCAGAATCTTTCTGCCCCATCAGCCATCCGTTCTTCGCTTCGCCGTTCTTATAGCTATAATCTATCTCTATTCCGCCTTTGTACCCGTAATAATAAGTTTTTCTTGTAAATGTTTATAACTTTTATGGTGTACAATAAAAAATATTCTATTCTATTCTCTATGCATAATTTCATCCAGTTTCATTCTGGCGTAGTTGAGTAACAAACATACATCCACACACACATTCAAACCAACAAAACTTCCCATCCAAACTTTCACATTTAGGTATATTAGTTAGATTAAAAACCAAGAAGAATTACGTTACGCGCAAAAATAGTGGCTTTTGGATTTGACAGATAAAAACGAGGCTGTAAGCCAGGCTGCGAGCCTCTTCGACGCTGTTTTTTCTTACGGAATACCAAAATGTATGAAGAACTGTCAACTTGCTCGACATTGAGTAGTTCTAACTCACGGCCGTCACAGCTTAGAGCGCTAGTGTCGCTATTCGCGGCTTAGCGAATACCAAACTGTAGATTCGTCGCTGGCACAGCACTGCGCTCAAGGCTGTATCCTTAGAGAATAGCACTGCTGCTGTTGACGTGGCGACGGCCACGTGCTCATAACTCAGGCGTGGCGACGCGTAGACAGTGGGTGGGTGGTCGCAAGCCAGGTGGCCCCTTGCAGAGACTACCACCGCTTTATAATGAGTTATATTAATTAAGTTACATGATTGGAATTGTCTGTGTTGTTTTGTGTTTGGATATGGGTGTAGGGATATGTAGATGTGTATATGTTTTATGTATGTTTCTGTATGTGTACAGTTATGTGTGCTTTATTATTTATGTGCCCCGTTATACCCAATTATTTAGTAGATTTTCAGTGCTGTTGTAGTCTAGTGTTTTCAAATATTTATCTATAGTTTTTTTGCATGTTTGGCTGTTAAGATTCCTCAATCTTAGGTTTTTACTTACTTTGTTGTAAAGGCTAGGTCCGAGATAATTGTGAAATTTGTGTGCAAAAGATGTTCTATATTTGGGTATATTAGAAACTATATCTAATCGTCTCCTTTTTGCAAAGTGCGGTTTAACTTTATGTTGAACCATGATCTCTAGTTTAATGAATAATTTTCGTATCGTGAGGACTCCCAGTTCTGAGTAAAGTAGGTGTGTCGGATAAGTATACTTTTTGCGGAAAATAACTTTAAGTACCGTGCGTTGGGCTCTTTCGACAAACAACAGGGTGGTTTTTGAAGTTCCTCCCCATACATTCAAGCCGTATATCAGTATAGACTGACATAGTGCTAAATAGATTTTTATTAGAAGCTTAATGTCACATACATTTCTAATCGTTTTAAAAATATAAATTAACTTTCTCACGCGATTACTTAGTTTTATGATGTGTTCTTTCCAGTTTAAGTTATGGTCTACCATTACACCGAGATATCTTATGCAATTTGTTCTGGTGATAGGGTTACAATTACATGTACTTGGATTGTTGCAATTATGAGATTGTATAATTATTGAGTTAGGAGAAGGTTGAGTTCTGCTGTTAATTGTGAATGTAATAAATTTAGTTTTGTCAAGATTAAGTGTCAACAAATGATTGTCCAGCCAAGAAGTTACTAAAGCAAAACCTTCATTTGCTGCTTCGATTAAATTTTCCACGTGTTGGAGCTGAACAATAATACTGTGTCATCTGCAAATGTTATTATTTGTCCATTTTGTAAATCTAAATTGCAGAGGTCATTAATATATATTAAAAACAACGTAGGACCCATAACACTACCTTGAGGCACTCCGAAGGTAACATTTTCCTCATGGCTTACACTGTTATCAATTTTTATAACCTGTGTTCGGTTTGTCAAGTAATCTTGGAAAAGTTGGAGAGGTATTCCTCGAATTCCTAAGGTCTCGAGTTTGTTCAGGAGGATGGGTACAGAGACGGTGTCGAAGGCAAGGTCTAGGAATATACCTAGAGACTTCTGTCCCCTATCCATGTTTTCGACTACATACGAAGTTAGTTTTTGAAGAGCATCGGCGGTTGATATTTTTTCTCTGAATCAATGATCGCCTTATTGATCGAGTATAAATTGCTTCCCTTCCATACCTACCTGATGGTAATGGGTTCCCTCACACTAGCAGAATCTTGATGCTCCGAAATTTATTTGACATAACACACTTAGCATTTTTTTTTAAACGATTATTTTAAGGCATATTTTTTAATATAATTATTGTTGGCCTAATGTTTGTATGTCCGAATTTACAATGTCTTACTTTTTAGATGGCAGAATTTTATTTGGCATAATTTCATTTGGGATATTATGAAGATGGCAGAAATTCATTTGAAATCATTTCATTAGGCATATCTACAAAATAGCATTTTAACCTTAAATTATAATTAACATATTGTCTTAAAATATCCCCCATTCCCACCACTAGAGTGTAATTTAAGCCTGCGTAGTTGCGGAGGGGTGAGTCGGCCCGCGAGCTGTTGCATGTTCCATGCTTGCTGCATGCATGCTGCAAGCATGGTGTATGCTTGTTTGCATGCTGTTTGCTAGCTGCATCCATGGTGTATGCTTGTTTGCATGCTGCATGCTTGCTGAAATATAAACAGAAACAATTTTTTTTACAATCAATTTTATAATTATGGTGAAAAATACAAAATTATTCTAAGTATGAATTTTCAGTAATGTGATATATGAGTATTTCAAATAATATGGATATGCAATGTATGCCAAAAGACGATTTTGACTGTGAACTTTCTGCGATATGATGTGACTATCGATATCAAATTTATGCCTAATGATGATTCTGACTTACAATATTATGAGTTTTGAATATACGACAAATGAGTGTATGCCAAACGATTTTCTGCGAAATGTAGTTTATGCTATCGGTTGATATGCATCATAATATAATGACACAAAAGGTTCTGCTATAAAAGGTAGACGTGATTGTAATATTTACTAAAATTATTTAAAAAAAAATAAGTATATTTTTCTTAATATTCTCAGCAAATCCTTTCATTTGATAACGATATCATGGTAATGCACAAAAAATAACTAGTCCATCTTGGGCCATCCGCCATATTGTATTTAGCATGACGTCATTTAGCTAACCATGCATTGTCATCCAAAATAAACGTGTATGCAAAATTTCGTCTTAACCGTTGCAGGATAACTATTTTAAAATTCAGTTGCAAGATTTGACCCAAATACACTTACATACATAAATACTAAACCGTATTTTAGTTTTAAGTTTTGCTTTTATATGTTTTAACTTGGTGTACCTACAATAAAGTATAATAATATATAAGTAAATAAATACATTGCAAAGTTAAATAAAGTCTTGTAAAAAGAACACATACTGTAACGATTACAAATTATATGAAATTTTATTTTAAAGAGACTTCGCTAAACCACTAAATAGATTTCGATTCAGTTTAGTGTAAATAAAAAGAACTGAGAAATGCCATCACTGGATAGAAATTGTACAAGAACGTCAACAATGCGAGGAGGTCATGTATTATTGCAAATACTAACCAGAAATAGATTGTAAACCATTTTTCATATCGTTTTATGATAATTTATACAGATTTTTTACTAAGAAACAGATTCGGATCTTTGTCTCTGTTTGACCAAGGATGGATTATATTAATATTATTAGACCCACATAAAGAAGATAATTTTGTTGGTTATCTACTAGTGACATATAATCAAAAAGATTTCGGGGAAATATCGGATTATCTACGAAAAGGCTAGCAAGATTACCTGAAAGACTAGCAAGTTTATTAGGCCCAGCGAATATTCTAGCATTATAAGTGTAATTAACTTCGGGCAAAGGATGGTACGGCTGTGCCTTTATTTGCTCGACTTGTATGGCAAAAATTTTCTTCTTTATAAAGATGACTTATACACCTGTTTAAATAACTCTTACAGGAAGGACTAGTCCATATTATCAGATAATAAATGTGTGTGAAAAAGTTTGATGGAGGTCTTTGCCCAGCAGTGGGATATGTTGACAAAGATATATAAGATTTATTGCCATCTAACAAAATATTCGACTCCAAACCTTACATTAAATCAAGCTTAACTTTGACTTCTTTGCATAAACGAAACCTTGCTGATAAAACAAGTTTCTTTAACCAGAAACAAAGTATATTTTCGCGAAAATTTTGCATATTGACGACTCACCGTTTCCACTAGTTTTCCGTCACCTTTTTAGTATGCTATAAGCCTCTCAGAACGTCGAATATTGATTTCGTGACCCTTGTTCCTTTGAATAAGGAGCGTGATAATACACATTTCTGAGGACGGATCACATGACATACGAGCATACTCCACGTGACTGTTGTCACATGTCAGCTAAAATATGAGTAAGTTGTAACATTTTTTTTGGTGCTTGGTTCCTCGACAGTCCGAAAATGTTAAAGAGTCGTGTTGTTTATCAGTTTTGTTCTGTGTGTTACTTAAACTCTACAACAAATCTTTCATTTTTCATAAGAAATTAGATGTTAGCAGTAGTCTGTGTGTATTTAGAAAAAAAATCACAAGACGGATTGAAGATCTCTTAATACCTGATGTGTTATTTTTCTTTTGGTGTTAACCTGTATTGTCCCACTCCTGAGCAAATGCCACCCCCTATTCCTTCTATTTCTCTCGATGTCGTGCTTCATGTCGCCATTTCTCGAAGAAGCCGTCCAAATCATCTGATGTGCAATACTAGCCAATATATTTAATCATATTAAATAAAGCCATCATCAATTCAGAACTCTTTAAAGAATTAAACGTCTTTGTCTTTGGTAGCCTACCGTCTACAAAACTTCATATTCTGAATTCAATGAAGTCTTACTCATCACGCTTCCTAGTAATTTCGACCAAAGAGAAGAAAGTTATCATTAACCTCAAACACTTTCCGAACAAATCGGATATTACTCGTATAAAATGGAGGATCAGTAGAAATGCTAGGAGACGGATATATAACATATTATTCCGGAGGGCTACGCTTGTTTCCGACAGCAAAATAACTTAAAGCGCAGCCACTCAAAGAGGGTTCCAAGAGATTGGCCAGCAAGAATTATTTTATACTCGAGTAAGTTCACTCGAATTTCGAAATTTTCAGAATTTTCTGACGATTACAACAGATAAATAGGAAAGTTTCACAAAAACCTGAGAGAACATTAGAATATTAGGTTTAGTAGTTACAACGAATAATGGTGAAGTTTCATCTAATTACATAGGTAGGTATCTAACAGCTACGCATGAACGTATACAGAAACAAAAGTTGAATGCTTTTTTTTTTATTCATTATAGGCTCGCGCTTGACCACTATCTCACCTGATGGTAAGCGATGATGTGGTCGACGGTGGAGCACGCTTGTCTAGAACCTATTAACTCTTGACTTAAAGACCCCTAGATTGTAGCTATCGGGAAACAGACTCAGACACGCATGTGTGTTTGTGTACAGGTGATGTTACATTGTTTTATAGGTAATCATAAGTACATAGGTACGTATCTATCGGTTATGGATGAACGAAAATACAGAAACAAAAGTGTGAAGGGAATGGGAGTTGCTAGTATTGTTACATTGTACGGCAGAAAATAAACAGATATTCGGAACAATTTTTCGCACCACATTTCTTTAATCCACTCAAACGTTATGTGTCACATCGCTACACGTTGGGGCGACGTTAACGTGACAATATAGACAAGATAATGCCACATTTTAACGTTATGTTCGTAATAAATCCGACTAATAAGACGAATCGTGAAATTTTCATTCTACATTGTCAGTGTAGTAAAGTGAAGCAGATAGTGTGAATTTTATGACATTGAACTTACGGATATTTATTGCAGTCTATACTGTGATTTTTTTAATTTCGTAGACTAAACTGACAGCTGCCAATGACGTTTTTTTCAAATGTTGTTGTAAGTAATAAATTATTCATCGAATCGATGTGACATGACTCCTCAATTTATTTTACTTATTGATGTAAATAAATGTTTTATGAATATAAACGTAATATATGTCACCTGGGGATAGTGTAGATTCCCTACGGTGATAGAATTTTTGAAATCGGTCTAGATCTAGAAGTTTTGAAGTTTATTCGTTACTTACAAAAAATCAAAAATACAAATCATTCCTCTTTATAAATTATATTATCATAGTATAGATATAGATATTATTATTCTCTTTATAAATTATAATATTATAGTATAAATATAGACAGTATTCATACACATAGTACATACACATTTATTAAGTTAAATATGAAATCAACAATAAAATAAATGCGTTGGATAAAATGAAGTCTGACATAAATGAGTAGAAACTAAATAAGGGTCGCTAGTTTCCTAACAAATGTTTTTTTTTGCCGTGAAATAGACATTTTGCATTTACCCGCTCGATTCTAGTTTAAGCACATCAACGGAAGAAAAGTTAAACAAATACAGAAATGGAGCCTTTTTGCGGAAGAAGTTAATTAGAAGTTCAGTGGTCCTTTGTTTGAATATATTTGTACCTTCAGCTACTATAATAGGTTTAATAGGACGTCAAAGGTTTTGACTACCGACGGAGCCATTGAACCTTTACTGTAGGCTTTTTCAATCATTATACAAATTATTTCCAGCCTAAGGTAATAATCAAAGACAAGGTTTATGCGAAAACCACTCGAAAAAAGGGAACAACTGTGCCCTTCGTTTTGTCGAGGTAAAAAGGGCTTTTCAGTACATTTTAATCTAAATGTCCTGAAATCCTGTTTTTAATAGTTTAGGATAAAACCTGGAAAATCTGGTCTGGGAAAATTGTATGTGAGAATTATACGAAATAGTATGAGGGGCTGTAGCCCACTTGCAGATGCCCTTTAGACACTTTTAATGATCAGGCATTTAATTATCATAGCACACTTGAATGTTTTCCTAGTTTAAGGTTTAAATTATTAAGTCACTCATTTACAGAATCAAAAAATATCTAAAATTCAACCCTGCCTTTGCAATGTGTTACATCATAATCTTAAATTGAAGAGAAAATACAATCTTTCAAGCCTACTTACTTACAGCAATATATAAAATATGATGAATAAGAAAGCCAGCTACTTACAATAAGTATTTAATCCCCTTACGACCGTTTTCCTTAAATTAAATTCCTTTTGCTTAAAGGTTCGACGGGACACCCACTTAAATTAGTATTAGGGATATATTATGTAGCTAAAGACGGCACATAAGATAATATCGCGTGGGTGTACCTAAATCGTGGAAAGGTGCGAAATGAGAAAATCTAATGTTTTCAGGAACTTAAAAACAAATTTCCCCTTTTTATTATTATTTCGTTATATTCATTTTAACAAACCAATTAACCGTTTTTGCTCAAAATTATTTCAATAGTACTTCATGGAGTAACCCATGAGAGTATTATTTAAGCTGTTGAATTTACATTTCTGTTTCGCTTTAATTCTTGATAGTTAAGTCAAACTTTTTGAATGAAAATGTCACAAAAAGAATATGACAAACGCCTATTAGATGCTGTGAGCTTATTTTCGACAGCCAAACTCATCACTCGAAATGTGTTCGATTTGTGACGCATCGGTATTTCATAAACCAGGGCTAAGGGTTTTAAATTGTATCTTGGTATCCAGAAACTATACGATGAGAAAAATCTGCTATAAAAGGCATAAACCGGACCACCAACTTTACGTGTCTGACATAAACCATGTGTAATATGACCTTTAACGACTTCACACTCCGCTTATATACAATAAACACATTTTTATGTGATTTCAGGAATTCAGGGCAGTGTTTACGTGAAGCGATACGGTCAAGTATGTGTGACCCACATGTTCTGCATGATCTGATTACTTTATGACTTCCTGATAAACAAGGGGTTGTTTTGAATGAGTTTCTGGAGTTTTCAGAAAGACAAGTTCAAAACAAGTTTTTGTGGATTTTTGGGGTCACTAGTTTTGATATCCCTATTTTCGCATTTGTATGCCTTGATAGACGTTACGCTACGTACTCATAAGTATAAACAAAAGTTCATACCTACTATATGCCTATTGTTAACTTCTGTGAACTACCACTATTATACCCTGTTCTGTAGTAGCAGTCTAATGGACAGATACTGATTGCGACCATTGTCTACAAGTACCTAACTTGAGTACCTTTATAACGAACCCCTCTCAATCACCCCTCACAAGTAGAATGAGCGGCAGTTAATACGTACATCTCATATAATGTGCTCATTGTTACATGCGTGTAAAAAATAGTGGCTGAAATATTGTACTTGAGCATGATACAAGTCTGATGTCTGTAACTAGGTCTAAAACGGGCAAATACTTACGAAATTAGGAAGGCTCCTGTGGCTCATCCTCCTCATCACTAGGGCGTGAGTTGTGTCCGTCAAACCTCGCTTCTACATATTATGTTGATCTGACTGTTTGTGACGGTCACAAAGAAACAAAACGGTTATGGGATATAATTATCATGTACTTAAGTAGCGATTTCCAGCAGTCATGACCCGCGATTGGCGACCACGTACCGGTAGACGTAGCGTCGGAAGGCCTCCCCCTAGATGGAGCGATGACCTGGTCAAGGCTGTGGAAATCCGGTGGATGCGAATTATTTTGACGACGCTTAGGGGACGCCTATGTCCAGCAATGGACGTCTTCTGGCTGAAATGATGATTATGATGACCCGCAAGCATTTCGGCGGCCAAATCCATCTATCAATAGTGCTATTCAATACAGGTATGTAAATTTAGCCTTTGCAATATTTCTTTGAAGTCACATTGAATACATGTTTACTTTATTTACCACATCATATTGATCTGAAAATAGTTTTATGAAAACAGTCTCGATCAGATACCAGAAAACGCATTTCAATAAACAAGTATGGCGTAAAATATTAAAAACTTTGATATTACGCGGCACATCTTCCATTATTACAGCGAAGTTTAATTTGGTCCGGGCTGGCGGTTTTTAGGGAAACCTTTTCAACAAACTTTGCTAAAGCTTTTTAGGAATTATTTCAGTTTTAGAACAACACATTACGGTTACTATGCGTAGGGGATTATTTGTTGGAAGCTTATGTATTCATAAGCATAATAGTTTGACCAAAAATAACTGTTTAACGAACTCATCTAAATTAAGTTGAAAATAGCGAATTTATTTTGAATTGTAGACAGTTGGTTTATTTCTTTTATTTTTGTCTGGAACGGTACTTGGGTCGAAAGATGAAATTACCAATGTTGTTTAAAAGCTAAATTATCTGTGCAATGTGGGCAAGCATAACAAATATTTTTTTCATCACACCTATTCGAAAAACGACTATTGTCTATCGAGGATAGCGGGAGCCAAATCCAATTTTGCGCCCATAGATGTTTGAGCTTTCTCTTTTCTGATTGGTCTGCTTAGTGCTTCTGATAGATTTGCGTAGATGGGTTGGAGGCGCTCGCGTGAAGGTTTAATGTAAAAACAAATATCACTAACTAACATTCAATTCTCTATGGTGATAAACTCATTTCTGTGATTGGTTAGTAAGGAGTAAGTATTATACTTACTCTTTGTTGATAAGTATGTGAAGTTAACCAAATAAGTCGAACGCATATGTTTGAATGAGTTCCTGGCTGGTTCTAAGTTATGGCGGCAATGTGCTTTAAAAAAACTGTAGTTCTTTCTTTAAATTTATTTTTTCTCGGAAATTTTTTCCCACTAGGCTTCGCCATAGAGGAAAGTATTTATGCTATGGGGATATTATAAATTGCATATCAAATAAATAATCGCCTATCAATACATACTCATCATTTATATTCTTATTTACATCTAATAACTTACTTCACTACAAATAAACTAAATGTTTAACAAAACTCAAACTGCAGATAAAACGAAATTATACATCAATATAACATTACTTTTTTCCTCATAATGCAATACTGTTAAATTTATTTTTGTACAAAAATACTACATACACAGCAAATTTTCCATATTTCTAAAATATTAGTTGATCTACGAATAAATTATGGTCAAAGAATCAGTCCAAGAGCGAGCGAAGCGAGCTCGGGAACTTAGGGCACCCCGACACGGACAGGTTAGATTCGAACGAGATGACGGGAGCTGAAGTGAGCGAGCAAAGCGGGCGAACTCAGCACCCGTCATCTCGTTCGTGTAAGGTTACTTTTGACCCTGCAGACAGAAATAGGAGCCCCGCAGCGGGGCTACGTCGACTTATTCGAAAAATCGCTGTACGCTGCGAAAATAAATTGTAGTGTGTTTAGTGATATTTTGAGTTGAATATTTTGCTGTGCAATCAGTAATTTTGATGGGCATTCGGAATCTTATTGCGTAGAAAAAGGATATTTATACTACACCTGCTCGGAAAGTACCTTGATACTTTATCAAATTTACGGTAGAAAGTACGTCATTGCATATCGAACAAATATGCGGCGAGAAAACGCATCTGAGCGGGAGAGAAAAGTGTATGAAAATCCATTTCTTACGTGGTTTTTCTTTTTTAATTTTAGGTAAGACTATGCGCTGGTAACCTAAATATCAAAAGCCAAAAAGTTTTTACTGTGAGTTTTTATCTCCAAGTTCGCAAAATGACACTGGCCACTAGCTGTGTGTTGGATGGTGTCAAACAATTTGAAAAAAGAACATGTGAAAATTGCAGACGCCATTGGCGCCATTTTCAATTTGTGTGTTGTTTGAGGATTCAGTTTTCGTAGAAAAGTAAATTCCTCGTAGGTGTAGTATAAAGCACTATGTATCACTCGAGAGAAAGTGCGATTCCCGATCTCGGGTGTTTTAAAGCCCTCGCCTACGGCTCGGGCTTCAAACGACACCCTCGACGGTAATCGGTAACTTTCTCCTCTCGGTGAACAATGTACTATTTTTGATTTGCGTTTAAATACTACCCTTTTTCTCTTAGGTAGTGATGAAAAATTGTGTGTATCACTCGGGGACAAAATATTTTGTTCTCGGGCGGCGTATATTGAATTCTTCGCTAAGCTCAGGATTCTACGTTACGCTACGCTCGTGATTCTACTATAGAATCCTTCGCTTAGCTCTGAATTCAAAATAACGCCATGGAAGAACAAAATATTACTTTGTCCCCTTGTAACACAAATAACTATTGTTTACTTTTTGGGTAAATATTTATCTGTTTGCCTTCGTTTTGAGGTAAAACGAAAAATTTTCGTTATGGTTTTCTTATTCGCGAACGTTATTCAGACAACCAATTCAAAATTAACCCAGATACTGTAAGTTTGGATAAGCCCATTTCTAGACAAACGAGCAAATTTTGCCTTCCTAAACTCTCCAGTTTGTACCGTTTCCGAGGACACTTGCCCCTCAAATCGATACCATCCCGCCACTTTAGCTACGGACTAATTTTATTACTGTCAAAATTAATTTAATATCGAAAGTTCTATTGATTTGCTAGCTTCTGTCAGCGACTTCACCCGCATGAAAATGTTCCCAAGGGAACAAGTATGTTCCGAGTAAAAAATCCTCACACATCCAAGGCATGGTCTACCCGTGTACGAAGTTTCAACCAAATCCATTCTGCTGTAAGGACGTCAAAAGGTAACAAAGAGACAGACAGGACAGAGTAACTTTTCGAAATTATTATACTAGTATTAAAGTACGGAGTAATTCCATCTTGTTTCTTATTGATTAGTACCTACTTGGTACCGTCAGACGATTCACGCTAAAGTTTGTACAAAACGGAGTTGCGATTGGCAAGTAGTGTCAAATAAACGTCAAGTTGTTTAGTTACCTGATATAAAAGTTTACGTAATAAATCACTGAAACCACCTTGTCCACGAATAAGTAATTTTAATTTGGTCGAAGAATATTATTGAATTGAAATATTTTCTTTGTAGCTAGGTAGGTACCTTCTTTTACTCTTTTTATGTTAAACCAACATCAATAATATATTAGCTACCATTATATATATAAATATATTGTAATATAATATAATATATATAATAATATTGCCTGGAGTTGCTGTCATTGTCACTGGGATTCACTATTGTTCACTATTTTCTTTCGGGTACCCCGCCTACTACAATTGGATTAAAAACGCATTAGAACTTAATACAGTGATTGTATTTATTGCTGGTTACTATTATCATGTAGTGTATAATCCCACTGCTGGACAGAGGACCTTACCATGACTTTGAATATTTTGGTCCAGGACTAATGTGGACCACTGGTAATAAACTGGTTCTGGGTGGTGTTTATCTGCTTAATTATTTATAAGCTGAACGGTGTAAAAATAAACAAGATTCATGAATTAAAATCTACAATGGACACAATGTGCCTCATCAGAAGAAAATTCAAAATACACTTCCCGTAAACCGATTACAGCTCGGTCCTTTGTCCAGACTGAAACCGTAGCAAAATGTCTAAGGCATTTTACAAAAGGTATGCTGGCATGTACCTTACTCACGTATGCATCGAAAATCTGCTCAAATATTTCAATCCTGCTTGATGTTGGCAGGCTTGATCTGAGGATGGAAAAAAGGAAAATAAGACCCAGGAATGATTTTTTGCAATCTTTCTGAGCTCCGATAAAAAATTCGTCGTGTTGAATCGGTAAATAGAGAGATATAAGTCAAGTAACCAGCGACCCTGCATTTGATTCAGAAAGGCAATTAATTAAAATGCAAGTAAGGGCATGGATATACTACCTTAGCAAAGCTGTGTGCCTTAAACCCAGTTTTTCGATCCGTAGTTAACGCAACCAACGGTTAAAATATACTAACTAATGGTTTCAAATTTCGGTGAAACAGGTTTATTTATCAATTCTTAGTCTAACAAATGATCAATAATGAGCTCTTCAACGTATATGACCATTTGTGATGCTAATAATTAATGTATAAACAGGTTTTACTGAAATTTGAAACCATTGGTTGAGTTAACTATTGTATTGTTCAAGTTTGTTTTGTATTAAATAAATTGAAGCCGCAAAATGTCCGACTCCGAAGGTCTGCGTACCTAGTTTAGGAGCCCGGCAAGCTGACAATAATTTTAAACTTCGTAGTACAACCCACTGTTTCCCTAAGCTATGTACTGTGTCGTTGTTTTTTATGTACTAATAAACTCAAATTACAGATTAAAAAATTGGGCCGGAAACCGAAGTAAGTATTTTGCTTAGCTCTAATTTTATTTGTTTGTTGCTTGAGTATGTATTAGTATCATATTTTGTATGTAGTACGAGTATTTTGTTGCACCTATAAGGAAAGTCAATAGCAGTGAAAGACTTCAAACAGCGATACAGCCAATTAACCAGCGAACCTGCAGTTGATTAATAAAGGCACTTAATTAATATGCAAGCGAGGGCATGGATATCTTTCCTGAACAAAGGCAAGAGAGGTAGATACCTAAGTATTAGCTTTCCATTTCCCTAACATCGAAGGTGCTTTGGGCTGGAAATAAATCAGCGACAAGTAATTGGGAGTTTTATTAAAAAGTAGAGAGACTCTTCTATAAATAAAAGTGAAACCTGGAGAGAAGTCCTATTCTAATTTCATTTCCTCAGAAGTTCTTCGATTCGACAGTTTGACACATTTCCTTTAAAATCAAATTAACGAAGATGGAAATCGTTAAAAGTTCTTCATCCTAAAAATAGTTGCGATTTTATTTTTCTTATGTAAATTTCACTTTTAAGTACTGTATAACTATTAATATGTTTACAGGATAGTGAAGACGTCACCTGAGCAAGACTACTTACCCGTCTACCGAAGAAGGGTAATGTGTTTATCAGTCTATGTATTCCTATGTGGCGTTCTACAGACCAATCACGTAGACCGATTTTGATGATTCTTACGCCAATCGATTCATCTTAACTTTGCGAGTGACATGTCAGTAATCAAAGTTCACCACAGCGACCACTAGACGCCATATTATCAAAATAAAAACGGGAATTATGTCAAGTGGGGTATCGTTGAATAGGCATTTAAAATCATCTTTTCACCTATATTTTAAGTAACGGATTGGGATATATAACGTTTTAAAGTTTTTTAACAAAATTTCTCTTTAATTTTCTGATATCTTTTAAACTAGACGTATTTATATAGTTATTATTAAGACATTGTTATTAGATACGTCTTGACCGCCAAGGTGTTCTCAGATAAGTGACGTGATGTTAAAAAAACAAACATTAATTTTGAGTTCCCAGTTTATTTCACTTCAAATAATGGGTTTGATAATTACAAAAATAAATATACCACTGTTGTAATCCAAAAATATATATTAAAACTAAAAAGTTATAAATAAAAAAGTAAATATAAAAATCAAAAACCTGGCTGCTTAAGGAGTGAACTAAAAAGATGTAAACAAGAATAAAATCATGCTATGCAGTCGGAGCCTTGTGGTGGATAAATAAGGTTTTGGTCAGCCAGCTCGCAAATATGGTATCCTCTTCTTCTTGTTTACATCTTTTAAGTTCGCTTCACAGTCGGGTTTTGGAACTTTTAAATTTACATTATATTGTTAAAAAGTTTTGCTTTTTTGTGAAGAATCTTTGTTAAGTATGCAAGTGTTTTATCCGACAAGCCAGTGGCATCTCTTGATGAATAAAATTGAAACACAAAAACCTATTGTAAAGCTTACGACCGCAGACAAGCGATGACTTCACGGAATTATAAAGACGAGCCTTGAGTTCAGTTTGATACCCTTTGTAATTAGTTTTATCTTCCCGCTCATTTTAGCCGAGTCAGGAAGGCTTTTAACATGGCTAACTAGTTTTAAAGTGCATACCAATTAGGTAATTAACTGTTCTGACCGATATCTTACAAAGAACAATAAGACTCATGCAAGTTTTTTTTTTGGTAAATAGCCCGTTCTGTTCCTCTTCTGGGCAATCATCTTTATTTTAGCTGAAGACTGCAAGAATTCACTTTGCAGTGGACTTCTTGCATTTTTCACCAGAACATCTGCCAACCTTAAAACTAAACTAAACTTCCAACGTTACGTATTCCGGAATTCACGGTCGCCACTTCTAAACTTTTCTTCACATTCGATCAATCGTTCTGCGAAAACTGTGCCCTGCCCATTGCCACTCAATTTTGGCAAAAGGGAATATGTATGTCATTTTAACAAACAAATATGAAAGATTTTTATTTAATAAAATCCCTATTCTTTGAGCTATGTCGGACAATATAAACTAGAAACATATCCGTATATAATACTTTAAAAAGTAAATATTCTTGTCATTGCAAGAAAACAAAAAAAATATCAAAATTAAAAACAAAAACAAAATTCACGGTGCAAAATATAAAAAATCAAAATTAATTGGAGCAGCTCAATCCCAAGCCTTTTTATAGCAGAGGTATATTATATGATGCTAGTAAGTCAAAGTCTCGAACTCTGACATTGTGAGTGTTTTCTACATGTGTGCCTTCCAAGCAAGAGTGAATAGGCGTCATCTAATCGCCCTTTCCGCAATGTGAGGTCAAAGTCAATAGCTGGCCTTACGAAACTGATAAGATACCCAAAAGGTAACTAACTGATTTAGTACTGAGAATCAGTTAGTATTGATTGCCGACTTCTAAACAAGTTTTCACACTTTAATTTCAAAACGTTAAATTATAGTAGGGTCATAATCTTCTTTATGTACCAGACACAACTGGCTTACAATCCTCAGGGGTTAGATACTAAAACTTTCTAGCACGTCATAATCCCACGGACATTAAAATAGACTAACTTGTACTGATTTCTTTAGCGGATATTACGGGCAATATAACTTATGTTAATCTATATTTATCAGTTTGTGGTAGAGAAATGAATATTTTATTTATTTATTTATTTGCATAAAAACGCGTAAAGTAAATTAGTATGTTAAAAGTAATCTGGATTATTTGGTGGACACACTGACGATAGTAAAGGGCTCTTTCAATTTAGACGTTTCGTGTCGGACTGCTGTGGCACCGCAGCGGTGTGGTTGTCGTGCAGCGCCCGGCCGCTTGATTTTTCCATACAATTTATACACACACGTACTCGTGCGTGCTTGGTGCGACACCAATCATCTAAATTAAACGCGTAGTATGTGTGACTGTTACAAAACTTCATCTTTGGAATAACAGGGTCCTAATGTATTACGAAGTAACCCCTTTCTATTATCCGAGTAAATAATCTCCATGCTGTTTCTGAAAAGCATTTTTTGAAAGCGAAGTCATGCTGAATGTTACAGTGGTGCTAGCAGCGGGCAGTATGATTGAGGAAAACAATATTTTTTGTTTAAATTTTTCCTCTAAGATTTTAATATATTCAAGGCTAGGCATGAACCGAAATAGCTATGCAAACGTGGATGTGTAAAAGCGCCACAGTTTTCTATTGGACAGACACGTCCATTTCATTTAATTTGTATGTATTTAATAAATGTGTTATTTCATAGTTATGGATCACGTTTCACTGTAATTATGACTTTAAAACAGAGCCTTTGCAAATTACCGTGTTTGAATTAACTTTATTAGATCCTGATGAATTTTCCACGCGATAGTTATTAAATCACAGAAAAGTCTTGCTACAATATTGTATTTTATAAATTCACTGCATGTAGATAAATCAAATTATAAATAAGAATTTATTGCACGCTGTAGCAGAGTGGTAAAGTAATAACAGACATGCACTGTTTGTAAAACAAGTAAAACAAAAAAATCGGCGACACATAATTTTCATTGCATGCTACATAATTTATCTAGTAGTAGACGTGCTTCGTCATTATGACACGATATCTTTCGAAAACACCCCGATTCAAACCCGATTTTCATCAACATAATTATGAACACTCTCGCTAAAGTCACTTTTCAAACAAAAATAAAAACCCGACTGCTTAAGAAGTGAACTAAAAAAAACCGGTCAAGTGTGAGTCGGACTCGCGCACGAAGGGTTCCGTACCATTTTCGTAAAAAACGGCAAAAAAATCACGTTTGTTGTTGTGTCCCTTAAATATTTATTTTATTTTGTTTTTAGTATTTGTTGTTGTAGCGGCAGCAGATATACATCACCTGTGAAAATTTCAACTGTCTAGCTATCACGGTTCATGAGATACAACCTGGTGACAGACATACAGACAGACAGACGGACCTGTCCCAGTAATAGGGTCCCGTTTTTACCCTTTGGACACGGAACCCTAAAAAGACTGCACAACATGATTTTCTTCTTGTTGCTTGTTGTTTTCTTTTTTTATTTTCGATATACATTTAAACATATAAGTGTTATATGTTTTTGAAATCACCTCTTAAAACCCTTTATATCGTTACCCCACACGATGGGTTTGGAAGAAAAGCCGCCGTTTTTCTATTTTCCAATTTTAATGTAAATTAAAATAAATGTCAAGGTTAAAACGAATCGATTGATGTAAGAATGATCAAAATCGGCCACAGCGTTTCGTCTCAAAAACGCCACAAAGAAACAAGAATAATACATAGACTGATAAACATTATTACCCTCTTTCGGCAGTCGGGTAAAAAACCAGTCAAGTGCGAGTCTGACTTGCGCACAGAGGGTTCCGTATAAACAATTGTATTCACCAAAATAAAATTCGAAATGCCTTTTAATTTCGTTATATATACTATTGCCGGTTTTTTCACATATCCAAAAGCAACGATTTAGCTGGCCGGGGGGAAATTTGACTCTAACAAAATTTCGCTATTTAAAGCTTAATTTTACGCAAACGGATCCCTGGCTCGAAAAATGGTTTTAGAAACCCGTAATATTTTTGAATGGCCTATCCAGTGATATCCTAACTAAGGGATAGAAGAGAAAAAAAAACATCCCCACTTTACGTGCAGAATAAGAGGTACACTAAAAAAATATTTGTATTTTTTTAGGGTTCCGTACCCAAAGGGTAAAAACCCTATTACTAAGACTCCACTGTCCGTCTGTCTGTCTGTCACCAGGCTGTATCTCATGAACCGTGATAGCTAGACAGTTGAATTTTTTACAGATAATGTATTTCTGTTGCCGATATAACATCAAATACTAAAAATATAATTAAAATAAATGTTTAAGTGGGGCTCCCATACAACAAACGTGATTTTTTTGCCGTTTTCTGCGGTAATGGTACGGAACCTTTCGTACGCGAGTCCGACTCGCACTTGGCCGGTTTTTATTTTACTTTGTCGGCGTGATTAATATGTATATCCATGCTAAATTATAGCTTTCTAGTATTAAGAGTCTCTGCGCTGAGCTGCGGAGGATGGACTGACAGACAGACGGACATAGCGAAACTATAAGGGTTTCTTGTTGACTACGGACCCCAAAAACGTCATCACCAGCCCTCTTCTGCCATCGGACATCTAGACGCACTGCAAGTTACCATCCTTACCTTGTTGCCATTCCACCAATTCGCACCAAGCGCTTCCAAACATCCTTCATAATGCGCACAGCGAATGAATGGATCTCACTACCTGCGTCTGTGTTGCCGAACGCATTCAACCCGAATTTCTTCAAAGTTAAGTGAACGGGCTTCTTCTGGGTAAGCTCACTCTATCGTCAACCCTGTCTCTGTCACCTAGACTAGAGTCAAGAGCATACCCATTGTGACCGTTCCTAAATGACCCTAGACTGATAAAAATTTCGTTTTTCCTAAAATGTCCTTAGATTTAGTGTTAAAGTCGGCTCTTTTGATAAAAGAGGAATAACGCCCCGCCATCCGTGTTGCTCAATGAACTTCGTACCATCGACTGGATAATTCTCTTCCAACAAGTGAATTCCAAATAATGTTTTTGTTTTGGAATTCACAGTTATAAAATTATAACTTGGAAGTGGTTTAGAAGGATAAAATATTACTAAAGGGATATAAACTTAATTGTTACAATCAACTAAAGCTTGTGTGAGAAACACTTTACACTAATGTATAGAGTATTTAAATCAAAGACCGAATAATGGTCGCGCATAATGAATTTACACTCATGAATTTCTACAAATAAAAGTAATTAATATGGCAGAGAGTTTTAACTCTAGAAGTAATTGGAGTTGATTAGATCAACACCCCTACACACAGCCCAAAAGCGCCCATCCCGCCATCATTTCCTAGTGTAATAGCTGGTATTAAGAAATGATGAAACAAACTTCCCAGCACACTTTTCTGTCTGTTATCCTTAAGGGCTATTTATGTAAAACAATAGTGAAGTATGAAATTAATTAGACAAAGGGATTGCAAAGTGCATTATTTACCTAATAGAAGGAAATTGGTAGGAGCGCTACGCTTGCATTGATAAATACTTTTGCTTGAATTACGTTAATGAGTACTTTGACAAAGTCTAGACTTCCCACCCAAGTTACCTGAGACCGCCTTTCAGCATCAGGTCCGTCGTAACGTGTACTGCTGGGCCTAGACTGCAAGTTCTAGAGAGAATCTGCTGCGGCTCCAAGAGTACAGGCTCCCTAAGCTCTAGCATGCCTTGCCCAGTCCTAAGACAGTGGTCAGTTTTGTGCTTAATTACCTCTGCCATTTGAGCGAGACATGCTACCGGATACACTGGACGCGGGCTATAATAAGTAGCACTCTCTCGACCTATTCACCCATTACAAAGACAATACAAAATTAACGCAAGCGTACCGTAGACTCAGTCTGTAGCAGACTCAATACGATAGATACTTGCCGTACGTCGGCGCGGATTTATTCGTTGCTTCTGATCTCCTTAAACTGCCCATTGCGTGGATTTTCGGGGCCAGCAGTCATCTAATATCGTGTCTCGCTTATAACATAATAGTGACGATTGAGTGAAAATATAATATATTAGTGACGATTTAGTATTGCTTACAAACGGCTTGGTGTGGTTTTAACGAGACACGTTCCCTAAGCGTCATTAAATGATGTATTTTGGGGTTCTTTGTGAAGCCTACCGGCTGAAGCCTCTACCCACTCCCTGGATCTGAGCGACAGCAAGTATTACGCGAAGTGTTCTAAGCTAGACCTTCTTTAGGAAACAGTATATTTTAACAACTAACATTTGGTTCTCCTACGTGCTCAATTAAGAGCGGCCATATTTAGCCTATTTTATACAGAAATGAATATTAGCGGTTTTGCCTTCCATGTATGTAATGTCAGTTAACGCTCAATAAAGGTCCATTATCAAATGAGTAATTGTTTAGTGTATAAATGGTAGATTAGGGTATGAAAGTGTGAAAGAAGACTTCACCGCCTCCCTAGACCAAATGTTAATGACAAATGCCTGCCAAGGTGTGATTAGGATTTAAATACAAGGACTCGCCAAGCTAGAATAAATAGTACATTAGAGAAATGTCCCTACCTATGTAATACAATGATTAAAACTTACCAAAAACATTCCGGCACTCACTCACACTATATTAATACGAGATTAGACTAAACTATAATTAACTTAATAATTAAACTCGTTAACACGATAGTTACAACGACTTTTCCTTATTCGTTCCAAAACTATCCCTATGAATTCCTTTCCTAACACTCTGGTATTTGACCAGTACCGACTTCTTTCGATCTCTCAAAATCAGTCCGTACTCTCTGCCCGCCTAAAGCCAAGTGTCTCCTCAACAAGCCCTTCCCCAATCCCATTTCATCCGCATAAACCCTGCTTTCTCTTCAGTTCAGTTTTTTGTGCATCGCTTAATTGCTTTGGGACTGGTTTGTGTTAGACATTGGATATTCGAAGACTCTTTAGAATATTACTTTTGTCTTTACAGCTTTTACTTTAAAAGGCAATTTATGAGTTTCTTTAAAAGACTCGGTATTGTATTATCCTGTTAAAATGTTTGTGTTCCATAGTTTATGACATAGCCTGTCAGACCGTACTTTAAACCCAAAGGTCCGAGTCTCAATGTGTTCACAACATCAGGCCGGCCATGCGTAGTTTTTAAATATTAAAATATAGAGATAAATGACGTGTAGTCATACCATCACAAAAAAAAACGAAATCAAAATCGGTTCATCCGTTTAGGAGCCACAGACAGAAACATAAATGCACCCATACACAAATACACAGGTACACATATCAAACTTATAACACCTGTCTTTTTCCGTTGGGGGTTAAAACTTGCGTGATTTAGACAAGTAAATCAAGACTTCCAAAAAAAAAAAGATGGTTCGTGTGAAACCCTAACATATAGTTGACTGCGAAAATATGAGCGAGATGAGGCGTGCAAATGTTAAAATCTGCATCTTGGATGAATGAGCAACTGCCTTTGCTTTATTTTTGCCTCTTTTTATCGTTTGTGGGTAAATTGTGTCATCTTACACACCATCTGTAATGAAATACGTATAAGCTGTTTATCGTTTTGTTGTTGTTCATATGACAACTTTCCTCATTTGATTAATTTCTCTTAATGCTAGAATGACAAGCTTGTTCATCCTTTAGTAAATAAATTAATATGTAATTAATTTGTCTAACCGTTGTATTTGTGATATCATGATCTTTATGGGTAATTTAAATGAAATGGTCCCAGAAGTTGATTATGAGTTTGGCGCTTTTGGTAACGTCCATCAACTTTCCTGTAACGTGTATCTCATATTACAAATCAAATTGTTTATTTGTTTAATACAGGTAGATTCAAACAGATGGTAGGATCACGATGACTATATCATTCAGTAAATTTAAAAACTAAACCGGATGCAGTTCTGTTTGCCGCTCCCGGCCTGTTACTTCGATACGCGCATGACAAAATCATGTTTACAATAGGATGATGGATTCAGATTGCTTCCTTAGTTCTTAAAGACTTTTAAATATTGTTTTATAAACTTCTTCTTATTTTACCCGACTACGGCGAAGCCAAAACGAAGGGTTATGATTTTAGCCGTCTATGTATGTATGTTTGTATTTACGTATGTTCCTACGTAGCGCCTTAACTATTCATCCGATTTTGATGAATATGGTAGCAATCGATTTGTTATTAGGGCCCTGTAACACAGGCTAAAAAAATATATATTTCGTAGTCGGGTTAAAGATTTTAATAAAACTTTGTTTTCTTTTTAATTTAGGTAAATTACACACATCACCTAGTTCGTTACTTCGACACGCGCATGACTAAATCTTGTTTATAATAGGATGATGGATTCAGATTGCTACCTTAGTTCTTAAAGACTTTTAAATATTGTTTTATAAACTTCTTCTATTTTTACCCGACTACGGCGAAGCCAAAACGAAGGGTTATGATTTTAGCCGTCTATGTATGTATGTTTGTATTTACGTATGGTCCTCCGTAGCGCCTTAACTATTCATTCGATTTTGATGAATATGGTAGCAATCGATTTGTTATTAGGGCCCTGTAACACAGTCTAAAAAAATATATATTCCGTAGTCGGGTTAAAGATTTTAATTAAACCTTTTTTTCTAAACTGTCATTTCCTGCACAATCACACAACCGCAAAACTTGGCGGAAGCTCTTTTATTTTATCTAGTTACCAACTAGCTTTTGCAAGCACCTTTGCCCAAGTGTAAGTCGGAATTGCCCAAAATCCGTTATTATTACCGGAACAAAAAGTATATTTTAGTGTAAACATGTATCAAGCTTCATACATCGGTAATAACTCAACAAATATCCAAACGTGAACTTCCTTATAGGATAGGTTTTTTTTTTTGAAATTGCGTGAGAAGATAAGCTTACAACAGATTACAGACTCCGCGCTTCCGCGCTTCAATTCTCTCAGCACTTTAGCTCTATATTAAACTAAACAAAATAACGTAACCGGTGTAGGCGTTTTCTTTTCAGTATTGTTTTTAAAAGTTATATCAAGTTTTTTTAAACTGGAATAAGTTCTTGTTACCTTATAAAAAATGAGTTGGAGATCGACATTTATTTGAGACACGAATCCATTTTGTAATTGCACTCTCGGCGTTCTGGTTCCATTCGTGTTCTGGCAACTTCAAGCTAGTCAACCTTTCACTAGAAAGAGGTTACATAGAGAGAGGTTAGAGGGTACACATTTATTCGCTGTCGTAGTTTTCTAGGTTATATTTGTTTTTATTAAGTAACTTTGACAATAACATCTAACGAATGATATTAATTACTTTTCTATCTCAAAAATTTCAAATATGTAACGGATGTGAAGTCAGCCTACGTGCAACCGAGCAATGACCGCCGAGCCCGCCGAAGCCAAGCCACCATATTGCAGCCTCTCTCCAGTCAAGCGATGTCAAGCAGCGGGGATGTGTTAATATAAGTGATTGACAGTCATTTTATTTGTCTCTTTTGATTGTGAATACAAGATCTGAACAAAGCTCTGCCCGGTTTTTATTTATCCGTTTCAAGTACAAAATCCCTTTGTGCAAATAAAATTAAAACAACGAACAACAAAATCCCACGAGCGAATACAAACGTAACATTTTATTGTAGGTACTTATCCCTTTACACGAGCACAATGTTGGCTGTGTGAACAGTTCTGTTTAGACTTTATTTTAGTTAGTTTTTTATTTAGGTGCGAGATACCGCACGTGTCAGTGGTAACAATAGGTCCTAGCGTAGCTGGTCTAGCGTAGTACGGAGTTTCAGTGTAATAAGAGGCCACCTTTACTGGTTATGTCACTACTGAATTACTGCCTGATGTAAGTCCTGTACGCTGATTACGCTAAATAAAAGTAAAGCTTGGCTTCAAGTAACGATGCACATCACCCTATAGCCGAGTCCTTTGTTTTCTATTTAATTTAGGTAAATCAGACAGATGACATAGTTCGTCTGTGTTTTTGTAACGTAACTAAACCGTATATCAAGGTTGATAAAAAACACAGCCTACACCAAGAAATGAAATATACGATCAGAATTCAGAAACAGCTGTTTGGACGTAAAAACTCACATGTGGTAGAAATTGTAGTCAAAATAATAAATTCTTCCAATTAGTGTTTCGTCCATTTCGATACTCCAGCTATCATTTAGCTGTCAGGTTGCTTCACACGCATGACCACGCCGTGTAATGACGATGTTCTTTCATACCACACCGAATAGTTGCTACACAACTAAAATGTGCATACATTTATAAATCTAATCTATAAAAGGAAAGTTTTCACAACTGTCCCAGAAATCGATACGAACAAACTGTATGCCGAACGATTGCTAAGAACGACCGAACCAACCTACCCACACATAGATTTGAAGTCTGCGTTATAAGCAATCGGTCTGCATACAGTTAGTTCGTATCGATTTCTCAGTTTTCGGTCCATACATTTTGGACCATCTCCTTTTCTTTGGGCACGAGGTTACTTAATTTTGTCAAGAATGCTGAAACTTGATGTGAGACAAGAGGGTCTAGACTAATGACTTTCTACCAACAAAAGTGTCGTGATAGTGATAGGTAAATGTCATGTGATTGCCAAGCACTATCAAAATGACACGATCGTGATCTGTCTCTTACATTTTGACATTTCGACCAAAGCCTTTGCTGACACGAATGACACTTGTCAAGCCTTAGCCTGATTCTAATCACTTTTTATCAGGTACACCTGCTTGTATAACAAATTTTTCTTACGACCTGGTTTTTTCACAATGAGCTCATACTTACTCCCATTATTACTGTATCTAGCTGAGAGATCAACCCCATGTTTAAAGGAAAAATAAAATTACAAAGACTGATAAAAGTTTATATTTTCATTATAAAAATGAATCGCAAAGTTTACAAAATAATAAAAGGTCGCAAAAACGTATCCGAAACATTGGACACGTTTCGTTGATCACTGCAACGTTTTATGACCCAACATTGAGAGCCGGGAGAGGAAGTTTGATATTTTTTTAATCAAATCACAAACCCCGCCATTTTCCGATCGGATATCTCTAAATCGATTTATTCTGATATCGTCATTGATTGCGTCGCTTCACCTGCCGATCCTGGTGTTTATCAACGATATTTATAAATAAAAATTGGAAGAGCGCTTGACCCAATCAAATTATAAAGCGGTGATTAAGAAACACGGAATCAAATTGAAGCGCCCCTCTTAAAGTTGTTTATTTAATTATTGCATCCAATTCTGATCTGTATTACAAAAAGGTTGTTCTACACATTCAACAAATTTCAATTCTTATAGGCACAGTATCTGGGTTTTAGGGTGCAGTTCCGTCGAGAGCTGTAAGCTAATTTTCCTACTTCCAAACTAGCATAAGTTCAATTGTTTGGAAGTAGAAATAATAATTAAACCATAATAATTACTATACTTAAATGAATTGAACATTTTAAATTGCTATTTATCTATTTGTAACCTTGTAGATCTAGTTTCTTCGTAGTTCTTTTTGAGTTATAAAGCTACTAGTTAATAGCGCTCAATGAGACGCCATCCTTAACTGGGAACATCTAGTTTTAGATAGAAACAGATACTTTAATATAATAATAAATCTTTATTCAGATATTACAAAAGGTAAAAAACAGTTTAAATATTAGATAACTAATGTAGGTATAATAATGTAAGATGACTTTACTAGGTAATCCTGTATCACAGGCTGTAGGAGCTCTAAATATATGCGTATCGTAGGACAACAGAATTTTAACAATATTTAACATATGAAGTCTAAAAATAGTGGCAAGATTGTATAAGTTTGGAAATTAATTTTAATTTACTTAAAACTATAAACATAAAACTAAATTACTAGGTCATAATATTACTTAATGTCTTATTTACCTATATTGCAAAAAAGTGCACTTTGATTACACATAACTTAAGATTTAGAAATTTAACATTGCAAAATTAAAACATAGGCACTTAATTTTTGCAGCCAAAGACTAGTTTTAGCTTAGCTTAGCTTAGCTTAGCTTAGCTAGCTTAGCCAGCAACAAATTGATGGTTAGTAGGCCATTGCAGTGTCAGCCGCAGACGTTCAACTCGTGTGACCTTGAGTATGACGTACTAGACGCCCTCATAGTCGATAGAGTTGATGTGCCTGTATTCCGCTATTTTCCTAGCAGGGCACTCAGGGTCTCCCGTTTTGTGGTTGTTGGGGTTTTCAAATCGCGAAAAAGTTGCGCATTTCGATGAGTCCGCTTTCTTAGTGCAATCAGACACCGAGTGTCCCGCTTCACCGCAGTGAGCACACACAGAGTTGACCTCTCTGCATGTTTTTGCTGCATGACCATATAATTGGCATTTGTAGCATCTGGTAACCAGAGTGAAGTCCCTAACAGGGCAGGACGTCCAATTTATAAACAGCCTTGATGTGGAAATTAGGGCTTTACGTATATTGGCTGGAATTTCAATAATGTAATTACAGCTCGACGCATCTTTCCTTCCAGATTTGTGGCTTAATTTAACAGAAGCCAAAAAGGACTCCATGGACATCTCTGGCAACTTGTCGGGTATGTTCTGTTCGTAAATGCACCTAAAGACTTCAGTTTCAGTCAAGGAAGACGGCACTCCTACAATCACGATCCGTGGTTTGCGCTTGCTGGGCTCATCGGCGGTTAGTTCAGATGTAGAAAGCTGGACGGCGTTCTTGATTTTCTCGGCGTCATGCTTGGTCCCTGTGCTAATATTATTATTAGCACAGGGACCAAGCATGACGCACGCATAACACCTCCATTTTTGGTCTTGCGGACACCTCGTACATGCAGCTTCATTTGATCAGGTCGTATGATTTTTGTTACCATGTCTTTTGTTTCGTCACTGGACTTGAGTTTGTCACTAGGATAAATTACCACAGAGCTTAAATTGTTAGGTCGAACGAAATCATTTGATCCCTTTTTCACCATGTCGGCAAACGAAACATTACCCGCAGTGCCAGAGTCCTTAATCGTCTGCTTGAGCTCTGAGATGTGTTCCGTCAAATTGCGCTTTTCTTTTAAGGCATCAATCATATCGTGTGCTGCAATTGCTTTCTGCTTCAGAGATTGGTATAGGACTGCCATCTGAGAGGTGCCAGATCCTATTTTACGACACAAGTTAGAAATTTTCATTTTCTGTTTCGAGTTTAGTTTGCCATCCGAGGCAATAGAGCAAACCTCATTTAAGTGCTGCTCTATAGTTGACATCCATCGTTGTATGTCGGGCGTGGATGCGACTTCAATCGAGAAATCTGATTGGGCTGGGATTTGCGTCGTTGACTTCGCTGGCGAGGTGGAGGCTTGAACTCGGCCGCTTGGATTACAGGAACTGTTATCCATTTTATTTGATAGTCACTTCACTGTTTCTAAGTTTTCATTATCATCATCATCATCATTTCAGCCGAAAGACGTCCACTGCTGGACATAGGCCTCCCCAAGCGTCGCCACATTGACTGGTCCCGTGCATCTCGTAACCAGCGGATCCCCGCAACCTTCACCAGATCATCGGTCCACCTGGTGGGAGGCCTTCCAACACAACGTCTTCCGGTTCGCGGTCGCCATTCCAGAACCTTTCTGCCCAATCGGCCATCCGTTCTGCGAGCAATGTGCCCTGCCCACTGCCACTTAAGTTTCGCAATTCTTCGGGCTATGTCGGTTACCCTGGTTCTCTTGCGGATCTCTACATTTCTGATTCAATCACGCAAGGAAACTCCGAGCATAGCCCTCTCCATTGCCCTTTGAGTGACTGTAAGCTTTCTGATTAGGCCCATTGTAAGCGACCACGTCTCAGAGCCATATGTCATCACTGGCATCACATACTGGTCATAGACTTTCGTCTTGAGACACTGTGGTAAGTTGGACGAGAAGATACCGCGCAACTTCCCGAACACGAGTTGGATACGACGGTTGACCTCTTTCTCGAAGTTGGCCCTACCCAATTGGATCGTTTGTCCCAGGTAGACATAGTCGCCCACAACTTCGAGTGTAGAGTCTCCAACCTTGATAGGAGTGGGTGTAACATGGGCATTCAACATCAACTTCAGTCGCGCATTATTGTGTTAAATAAGAAGTTCCGTTCCATAGTATTGAAACACTATGGAAAGGAACTTTTTATTTTCATAATTTCGTTCTTTTCGTTGCCGATGAAAGATACGACAAAAAAGTGTTAACAAGGCAAGCACGAAAAATGATTTACGATGTGAATTGTTTTGTAAAAAAAGAAACGGATGAAGTCTTTGATGATTTAAAACTGGTGAAAATTGAAACAACAGGAGCGAGTATCTCATAGCAGAAAACACTATTAAATTGAGTGACATATTATTTATTATTATGATGCAAATGTGTCTAAACCACACTGTGTTAAACTTATCTATTTAAATATCCATTATTAACAAAATTTAAACTACGTACAAACAAATAATTAGTTTAAATCGCTCTTATAAATTTTATGCGTGAATGTATACATGCGAAAATCACCCCACCACTTTCGCCGAGCGCTCTAAACTCGTGCCGGGACCTGTATAAAGTAATAAAGTCGAATAATAGAGAGACAATATAGTAGAATAATACTCAAGTGAGCTCCTTACCAATGCATTAAAAAGCAGAATAAAGCTGATGTTATTAAGAAACGTCTTAAACATACAAGTAATAAAGCCAAGTATTTTTTTCGGTTAGTCCCCCTATGCTCTAGTCCCTCTATGCTCAACACGAAAAGTACCAACTAAAAAGTTTCGGTGTGCACGTAATTTTCGATTCTACAGGTGCAAAGAAAAGTGTTTGAATTCAATTCAATTAAGCGGAACCTGAAAAATATTGAAATTAAACAAAAAATATCGAAATCTTTAATTTTTGTATAATTTCGTTTTATCTGCAGTTTGAGTTTTTGTGAACAATTTTATTGAAACACGATAACTAACTTAGTACATCATTTCAAATACTTAATTAAAAATAACTACCTATATATACACTTAAATAAAAATAAAATAAAACTACGAATAAAAAGGGCGGCGGTCATAGGGCGTCATAAAATTCGTCCACATCGCTGTTAACGTGAAAAGTGCCCAGAACGCTGGCAGCATTGCCACGTTGGATGGCAATGCTGATTCTCTGGCCAAGGAAAAGCCCAGCCCTCTGGTCACGTGAAGAGTCGACTAACCGTTTGCTTACGTCTCTAAATACACGAAGAGCACTCGGACCCCATGGACCTAATGTTTCAACCCCAAACGGCTCAAATATATAACTTCCAATAAGGTTGTTGTATTTGCGCCGTTTGAGGTTTTCTGCACCAGCAGCAGCTGCCCCAGCACAGCCCGCCGTGCTAAGAAGATGGGATGGCGCAAGGGTGTCGACACATGTTGCATCCCACACCAAAGGCCTACCCACCTTCCAAGGCATTATGGTCATCCCGTCTGGTCTCTTCCCATCGTCGCGCGCCAAGCCATTGGGTTCTAAAACAGCTGGCACCCCGGCGGTGACAAGAGCCCGACGTATGATGTCATTAATGCTGGCGTGCCGTGCTAACCGACCAGCGCTTCTACTGCAGGATAGGCCATGGTGTCCGAGGCGGTCGACTGCTTCACCACATTGACAACGATGTGGAGCTCCGCTGGGAGCACCCAAACGCAGACATGTAGCGATCTGGAAGGTGTTGTCACTCAACATAGTACCTATGTTGGGTGACGGTAGTGCCTGTAGCCAGAGGCCCGACTCCCACTCTCCCACAGCCAGCAGGCGGGCACGCTCAGCAGTATTGGTGGACGTATCTATAAGTTTATTCCGTACCAACCTGCAAAGCGGCACATCCCACTGTCTCTGGGAAAAAGGGCTGTCGGGCAACGCTGTATTCGGGCAAGCCACTTTCCAGGCATTCACTGCATCAGTCAAGAACGGCACTTCACAGTTAACCAGTGATGGCAACAATATTTTTCTGGTTAACTTTTCAGTGCTGTGGACCGAAGACAGGAATGCCGGTAGGCTTAAACTAGAAATTTTGCGGATGCCGAGCCCACCGAAGCGAATGGGTAGAGTGGCTTGCAGCCACGCTCGGTCATCCAGGGCCACATTTAGTATAGATGATAGCGTGCAACGAATAATCTGGTCAATTTTGTCCAAAAGAATTTGTGAATGCTTCCATAATGGCGAAGCGCGAAGAAAGTACATGAAATTTGGACCAAAACAACAATAACGAATGAGGGTTATAGCCGAATGTACATTAATTTTAGAGAGTCTATCCGAAATATCATTGAAATGTGTTATCTTGGCGTCAATGAATGGAGAAAAACTATCTTCCAAAATTGGGGAACCTAGGAGGTGCAGTGAACTTCTATCTGTAATTTTGATCTCAGGTGCTATAGTGTTGAATTTTTGAGGGGTCGATTGTCTGTCCGTATTGTCACAGATGAAAATTTCGCATTTGGAGTGGTTAAGTTCTAGTCCAATGGACTGGAATTGCTGCTTCAGGCATTGAAAATCTTTCAAAACTGTATCTACGTCACCTCCTAGTGTGCCATCATCTAAATACCAGACGTTGAATTTTGAATTTAATTGTTTGATGATAGGATGAATTTGTTAAACTGAAAATGACTGGCCCGAGAGGGTCACCTTGTTGGCATCCTACGGCAGATTCCAAAAGATTTTCTTTATATAATAATTTAGAAGGGTGCCTGTAGCACTGCCAAATAAAACCGAAAATTTCAGGCAGTTCCTTTTTTACCTCCGCCAACAAAGTGTCCCTGTTAACAGAATTAAAGGCGTTCTTAACGTCAACCTTGAGGATGACCTCACCCTTGTCAGAATTTAAAAAAGTAGAAAGGGCATGTACAGCAGCCTCACAGCCTCCCCTAGAGCCAAAGCCAAGCTGTAGGGGCTGGAACTTATTGGTTAGTCTTTGGCCATATAGTTTACAACAAATTTTGGCTGCCATACGCCTGTAGGTACATCCGACGGCAATAGGACGAATGCCGCCGTCCCTCTTGCGCAGGGCACATAAATTGGCCCCGTACAAGACATCGACGACGGCATCGTTTATACCGCCGGAGAGCATTAGGTTGAAAAGAGCCGCAAGCTCCTTTAAAAGAGTCTCACCAGCGTCCCCGGCGCCTGAACTTAAAAGATCCTTTAAGTGTTGAGGAGTCAGGCCGTCGAGGCCGCCGGCGGAGCCACTTCGGAAGGAGCTTACGGCTGCAATCAACTGAGGAGCTGAAATTTGGTTATAGGATGAATTCAGATCGGGGGTGTCGGGTGGGTCGGGAAAGGTAAGATCATCCGCAGGCGCTGGATGTTTACTCTCCAAGCCTGAAATTGTTTCTGGAGAGTAAGGCGCCACCACATCACTGCTGAACAACAGCCTAGCCGCTCCCCTAATGTCACCTTCACTTAGTTTGGATTCCACATGCGAACACACGCCTTTCTGGGAAGGGTGGTTAAATGCTGGTAAATTTGAATCTAAAATAAAGGTCGAATCGTTGCAATTGTCTTTAATTTGAGTTGTTAATGTTTTTTTTGTAGCCAAATTTTTCTGTACATGTAGAATCCTATAAGGGAAGGTGAGCAATTCCTCCCAGGCACTTTGTGAGTTCTCCTGGGTTGCAAGACGGACGCAACGCGCCAAACTTAGTGCGACAGACCGTCTTGCACCCCGGGGAATCCTCTTTAAAACAGGTGTAGAATTTTTTAATTTTGACAGCGTTTTCCAAAGGGTTTGTTCCAAAGGTTGTGAGGTGGCTGGGGGGGCCACAGGTACACTATGAGGTTTATGGACCTTCCCATAGTGTATCCTAAGACCCCGTTCGCCTTTAAAAAAGCGTGCCTGCGAGCAATGGGGACATCTCACCAGCTGAACATCAACGGATGTGGCAGGTTGACTGCTACAGGTTCCGGCGTCGCTACAGTCTGCATTGTTCATTAAAAATTAATAAAGTAAAACTTACCCTAATATAAAACTATACACACGATATTATATACACTAGAACTCACTAAAAATAATAATATGAAAACACAAATAAAAATATCAAATTGACACACAAAAATGTCTTATTGACGCACAGTAATGACGGACGGCTGTGGGACGCAGGAGGCCTGCGCCCTTCGCACCCGTCGCCTAGGCAACGGGCGGGGCGTCGCGACGTATTTTTTTATTTCTCAGCTGCGGTTTGCACTTCTATCCTTTATTTATATTGTCAGCTGATCCATGATGCGTTTTTCATGTATTTTATTCCTGGCTAGGAATATTGATTTTTCAAAAATCCAATGTTGCTGTTTTAGTTTTCATCAAAATCGGCCACATCCATTTTTTGCATTATATTAATAGGGGAGGAGGACTTTAGCAGTACAAACGAATATTTCCAGCTCAATTTTTCCAATTAACTCATTTCTTTTAAATTCAGTCGAGTCTTATAACTGTCTTCGGACATTTTTCTTCATTTTAAATTGAAAATGCTACCAAGTAACCGGCTAATGTTTGTGACCAAATAATATTCCGTAAAATGTTCTTTAATTTTTTATTACAAACTTACGATCAGAATATAAAAGTCTGAAGACTTATAAAAAAATACTCACCTACCTAAAGATTTGAAAATGATCACTTAGTTCGAAATATCTTTAGTTTAATTTCTCATATAAGGAAACACATTTTGTTTTTCACAGTTATATGGAATGGATTGAAACTTTGTTTTTAAAATGAATGACGCGCCGTGTTGAGTGGCAGCGAGGTAAGTGTGTGTTAGAATGATGCATCGGAACGTTTATTAACTATTTTTCGCGAAGGTAACGGAATTTAAATACTAGGTTTTCTTAATTTACATTTTAAATACTGAACTGTTACAGTGTAATATTTTATATTACATTGTAACCGTTTTCTTCATCACTGCCCGCAAATGTGATTTCATGCATAGCGGGACTAGAGCATAGGGGGACTAAAATATATTTGTAGCTTTTAGTTTGTGTAGCTATAAAAACGGAGATTAATGTTACATCCAGCATACTCTTCAGATCAGCCATGCACTTGTTGATCTTTACTCTACGATTAATAACGCGGCAATCACTCATATGCAATAAGATTATTTTGACAATGGTTGTCCTCAGCGTCTATGAATAGCAAACGGTATAACCTTGTTTAATATTTCTAACCAACCAACTCAGTTTTTACGGGGCGTTTCTGAGTGTCGCATTGTATGACTACTTTTGTTACCTTGGGTTCTACGTGTATGCATAGTTGTATGTGTAAATGAATAAATAAACTTATCTACTATTTAGGTATTTAAGTAATTGAAAGTTTTAACAAAGAGGAAGGAAACAATAGTCAAAAGTTTAACAGACTTTCCAGTCAACATCCGAACCTTTTAAGTTGTCTTATTAAAAAGTTTTGCACTCTGCTTTACATGCGCGAACATTTTGAGAGATAAAAACAAGTATCTTATTCATATATTCATATTCTTTATTGTACACAAAATAAACATTTAAAATACAAAAGGAAAACTTATGTATAAAGGCGAGCTTAACCCATAATTGGGTTTTCTGACAGCAAACCTCAGAACTAAAGAGAAATTTACAAAATTAGGACAGTTAACAAAAGTGCACAACAAATACTAAAAAACATTTGAATTCTTACTAACTAAATACACTACATAAATACGTGTACAGCACCTAATGCATAAACATAATCTAACATGAGTTCGTGAATTTTGTGATACGGACTTTGTACTCAAGTACACGGAATAATTGAAAAGCTTATCGGAAGCTGAAACACAGTCATCATCATCATCATCATATCAGCCGAAAGACGTCCACTGCTGGACATAGGCCTCCCCCAAGCGTCACCAAATTGACCGGTCCCGTTCGTCTCGCAACCAGCGGATCCCCGCAACACAGTACATTTTTTTTTTTTCTAGAACAGAAATTGTGTTTTATTTAGATTTGTACCACATAATAAGGTAGATATAATATCCACTTCATTGACGGAACAGCTTAAAAAAAAGTAGTATTTGGATTGAGGTATGAAATATCTTTCTTATTAAAAATTAAATTGAATAGTTCCACTCCTGGGCAAAAGCCTCCACCCATTCCTTCCAGTTCTCTGTGTTGAACTTCATTTCACCAATTCTCAAGGAAGCTATACAAATTGTCCCGCCGTCTTCTGCTTGGTCTGCCGTCACCCCGTCTAACTGTGTCAGGACTCCAATCTTGCGAGTAGTAAATAGTATTTTGGTTTCGAAAATCAATAAAAAAAAAACTATTTTTAAATGGCGTGAATTTATATATGTATGTATTCTATTTTCTCAGAAATGAATCCCTATGTTTTTATAGGGAGCATAATACGTACTTGTCGGGTTTAATCAACAGTAATGACGACAAAACAAAGCACAAGCACGCCCCCAGGCGGCAAATCATAAATAACTACACATTGGCGCGCTTTTTCTAACCACTTGCGTGGTGGGGACAGCAGGATACGGCAGTTGAGTACTTAACGCCGTAGAGCTAAGACGTTATAGAATTAGTGTCGATCCGTAATATTGGTAAGCAAGATTGTAACTGTCAGTTGTGACTATTTGAATAAACCCAGTGTATCGAATATCTTGTGTGATTTCATTTTCACGATTATACCCGCCGACCTGCCCACACACGACGTCTTAACCTAAGGGAATACATCCTGACTTCCCAATGGTTTACATTTATCGGCTACCGTTGATGTGACATCAGAACAGTGATTCAATCTTGCTAATGAGATCACACTTGAAAACAATGCTAGCGAAAATGGCGTTTACATTCTTGCAAAAGAAAAATACGGTGTTGTTTATCTGGAAACAATGTGGGACTAATTTAAGAAGTGACGATCTTGAATAATGAAAAACCAGTCCGGAGCAGAGCAGCAAGGAAGCTAGCAAATAAGGAGCTGGACAGGTCAAGAAGGAGAGTGTGGACGTGTAGAAATATCCATAAACACGGAACTTTATGCCAATCTGGTAAGTCGTTTTCATTTTGTTATGACTCTAGTCAAGAGTGTTCATTATTCATGATTCATAATCTCATGTTAGTTATCACTGATCCTTAGGTGACTATTATTGTTCGGATATTAGAGCGATGTAGTAGCATTGCCGTACCAAACACATAATTCTGGAAATTATAATAATACCAAATGAAATATTTTGATTAGTTTGGTATTGTGTTAGTTTTATGCAGTGAGAGTTAATATTGAGAAAAAGCATGATATTCTCTTCTCTACCAGGCCACATTAATTGAGGCTTAAAATGCCGTGGCCGTTATGGCATTCATTGGATTCTCTAAACCCCATATACCTATCTGGGCACTTGGGACACTGTAATGTGTGGTTCATGTTTTTGACACACTCTGCACTCACATTCGTTGTCCTTAGTAACACATTTTGCTGTGCCGGTTTAGTTCACTACACCGCTGCACCGGTTAATTTAAATCAAAGTTGTGTATGGTTAAGATAACTGTGCAAATATATACTCTCGTAATGTTTTTCACGTTTCAGATACCATATTGTGTCACAGTGGATCCCCTGCTGCAGGCTAGCGGTTAAAATTCCAAATGCGAAGGCTGACGTCAACATCTGAGAGGTTGAGACCGACGGCAGGCTAGCAGTTCGCAAGTAGTAGCCGAACGTTATGACAACAGCTGTGAGGTCGGGAGCACGCAAGTTTAGAATTGAATACTCGATGATTCGCTTCCATGTTATTTCGATAGTGAGGTCGAATGTTTTCTAGTGTAAAGATGCTAGTTCAAATTTAAAGTGTTCATGTTTGACCACTGAATTGGTAGTGTTTATATATAGCACTATACCTAGGTAATTAAGACACACTTAGTAAAAAGCAAGTAATTAATGAGTTTCCTCGTTAATAGTTTTAACTTTTGGTTTAGTACAACCTTTAGTATGAGATATCTCATAAGGAGACGAAACATTAAAAATGCACAACTAGTGCTATTCAGTGGCAAAGCGAGTTAGTAAAATCGTTGACCCTACGCAATTGTATTGAGTTAGAAACGGTACTGGTCATTTATGTGTATTCAGAACAAATCTTATGTTGCTTAACGATTTAAAACCACAGTATTCAGATCTTAATTCACTTGTTTACCTTCAAAGTAATATTCTGATAGAAGTAGATCTCACGATCATTTTAACATGAAAACTGAGTTTTTGAGCGATAGTAAATGGTAACTGTTGGGATAATTGATTTTAAAGATATTGATCCGAGTTAATTCGTGAAGCTTCTTTACACTAGGTATTAAGAAGCAAATATTATAGGGCTTAATTGTTCCCCTCATATTAACAGTCCGTATGTTTCAGATCTTTGAGTAAAAAGCGTGACTCTTGTGAGAGGGATCCCCGATCACCAAGTTCCTTTAGAGTTAGACGTCATAGTTGATGTCAGTGGTAGTGAAACCAAATACGATTGACATGTCTACGCATACTCGAAACTCTGGACCGCACCTCATGAGTTACATGAAGTGATGGGTCTAGAAAGAAGTTTCATGAGTTGAGTACGTATTGCAATAATTATGGGAAATAGTAACAGAATTGTTAGAATTACTGTGTTGTAACTTGTTGATCGTTGAACCTTTTTTTTCTAGTGAATAGTGTTGCGTGGGAAACTCTAGTACGAAAACTAAATCGGCCCTGTATTAAGTCCGCGATAGGTGATTATGAAAGGACGGTGATCGTTATATACCGAAAGCTTTAAATAGGTACGCTTAAAACCTACAATTATCTTCCTTAACTTACACGGTAGGTTAAGGAAGGTGCCAGCGGGTCATGTACCAGTTGATGTTGATGTTAAAAGGATTTTAATGATGATGAGCAAGCATATGTTGTCAAGTAATTCAGTAGACTGAATTACTCGACAACATTCGACGATCGCTCATATTATGTTTGACCATACCAGTAGATTGTGGCGGAGGTCGAGGTCTAGAGAGACCGTTGTGTGAGAGCAATACGATTGCTGGTCAGCTAGAAAGCCGTGGTGTTAAGGATTGTACTCGGGGGTTTCTATAAGCTTGGCAGTTGTTGCTGCAGCAGAAATCTTAAAGTTTGTTTGGAATGACTGTGGTACATGGCCCAGGGTAATGATTTATTTAAAGAGTAGACTTCTAAAATTGACCTATTTTCACGAACCCTACTATTCAAATGATCTGCTTTGGTCAGGAGTAGCCGAGCGGAGCGTTGCGTGGCAACTGTGAGCTTGTGTGTCAACAAAAGGCCTGTATGGCACCTGTAACTCTGTTTCACAATATGTCTGGTGTGAACATTCATGTTTGTTTAAGGAACTTAACATAAAGTTCCTGTTGAGTTAAGAGGTTAAAAGAAAGTAAACTCACATAGTCACGCGAGAGGTGAGGTCACCATGTTAATGTTGATGACGTTTGAATCGTCAAACCCTCATTACGAAAATTATAATAATTTTGAATTTTCTAGTTTTGATTACTATGAGTAGAACGTGTTAGAAAGATACACAAAGCTCAAGTACCAAATGATATTGTAGATGAAGTAAATAATGAATTGACGAAACATAGAACAAACTAAATCCGTGTGAACAGGTGCCGAGTTCAGAGTTCAGATTTGAGTTGACTTGACATCGTGGGGACGTGCGAGTAGAGCAATTGTGATTGCTAAGAGAGCTATGAGATAGCTAGAAGAGCTATGTGATGGCTAAAGATCGTAATTAAGATACCTGTTGTCTTGTTTCTTTTGTTTCATTTAATGTAACATTAATTCGATTCTGACTTTGTGGAACGGACGAGGACGCCTGTCTCGCAGGATGGCCGTGTCGGGTTTAGACAATAATACGGACGTCAAAACAAAGCACAAGCACGACAACAGGCGGCAAATCAAGAACAACTACGCATTGGCGCGCTTTTTCTAATCGCTTGCGTGGTGGGGACAGCAGAATACGACGGTTGAGTACTGACCGCCGTCGAGCTTAGTCGTAGAATCCGTAATATTAGTAAGCAAGATTATAACTATGAGTTGTGACTATTTGAATAAACCCAATGTATCGAATAACTTGTGTGATTTCATTTTCACGATTATACCCATAGACCTTCCCACACACGACGTCTTAACCTAAGGGAATACATTCTGACTGCCCAATGGTTTATATCTAACGGCCACCCTAGATGCGACACATTAAAAACTTCAAATAGACACGGTCTAATATTTTAGGAACAGCTAGACTCAAACAACTGGAATACTTTCTTTCATCTCTTGGAGTTTCTTTGAATATAATAAAAAGCTATCGGCTGTGTACTTCGCGCATTGTTTGCTCCAGTACTGTTATTTATTTTCTGAAATGCATTGTTTTCGAGACAATAGAACCGAATTAAGCACGGTTTCGTTACAAAAGACCAGTTTGTACTACTTAGAGCTGATCAAGAAAAGGCGAATTCGCCTAAATTCACGTTTCGCATGAAACCATTCGCGCGTTAATGATATACTAGGCACCAATACATCGCGCCCATAAGCATCGAGCGAATTCAAAATACGCGCGTTAATCGCGTGCACTACGCCAGATTCTCGACTTGTGCGTGATTTGCGCGTAATGCGCGCGAGTCGAGATATTAGGGACGCCTTGTTGCGTCCACTTTACGCACGAATTTCAGAGCGAGTTCACTTATCAAGGGCAATAAAGCAGCAAAATTTTGTACGGAGTTGCCTTAATGTTCACACGTTTGTACGCTCTTTTTGGACGCAACGTCCGCGCGGATTACACGCGAGATTATCGCAGCGAATTCGCCCTTCCTGGACAAGGTCTTGTTCAGAATACGCTGCGATTCTCTCATGCATATTACGTGCATCCAGAAGTAGGGTACCAACGCGCGAGCTTTAAAGGAGGAACTATTTTTTTCATTTGAAAACATGGTGTTCAACGAAGCGGTCCGTATTCCTTGCGACATGCATTCGCTCTGAAATTCACGCGTAAACTGGAAGTAAAAAGGCGTAACTAATATCTCCACTTGCGCAATACGCACGCATCAAGAGCGTGTCTAGCATGTGATTTACGCGCGTATTTTGAATTCGCGCGAGGCTTGTGGACGCGATTTATTGGCCCCCAGTACCTCGCTAACACGCGTATGAATTGGAGCGAAACGTTTTGCGGTGAATTTGCCCCTTCTGCACAAGGTCTGAACTGAACAACACGCTGAAACCCACCTGCGATTATTACATTAATATTCATATTTCTGAAACCTATCCTAAATATTTCAATTCCCTAAAAATCAATCTGCCTAGCATTTTCTCAACTATGTTGGGCTCGGCTTCTAGTCTGACTGGATACAGCTAAATACCAGTATCTTACTTTGTCAGTATGTGGGCAGGCAACCCAGTATCTGGTCAATACGATACACCTTGGCAAGACTGATATTATATTTTCTACAACGGCAACGACCATCGAAGATATACAAATGACAGCCAGGCTTTCTGAGGTTTGGAGGCGTTTAGGTATGTAGTGAATGGTCACCCATTCACGGCCCAACCTCGGCAACTGTTCCTTAATTTATAAAATATCAATCCGTGCGTCTGTTATTATTTCATCACGAGCACCTCAATTCAGCTCTTTATTTTTATAGTAAATTCAATATTTTTCCTCATCACGGATATCCCATCAAAAATATTAATAAAGTTAAGCTGTATTGACTGTGATTGAATTTCGCTACAGTATTGCTGTGATTACATTTTGTTCACAGACAACTTCCAATTATTGCAGATATAACTCGATTTCTTCGAAGATTTCTTAATTAAGCCGAAGTGGAAAACTAATCAACAACGAAGAAAATTCAACACATACATTTTTGTTGATCAAGGATTAAACTGGAGTTTTTGTACTTCATCTCGTTGACCTCAAGTGCAAGAACACCTACGTTACGACTCGTCAGGTTTATTTTTAGTTATAGTTGTAGGAATTTAATTATTATCATTATTTTTAGATATAGTTGTTGGAATTATTTTTACCTTTAAATAATATAACCGTGAAAACTGAAAAGCTTAATTTAATATTATGAAAAAGTTTGGATAAACAAACTCCATGAGACGACCAGATTGGTTATTTTTTGTTTGTTTCGATACGTATAATTCGCGTATCCATTTTGTAAACAGTAGGTAGAAAGCTTACAGGAATTTTAATTTGTTTTCAATCTAGAATATTTTAATTGAAATACTAAATTATGTGTAGTAGCCCCAGACTTAATCGCGCTTGATTAGATAAAATTACATCGAACGTTCCATCTTATGGTAAACCAAAGAGAAGCGTATCTATCACCGTGGTATTATCCTACTGTGCAGTTTAAAAATAAACAGTAGTTAGCATCATACTGTACTTGGGATTAAACAAATTAGCAAAGGCATTAATTGACTAAAGTTGTCGGTATCTTGTTTTTATTACCTAGTTCTAAGAAGAAGAGCTTCACTGAAAATTTTCAAAGTGGGAAGGTTTGGTTTTTATCAGAAAACACATTGCCAAAACACAATTTAATGCTTATTACTAATGGGCGATTTCAGAAGCACTCGGTTTTTACTTACCTACACCTAAATGTATGGCCCTTAAATTTTCGCACTGCTAAATATTGTAAAAAATTGTTGCGTAGTGCGATATTATTTAGGTTTCGTAGTGTTAGATATAACGGGGATTAACATTTTTTAATAAAAAAAACAGGATTTACAAGAGCAAAACGCAGGGTTTTTTATGGATTTTTACTCACATTAACACCTCATTGTATTTTCGTGTGAAATATATTCTATTCTGCGTAAGGAACCCAGTGCGTCGATTCTGCATATTGTTATTGTGAAAAAAACTCGCAGTTTGCGTTACGAACTCATTACGTAGAGTGGCGATGGTGACATGTTTTAATCCAAACTTAAGCTAAGTTCCATGTGAAAATTATGTAACCGATTTTAATATATCTCGCACAACCCTCTTCCACTGAATTCACCGTGTATGTCTATCAGTTATGAATTAAATTATATATTATTATCTACCTCTGTATAGGCACATATTGAACGCTCATAATATTTTCCATAATAAGTGGGTGGTATTGGCATGCGCAGAATATTAAGTATACACCTACATACTCTTCGTTACATTCGGTACCCGGTGTATTTCCATGAGATTTAAAAAATTAAAAACTGATAAAATCAAAACGCATCTCCCTGATAAATTGTATGGGTTCAAATGTTTTGCACGTGTCAATAAACGATTAAATCTATAATATAAAAATGAATCGCAAAATGTGTTGGTAAGCGCATAACTCAACAACGCCTGGACCAATTTGGCCAATTCTTTTTTTTTAATGTTTGTTGAAGTTCAAAGATGGTTTTTACGGGGAGAAAAATTCTAATAATTGCCGGAAGAAAAAAAAAAACAGTCCTTTTCTTTTTCCCATACAAATGTTTTCTAACTAAAACGTAGAGTCAATTTGAGCTTTATTGCTATTGTATAAGCTATTTTTGCTTTGTGTAGGGTAGGGCAGTGTAGGGTAGTGTAGGGTAGGGTAGTGTAGGGTATGGTAGGGTAGGGTAGTGTAGGGTAGGGAAGTGTAGCGTAGGGTGGGGTAGGGTAGGGAAGGGTAGTGTAGTGTAGAGAAGTGTAGGGTAGGGTAGTGTAGGATAGGGTAGGGTAGTGTAGCGTAGGGTAGGGTAGGGTAGTGTAGTGTAGGGAAGTTTAGGGTAGGGTAGGGTAGGGTAGGGTAGTGTAGGGTAGGGTAGTGTAGGGTAGGGTAGGGAAGGGTAGTGTAGTGTAGGGAAGTGTAGGGTAGGGTAATGTAGGATAGGGTAGGGTAGTGTAGGGTAGGGTAGGGTAGCGTAGGGTAGGGTAGTGTAGGGTAGGGTAGGGTCAGTAGTGTAAGGTAGGGTAGGTAGGGTAGATAAATGTTTGGTGTTTTTATGGCAAAACAAAGTTTGCCGGGTCAGCTAGTAAGTTATATATAGGTCTTGTTCACACAAAGGGTTATGTAATTACAGAATGTAGCCGGTGGCCGCAACTTATGCATATTCAATCGTAATTAAATTTGGTTACCACCTGAAATGGCACATTTTAATTTATTATAATTAAAACACCGGTTATTGTTTACAAAAACACTTTTGTTTTTTTTGTCTCGCGTTTCCGTAGGGATCTCTCCAAATTACGTACATGTTTGTTTAAACTTCGCAGTAATATCAACTACAGAAGTTGAACTTCAGAAGTACACCAAGCTTAACCTTTATCCCGCAAAGGTACAGGGCAGGTACGAGGTCGTCACGACTATTAGTTTATGTGAACCTGTGCTTGTTTGATTACTGTGCACATTGCACGGCTCCTATGTGCATCATTTGGAAATTTAACTATCTCAGGGCCTTAATTACACTAATAAACAACCGGTGCAGTTTCAGAGGTATCTCGGTACACAACCGATTTTGACAGATTTGTCTTACAAAATCTGTTTGAATGGATCTATCGTACAAAATTTATCGAAAATACATATATGACATACGGAGGTCTGCTGGTAGAAATTTCTAAAGAAATAAGCAGTATCTTTGTACTAAATTACTTTAATGTCTTTTCCTTTATTGTGTTTAAATAAATTTTAAATTAAATAAATAAATCAAGTGACGTATGTAAATAAGTAGAATTAAGGGCCAGAGCAATAGTATGAAGCTTGGTATCAGTCTTGAATATCCTACACTTGAACTTTACTGAAAGTCCGTATGTATATTTATTTTCCAAGACCCTGACTAGACACGCAAGAAAAATATTAACTTGCAAAATACGGAAGTTTATATGCATTCTACATCTAAATTACTATACGTTTATTTTTTAAAACATTGGGCGCCGACGTCTATTTTTACCCGACTGGGTTATGTGTTTCGCGCGTATCTTGTATGTATGTAATATTCTTTATTACCTCATATCTTTTAAACCACTTGGCCGAATTATATAATTAAGACATCGATAGATAAGTCTTGACTGCCTAAGTGTTCTTAGATAAGTGAAGTTCTAAAAAAACAAACATGGCGGATTTTGGGCGCCATATTGTGCGGGTCCCAATTTTTTTTCTTCCAAAACCCATCGAGTGGGTTATCAAAATGAAGGGTTTTAAGAGGTGATTACAAAAATATATACCACTTATATGTTTATAAGTAATTCGAAAAAGAAAAATATAACTAAAAAATTGTAAATAAAATAATTTAATTTAAAAATCATAAACCCGACTGATTAAGAATCGAAATAAAAAGCTGTTACCAAGAAAAAATCATGCTGTGCAGTCGGAGGATCAGGTGGTCAGCCAGTTCGCGAATAAAGTTCCTCCGACTGCACAGCATAATTTTTACTGAGATCCCAATACAAATGTTACTTCATACAGGTAGTTTCAAAACAGCTTTACTAAGAAAGAATATTATGCATATGGGAGCAGTTATTTACAATAAAATACGTTATTTTAATATATTTTTTTTACGTTTGTTTTAATCTAATTTTATTTACTAAGACTATTATTTTGTCAGTAAATTTGACTTTTAAGAATATGACATTAGAAACTGATTACCTTACAATTTTTAATTAATTGAATTTGAATTTTAAGAATATGACATTAGAAACTGATCACCTTACAATTTTGAATTAATTTAATTTGAATTTTAAGAATATGACATTAGAAACTGATTACCTGACAATTTTTGATTAATACAGATTTGCAATGCTTATGATTATTATAGTGCTTAATGTTGCATGCCTTTCTTTTTGCCATTCTTTTTCACACCATCAAAACTATGTTTTGTTACCTACATTCTTTGTAAATAAATTATTTCTGATTCTGATACTGATTCTTGTTAACAGATTTTTAGTTCGATTCTTAATCAGTCGGGTTTTTGATTTTAAAGTAACTTTTTCTAGCAATGCGCCAATGGCACAGTTAATAAATAATGTAGCTGTTAAATAAACTTAATTTTTACTAACTTAACTTTTGCTCCAAATAAATATTTGACCGATTATTCATCGATCAACTTGTGAAGATTATTATTCGTGAATGTTTTAGAAGCATCATCATCATCATCATCATTTCAGCCGAAAGACGTCCACTGCTGGACATAGGCCTCCCCCAGGCGTCACCACATTGACCGATCCCGTGCGTCTCGCATCCAGCGCCTTCCCGCAACCTTAACCAGGTCATCGGTCCACCTAGTGGGAGGCCTTCCAACGTATCGTCTTCCAGTTCGCGGTCGCCACTCCAGAACTTTTCGGCCCCATCGGCCATCCGTTCTGCGAGCAATGTGCCCTGCCCACTGCCACTTAAGTTTGGCAATTCTTCGGGCTATGTGGGTAACTTTGGTTCTCCTGCGGATATCATCATTTCTGACGTGATCACGCAAGGAAATTCCGAGCATAGCCCTCTCCATTGCCCTTTGGGTGACTTTAAGCTTTCTGATAAGGCCCATTGTGAGCGACCACGTCTCGGTCCCATAGGTGATCACTGGCAACACACACTGGTCATAGACTTTTGTCTTGAGACTCTGCGGTAAATTGGACGAGAAGATACCACGCAACTTCCCGAACTTTTAGAAGCATACGCTTGTTTTATTGTGTCATTTACATTATCAAGGTACTTATCACGTGATCGTTTTTAATACCATCGTAATCAAGAAAAGATTACAGATACCTTCAATAATATTATTCAGCTAACGGATAATAACAAACCGTACTCAAGCTGAAAACTGTCCAAAAAAATTATTATACGATTCCATGTTATTTCCCCAATAAGTGTCGGTACCAATTACTATTGCTTTGTGTCTATTGTGTCAGATGTTGGAGACAGAAATATTATAAGAAATAGTAATTAAATAAGTAGTAATAGTACACGGTATTTGTCTATTCATGTCTCAATATCTTCGTTTTATTTAGTTCTATCTTGACTGTTCTAATATTATATAGGTGAAAGTTTGAGAGAGTGTGTGTTTGTATGTTTGTTACTACTTAACACGCAAACAGCTGGACGGATCTAGATGATATTTGGCACACAGATAGATTACAGTCAGGAATAGCAAATAAGATCCCTCGGGATAATTTTCAACTTCCACGCGAGTGAAGCCGCTGGCAGAAGCTAGTTTATTCATAAATATAACTGCAATAGACCTACAAGTTAAATCAATATATATTCTTAACAAATACATGTAAATCGGTTTGACAATTTTTCTGCTTAATATTAAGATATTTACGCGTATTTATTCATTTGAAAAAAAAATTGTTTTAAAGAATGATGTAATCATGGCTCCGTATCAAAATTTCCTATTCACAAAACGACATATGAGCAGATCGACCTACACTCAAAATGACATAGTAGCAAAACGTCCTACACACCAAAAGGATGGGAATGGTACAGTCATACCACACAATTATATGAGATTATATAGAAAATAAAATATGAGAGAGGTTTATCAGATATATATATATATGTACTAGCTGGCCCGGCAAACTTTGTTTTGCCATAAAAAGACCAAACATTTATCTACCCTACCTACCCTACCTTACACTACCTACCCTTCCCTACCCTACACTACCCTACCCTACCCTACCCGACCCTACACTACCCTACCCAAACACACAAACACAAACACATATCTATTTACCTGTATTGTAACCTCAAAATCAAAACTGATTCACATCCTGCACGGATGTGAATCAGTCCTTCAACGTAAGGTTCAGTTGAAAACCAGCGTCAGGCAACGCCCAGTTGTCTGGCATTTTGCTGAACTGGACCTTTTTGGCGCAGCCGCGGGGCACACTATGTATGTAATTGTTTTTATTTATTTTTTTTTCCTTATATGTGTACATTGTGTGTATCTGTGTGTGCCAAATAAACAAGTTTTCTTTCTTTCTTTCTTTCCTACCCTAACCTACCCTACCCTACCCTACCCTACCCGACCCTACACTACCCTACCCTACACTGCCCTTCCCTACACTACCCTACCCTACCCTACCCGACCCTACACTACCCTACCCTACCCTACACTACCCTACCCTACACTACCCTACCCTACCCTACCTATAAACCTCACGGAGCCCGAGACCTTTCCAACGAATGCAAAACCTTGGAAATCGGTTCGTGCGTTCTGGAGTTATATCGTCAGCAAGAAACCCGACTTATTTTTATATAGTAGATTTATATACTCGTAAGACACAAATTAGAATAGCTATCTCTATGAAGGGTGAAGCAGTATATGTGCTTATTAATCATAATAGTCGTCAGTATAATCCTGTAGGATTATAGTATCTTATACCAATTTATACGCCATCGACTGGTAACGTGAATCAAGTAAAAGCACTTGAAGTAGTACTCGTATTAATATCAAGCATTATTTGTGGGTGGTAGGTTTATTTCGCTTATCATATCGAAGATCAACTTACTCTTGATTTTCACGTATAGTTTGCTGGAGCGATGAAAGCCTTTAAAACGGTGGAATAGGAGTTCATGATGAATCACATTAACTGAACATTGTCTTCTCCAACATATTATATTTCATTACTTATTTTTTGTGAAAAAAAAAAATCTAACAACTGAATATTCGTCTACACCTCCTGAATCTCTTAGATTTCTCTACTAAACACCCAATTTATGCCTAAAAAAAATGCAGTGCAGTCGGTGGATACATATTCGTGAGCTGGCTGACCAAAACCAGATGTATAATGATAATCTTCCGACTGCACGACATGTTTTTCTTCTTGTTTACGTCTTTTAGTTCGCTTCTTAAGCAGAATTTAGCAACCCGACGTTTTTTAAATTTATTGAATTCACTGTTTTTGTTTACAACTTTTTAGTTATTTTTTTTTGAATTTGGTACATTTAAACATATAAGTGTTATATATTTTTGAAATCACCTCTTAAAACCCTTAATACGTACGGAAGAGAAAAAATCGAGCCCCCACAACATGGCGTCCAAAATCCGCCATTTTTCTATTTTCAAATTTTAATGCTAGTGACACTCGCAAGGCCACTCGATTGACGTAAGAATCATCAAAATCGGCCAACGTGTTTGGTCTCTGGGACGCCACATAGGAATAAACATACCTAAATACTTAGACTGATAAACACATTACCCTCCGTCGGCGGTCTGGCAAAACAGTAGATATTAGTGGCTTCTCATACCTTTGTTTTCCAATATTTTTTAAAACAGTTAGATACAGTATGTATTTACTCAATGAGCACTAAACAACGCAACTCACTCGATCACCCCCTCTTTGCTTGTATGGGAGCCCCCCTTAAAAAGATTTAAAAATATTTTTTGACAATTTGTTTTGCTTTGGGTAAATAAGATACTTGTATTGTGAAACTTTTAAGACTGTAGCTCCAACTGTTTGACTGTAATACCCGTGGGATAGACGATGGACAGACTGATGGACACCTGATTGGCAGCAATAAGGTTCTGGCTGGATCCTTCGGGTACGGAACCCTAAACAAATATATTTCGTTTTAGCATCGTAAAACGATCATTGATCTGCGCTGCGCACCAATAAATTCGAATTATAATGGAAAAACAAACACCAAACCAAACAATGGACAGAAAAACCAAACAATGGACTAAAATTAACTTCATCCCATTAGCTATCTAACGTCTTAAAAGGGCAGCTCAAAGTGGTCCATTTCCGGCTTTGCGCTCTTTGTACTTCTTGTACTAAAGTCTATCGGATGAGGAGATCTTTCGTGTTGGGCGTGAATTAGGCTCAACGGCCGGTGACTGGGGCTTAAGAGGGCTGCTATCTGTCTCAGAGGGGCTTGCATCTACTTTAGTGGTCTGTGCCAAGGGTGGGTGACCTAGGCCCAGAAGTAGGCCTGATAGGTGGGGAACGAGGGGCTTGCTAGGTTCAGAGGCCCTGTTCGGGCTCGTAGTGGGTCGAAGAGGGGTTAAGTACCTTATGAAAGCCAATGCCATACCTCCTACGAATTTCAGGGTCCGGTAGGAGAGTATTCTTAATGAACTTGACGCGTGACTCATACTCTGCTGAAGGCATCGCTACAAGAATGTGACTGGGATTCTTACCCGGGTGGGTGGGCCTGGGGATGTGTGAAAGCCTACCCTCCCAGTCGGGTGAGACTGGGAGGTACGCACCTCCTGGGTCTCTGGTCCAAACCTGGGTGAGCCCTAAGCTTGTTATCCTGTCACCAATCTTATTGGGTGACAGGGGTCCTAGGGTATCGGTGAACCCACAGAAGGTGGGCCAACCTCCTCTTGTGTACCAAGAGTCTGGTACGTAGGGGTAGATACACCCTACCGTACCAAGTGATTGCTGTGGTACAGAGACAGGGGTTGACTAGGCTATCTACCATTTTTTTATATTTTTTTTTTGTTACAATCCTCATTGGATGTCCTCCGCCCTGGGGGGAGGAGGGGTCTGTCAGACTCTTACTGACTAAAAACCACCCCGGTGTTCCGTCTCACACCTAAACCGGGGATCGCGGGAACAACGATACTTCCGCTAGTGCCGGCCCGCCTTTGCGCGCCAAAACCTCGGGTTGGGGGGGAGTGAGGTGTTGGACTCCCCCCGCGACGTCTAAGAGGGGCGCGTGTGGAACACTACGCGCCACCACCTCGGGTCCTGATATGTGGGGGGCGAGGGACGACCCCGAGTCCGTCGCCCCTGGACCCATTTAGGGGGGCTGGAAGAGGGCGTTGTCCGCCCTCCACCCACGCCCGGCGCGTCTGCTGCGGATCGGGTTAGCGGATGAAATCTCCCTCTCCCTCTCCGCAGCCTCCTTCTGCGAGACGACTGTTTCACAGAAGGATACTACCGCGTCCCAGGACTTCTTGTTGCCGACCATAGACTCGACTACAGCCGGCAGCGACAGGTCACTGCCTACTTCAGAGATGAGGGCACGGCATGACTCCTCCCAAGCAGCACACTCTGCCAGCGTATCCCGCGGCGTGTCCTCCCGGCAGTCGCGGTGGGGCGGCGTGCAGAGCGGCAGCGAGGCGTCCGTGCAGGGCGGTGGCTGGCGGTGAGTGTCGAAAAAAGAACCTCTCCAAAAACTAAGGCCGTTTTTACGAAAATATGTACGGAACCCGTTAAAAATTTTTCGGTATCCCGAAGACTGCAGGTACTCCAGAGGTCATTCGATCTGTCCCGGAGGTAAAATGCCGAAGTCGGCTCAACTGATATCTACAGACAAGGAAACGGACTATCAAAATTATGGAACCAAAAGGGTCTGAAATACCAAAAGAAAACGACATTCTTAAGAACAATTCTGAAGAATAGTCATTACGAACCAGTTTTGATTCATGACGCATAAAATTTGGTCACCGACAAAGTTTTTTATGATTAGCTTGTCACCAGTCTTGGCAGGACCGCCCAGTCCTCAAGTCTGTTGCACGGCAACTGTGGCATGCCATGGTAGTGAAACAATAGTTGGTGTCTCTGACAGAGTTCAGACGCAGAGACGTGGAGGTCCCACGTACCCTCGGCTAAACGACAAGGAATGAGTTTCTGCTATTTTCGCAGAATAATTGACATGGCCGTGTCATAGTGTTGCTGGTCATTTTAAAACACACTTTTAAACAGTAAATAAATACATACCAATATTTAATTTAGTAGAAGATTTTAAAGCCAAATATTTTTAATCAAATCCAATCGGTCAATACCAAAAAAAAATATTCTGTTTTCTTGACAAACGAAATATATAAATTTGAAAAATTATAACTGACCTGCTTTGATAAATTTAAAAAAGCCTAAAGCAAAGCGTCTTGTAGCTAATTGCCATAACGTTATGCATTATGCATTAGGTTCGACTTAATTTTGACGTTATCATTTGTCATAGTGTAATGCAATAATTAAATTCGTCGAATACTATTTCTAGATAAATATATAAAAAAGAAGCATTACAACCTTTAGGTATCAACTAAATCGTGCATGCAAAATATATAGCTTGATCCCGCTGTTTCGGGGAGCAAATTGATCGTAATTTTGAGCCGAGGCCAAGTATTGGGGGCTTAGCGCCCGTATTGGGAGTTTAATACCATCCGATTTTAATAAATCTTTATCAAGCCGTCGAAGATTAAGTGTTGAGCAATTAATATCACACGGTGAGTTTTATTAAAAGCAACATCCAATATCGAATGTATTACAATGAAAATCTCATAACTAAAACCATTATTTTTCAATTCATTAATAACAAAAATTGTACTGGGATTGCGTTGTTCAAGCGGGTACTTGAAATTATCTATTCTAATATAATCCACTTATCTGATTATGTCGCAGACAAAGCACCGCCCCTTTAATACTTAGCTAATAAAAAGGCGTCGAATGTCACAAAATGCCGATAAATTATTAGTTATAACCGTCTATTTGTTCTGTAACGACACCTATTGAAGCTAATGGCTTGAATAACAAACAGAGCATGAGCTATGTTCCACCATGGATGATTTATCGTTTTAACTAGACGCTACTGCAAATTGTTGTTCGGTAAGAAAGCTTGTTACGGATGAAGCTAAGAATAGCAATGCAGCTGCGGTGGTGAAGTTCATTTGCAGATTGGCTTTGGCAACTGCAGTCAAAGTGCTGACAGCAGTTGTAGATACCGAAAATAAGGTTGAGAATCGCAATCTTGGAGCTAAAAGTTAGCTTTGCGGGTTTTCATTAAATTGCAGCTCTCTCAATTAAAAGCATTTCGAGAGAGATAAGAGCAAAGCTTTTATTTCAGAGAGGATTGTTGCAACTGGAATACTTTTCAGAAAAATGCGACATGAGAAATCATGGCAGCGGACTATGTAATAGGCAGTTAGGTATGCATTACGAAGGTGCTTTACCGTTTCATTTTTGTTTCCTGGCAGACTCCTTTCCTTTTTAAATTACCTACTTGGTTTTGAAGCAGTAATATTTGGTGTGGAGGCCTTGGCGGTGATTAAAGAAGGAGATAATGTGACTTACTACTAGTAGGCTTTAAGCACCATGCTGGTGACTTATTTTGTTCTTTGTGATAGGTTGGTAGGGTATTTGTGAATGATTTTTATTTATGATTTTCTTTTCTTTTTCGCTGCAACCCACACACACACACACACACACATTGTAGTTCACAATGTGTGTGTGTGTGTGTTCACATTGTACATTACTTATTTACACTTTATACACATCCTATTGTATCACCTAAGTCAAATATGTATAAATTATATTTTTTTATTTTATTTTGTTACCCACGTCCGTGTGTCGCTGCGGGGTGCCAACTGAAAACCAGCTCTGGATGTCTGACGCCCAGCAAATGCTGAGTTGGTAACCCTTTCGGTATGGGCACGTTCAGCGATTTGTCGAGAGCGAGCAATTTGTCTTTGCATTTCTTTTTTGTCTTTTCTCCATGTTTGTTGCTGTTGTATTGAGCCTGTGTCGAATAAATATATTTATATTCTATTCTAATATGTAAATTTCGCGTACACCAAGACCTAAAGTGTCTAAAGTACTCGGGAGCCACATTAGCATGGTTACACGCTGTAGAATTCTGCAACTTGTACTTACACGGCGGAGTTTTACCCAACTTTATAATGCGGCGACACTTTTCAGCTACCGACGATTCTAGGACAATTTCATGTAGAAACTCCGACTGGTTTTAAATCGATATTGTTGATTAAACTTAGTAGACCGGATCGTGTTACTTCTTGTTAGTCTTTAGTGTTTACTATTTTATTTTATGAATCTAGGTTGTTACCTAGATGTTAGATAGCTTGAAAACAATTGTCACTTTTAGTAACAAAAACATAGATGAATATCGGGTAGTAAGTAAACACTATAGCTCACAAATATTAATTACCGCGCTTGCAAACTATGTTCTGCCGATTTTAAACCATTAATTGCAAATTGAGCTCATGTGTGGTTGTGGTTTTCTATATGTTAAACCTTAATTCATTAACCTATTCTTTATTGTTACAGTATAATGTTATATTATAAATTGATAATATAATGGAATTAAGCTTGAACTTGACCGGAATTTTCACTTCAAGGGTTTTCATAATAAGTGAGTAGGGTCGCCTAAAAAGTTCTATAAGTGATATCCGATACGTTAAAGAATGCCTGAATAAACCTATTCACCCGGAAAATCTATCAAACCAATCTATCTCAAAGGACAATTCGGTGGGCGATCGATCCATTTCAGTTTCTGTTCCTTTGTACTGTCACAATCTTATAACACGCTTCATCAAGTAATTTACTGATCAAATCAATCTCTATAATTCGAAAATAAATTGTTCTTTAGTCAGAATTTACCTTATAAAAATTATCTGTATTTGGTATATTTTATGTTTCAGCTCAAGTTTTCTTTTTCAAAGTTTCACTTATCAAGTTTTCTTCATTAGTAATTGGACCAATAGACTCGTTAATTGATCTTAATTTATAGGTGAAAACTTTCTGTAACTTTGTTACATCATCGCAATGAGAACAAAAGACAATTGTCCTCGTAAATCAGAGAACAAAGTAGTCGTACAACTAACGTAGACGATAATGTGCTGTGCTCGAAGTAAAATCATTTAACGCAGTTAATTGTTTTGCTAAGTATCTGCACGAGAGCTTGTAATAAAGTGCTTAGAATGTATTGTGATAGTAAATTGAGTGATTATTTTTGAAACAGAAAATACTTGTTTTTATCTTTAGTCGGCACGTGATAGCGAAAAGCCTATACTCAACGTTCGGCAAAGATATTATTATTGCAAAGGATCGTATTTATATATTGTTTTTATTTTATTTTATTCTTATATTGTTTTTTTTAATAAAAAAATAATAATGTTTTGTTAAAGCCTTTATTTACACAAGCACAAAAGCAAAACACCGAAGAGCAGTTTCAATTCGCATAACAAATAGTTCAAATAATTCGTTTTAAAAGCAACCTTTGGTGGTTTCTACCAATGAACGTTCGCAAATAAAAAAAATAGTAATATGTACAATATTCGCTCGCTTGTTAGCCAAGCATTACTCATACAACAAATCTGTTATCGGCTTGAAATAGTGAATAAATAGTTTATTTAAAAGTGTTTTGTGATGACTGATTGACAGATTCCCCAAACAGTGTGATCTCAAAGAATTTTTACACTGTAAAAATAGATTTGCGAAGAAACAACGCGAGTCGATTTAGTGCCACTAGAGTGGCTTTCCGTATGGTGCCGGATTCCGTATGGTGCCGGAGAGAATTTCACCATCCCATGTCTTCCCGTGGGTGTCGTAAGAGGCGACTAAGGGACAAACCAGAGAATGGGCAGCAGCGTTGTCTGTGCTTCTATAACAAACATACTGCGATCGCCAACCCGCCTGCCAAGCGTGGCGATTATGGCAAAACCCCCCTATGAATAGCACAAATAAAAAACCGGCCAAGTGCGAGTCGAACTCGCGCACGAAGGGTTCCGTACTTGGTAAATTGCGGTTTACGATTTATGACGTATTAAAAAAAAACTACATACTAGATCTCGTTCAAACCAATTTTCGGTGGAAGTTAACATAGTAATGTACATCATATATTTTTTTTAGTTTTACCATTCTCTTATTTTAGAAGTTACAGGTGGGGGGGCACACATGTTACCACTTTGGAAGTGTCTCTCGCGCAAACTGTTCAGTTTAGAAAAAAAATATTTAAGAAACCTCAATATTATTTTTGAAGACCTATCCATAGATACCCCACACGTAAGGATTTAAAGAAAAAAATTATTTTGTTACAGTTTCAAGTATGGGGTCCCCCCCAAAATTTATTGTATTTTTTCTATTTTTAAGTGAAAATCTTAATGCGGTTCACAGAATACATCTACTTACCAAGTTTCAACAGCATAGTTCTTATAGTTTCGGAAAAAAATGGCTGTGACATACGGACGGAGAGACAGACAGACAGACAGACAGACATGACAAATCTATAAGGGTTCCATTTTTTGCCATTTGGCTACGGAACCCTAAAAATGGCTCTTAGTGCGCGGCAGCCTGCCTACCCTCGACTACGGTAGCGGTCGAGGTTACGGCATGGCAAGGGGTGCCAAAGAATCTCCGGACGAGATCCGGCTACCCTAACAATCACCGACGACTGGACCTGGCAACGTACAACACGCGCACACTTCGGACCGACGAGAGCATCACCGAGCTCGAAGAGGAATTGAGCAGGTTGCGATGGAGTATTATAGGGTTATCTGAAGTCCGAAGAGAGAAATCCGGTAACCTGCTCTATTTCCGAGAGGATGACCGGCAGTCCCAGGGTGGTATCGGGTTTATCGTCCACGAGTCCCTTGTAAACAACGTGGTGAAGATCGAGAGTGTGTCGACCAGGGTGGCGTACCTTATACTCAGAATATCCTCTAGATATTCGCTGAAGGTCATACAGGTCTACGCCCCAACCTCGGCACACCCCGACGACGAGGTAGAGACCATGTATGAGGATATCTCCAGATACATGCATGGTTTCAAAACTCACTTCACCGTTGTCATGGGGGACTTCAACGCGAAACTGGGCAAACGAGACGAGGATGAGCTGCAAGTGGGGCAATTTGGAGTTGGACGACGGAACCACCGGGGTCACCTACTGGTCAGTTTTATAGAGAAGGAGAGCCTCTATATGATGAACTCCTTCTTCAAAAAGCGAGACAGGAAGTGGACCTGGCAGAGCCCCGATGGTGCAACAAAAAATGAGATCGACTTCAACATGTCAACCAAGAAGCAAACGTTCAATGATGTCTCTGTGATCAATTCGGTAAAAACCGGGAGCGATCACCGGATGGTAAGAGGCACATTGAACATTAATATTAAGCTTGAAAGGTCTCGACTGATGAAGTCCACGCTCCGTCCAGCACCGATCCAGGTCCAAAACTCCGAGAGCTTTCAGCTCGAACTCCAGAATCGTTTCGAGTGCCTAGGGAACTCCGTGGACGAATACAGCGACGGGTTCGTGGAAGCTGTCCATACGGTCGGGTCTAAGTTATTCAAGACCCGTCGTACAGATAGAAACAAAAAGCTCTCTGATCATACCCTCAAGCTTATGAAGGAGAGGCGTGAGATGATCCTGCAGTCTTCAGATGAGGCGTGCAAATACTGGCAGATCAATAGACAGATCTCTAAATCGTAGAAAAGAGACCTCCGCCGCTTTAATACCGAGCGTATGAAAGACGCGATTGAGCGAAATAAAGGCTCCAAGGTTTTTTCAAGGGATCTGGCTATTGGGCAGAGCCAGCTCACGAAACTGAAGACCGACAATGACAGGATCGTATCCGCCAAACCGGAGCTTCTGAGGGAGATCGAGACATTCTATGGCAGTTGTACACATCAATCAGCAAACCCGTTGCGAGTCTAGCAAACGACCCAAGAGCTAGATTGACCCGACACTATACCGAAGATATCCCGGACGTTAGCTTGTACGAGATTAGGATGGTTCTGAAACAGCTTAAAAACAACAAGGCGCCGGGTGATGACGGAATTACGGCTGAACTCCTGAAGGTGGGTGGAAAACCGGTCCTCAAGGCCCTTCAGAAGCTGTTTGATTCCGTCATATTCGAGAGCAAATGCCTCAGGCATGGTGCAGGGGTGTGGTGGTACTCTTCTTCAAGAAAGGCAACAATGCCCAGCTGAAGAACTATAGGCCCATCTCGCTTCTTAGCTATGTTTACAAGTTGTTTTCAAGAGTCATCACGAATCGTCTCGCGCGCAGGTTTGACGATTTCCAGTCTCCCGAACAAGCCGGATTCCGAAAAGGCTTTAGCACCGTAGATCACATACATACGACAGGTTATACAGAAGACCGAAGAGTATAACCTGCCTCTCTGTTTAGCGTTTGTGGACTACGACAAAGCCTTCGATTCGATCGAGACTTGGGCTGTACTGCAGTTTCTCCAACGGTGCCAGATCGAGTCTCTCCAACGGTGCCAGATCGAGTCTCTCCAACGGTGCCAGATCGACTACCGGTACATTGAGGTGTTGAAGTGTCTGTAAAAAAACGCCACCATGTCAGTCCGTCTTCAGGATCAGACCTCGAAACCAATCCTCCTACAGCGCCGCGTAAGACAGGGAGACGTAATTTTTCCGAAAATGTTCACTGCTGCGCTGGAGGACGTCTTCAAGGTTCTGGACTGGAAGTGGCTTGGCATCAATATTAATGGCGAGTACATCACTCACCTTTGGTTTGCCGACGACATAGTGGTCGTGGCTGAGACCATGGAGAGCCTCAGTTAAATGGTCGATGACCTCAGTAGAGCTTCCGAAAGAGTGGGTCTTAAAATGAACATGGACAAAACCAAGGTCATGGTGAATGCCCATGTAACACCCACTCCTATTAAAATCGGAGACTCTACACTCGAAGTTGTATACGATTATGTTTACTTGGGACAAACGGTCCAGTTGGGTAGGTCCAACTTCGAGAAAGAGGTCAACCGTCGAATCCGACTCGGCTGGGCGGCGTTCGGGAAGTTGCGTGGTATCTTCTCGTCCAATTTACCGCAGTGTCTCAAGACAAAAGTCTATGACCAGTGTGTGTTGCCAGTGATCACCTATGGGACCGAGACGTGGTCGCTCACAATGGGCCTTATCAGAAAGCTTAAAGTCACCCAAAGGGCAATGCTGATGCAGAGAGCTATGCTCGGAATTTCCTTGCGTGATCACGTCAGAAATGATGATATCCGCAGGAGAACCAAAGTTACCGACATAGCCCGAAGAATTGCCAAACTTAAGTGGCAGTGGGCAGGGCACATTGCTCGCAGAACGGATGGCCGATGGGGCCGAAAAGTTCTGGAATGGCGACCGCAAACCGGAAGACAATACGTTGGAAAGCCTCCCACTAGGTGGACCGATGACCTGGTTAAGGTTGCAGGAAGGCGCTGGATGCAAGACGCACGGGATCGGTCAATGTGGCGACGCCTGGGGAAGGCCTATGTCCAGCAGTGGACGTCTTTCGGCTGAAATGATGTTGATGATGATGAGAGTGGCTTGTTCTGATTTATAGGTTTTTTGATGATCTGTTAATCCTATCTTAAATTCGATGTTTAGATGTTCCACATACATAATGGAAAGTCTTGTTTCCTTTATCGCTTTTAAAGTCGTAATTTAGAGTGATTCCAATAATTCTAATCGCAGTCAAAATTAGAACGCTTTTCGACGATTAGGTGAGCCCGGACCAACTTTAACTATTGTCGTGACAATCTAAGAAGTCGGATTTGGCAGCTATAAAATACGTTGTATAAATTAATCTTGATACTTACGAATGATACTCATTGTTATAGTGGGTTACGTTGTAATTAATTAGGATTATGAATTTCTTTTTACGTAGACGTTCATACAACGTTACCACGGCATGGAAAATGAGAAACGTTATTGGACTTCTTAGATTGTCACGATAATAGCTCAAAACTATTCTTAATTGGCTTTTTTTATTTTTTTATGTCCTTAGTTGTGCCCGTGCGCAATTTTATAGGCCGCAGTCAAAATGTATTATAAGAGTTCAACAATCAGTTAATTACAAATGGCTTATGTATTAATGTTTCTCTGTTTCATCTTGGTTTCTTAGACAAGTTCCGTAGACTTTATATTATGAGCTACCATTGTCCAATCTTCGAGACAGTCCTTGACAGTGAAGAGAGATGAAACTTCGTAATATTAGAGGCTCTTGCTTATTAAATTTTCTTTGAAAGAATGTTCTTAATTAAACAAGCTTTGTTTGTTCGAAAGGACAGTCGATACTTTGTCGATAATATCTTATTAAATTATGAGTAAGTCTGCTTCTTTTGTGTCGTGAAAACATTAGCGAGTTGGCAAGGTTGGCTGGGTATTAAGTATCTTTTGTTCTTAGGGACGGCTTTAAGATAGGCCAAATACTTAATAAGTAGGTTGGCTTTTGATTTTTATACTGGTACGTTTTGTATTTTCAACTGGCTTCAAAAAACCGGCCAAGTGCGAGTCGGACTCGCGCACGAAGGGTTCCGTACTCGGTAAATTGCGGTTTACAATTTATGACGTATTAAAAAAAAACTACTTACTAGATCTTGTTCAAACCAATTTTCGGTGGTAGTTTACATGGTAATGTACATCATATATTTTTTTTAGTTTTATCATTCTCTTATTTTAGAAGTTACAGGGGGGGGGACACACATTTTACCACTTTGGAAGTGTTTCTCGCGCAAACTATTCAGTTTAGAAAAAAATTATAGTAGAAACCTCAATATAATTTTTAAAGACCTATCCTTAGATACCCCACACGTATGGGTTTGATGGAAAAAAAAATTGTAGTTTCAGTTTCAAGTATGGGGACCCCCAAAACTTATTGGTTTTTTTCTATTTTTGAGTGAAAATCTTAATGTGGTTCACAGAATACATCTACTTACCAAATTTCAACAGCATAGTTCTTATAGTTTCGGAAAAAGTGGCTGTGACATACGGACGGACAGACAGACAGACAGACAGACATGACGAATCTATAAGGGTTCCGTTTTTTGCCATTTGGCTACGGAACCCTAAAAAGGAGGAGGTTCTCAATTCGTCGGAATCTTTTATTTTTTTATGTATGTTCCCCGATTACTCAAAGGCGCCTGTACCGATTTCAAAAATTCTTCTTTTGTTTGATAGGGTGTACTTCCTAGTTGATCCCATAGTCATCAAGTCAGGATCTGATGATGGAATCCTAGAGAAATCGAGGGAACTCCTCAAATATTATAGGCATACATATAGCGATTTTGGTATTTTCATCAACAATGATTTGCACTCAGAAAGTATCATTTGGTGAAGTAGAACTGATGAAGAAGACCACAGAAGGCCACATGTACTCCTAATTGCTAAGTTTGTGACGGGCATAAGAAATCTCGAATAGTTAACCGACTATAATGAAGCCAATACTCATAAATAAATGGTACTGTTGAAAATGGCAGCATCGAACTGATCTGATGATGAAGCCGGAAGGTAGGCACTGGTACTCTAAAATAAAACAATGTATCGTATTCGTGTTTGGGCTTATTGGAAACGCCATAAGATGTACTTTGGCTATAAATGATAATCATGTTAATTGGAGGTACCTACCAAAACTAAAAAGAGAAAAATAAATAACTATTTAACAAAAAATCAAACCGACTTCCAGAACAAAAAACTACAAAGCAAAAAATAAAAATTTCTTTTTCGAAGTCGGTGTCGAAAAACGGAAAACAATGGGTACAAAAGACACCGACATCGGAAAACAAATTTTTATTTTTTGCTTTGTAGTTTTTTGTTCTGGAAGTCGGTTTGATTTGTTGTTAAAAAGTTATTTTAGGCTACGCTTTCGGTTTTTCCTATCTTCTTGAACTATTTGTGGTGTACTTTAAAGTATATTCTTTGCTCTTCTATAATACCGTTTCTTTTCAGCAGCGATATGTAGGTTGATCATACCACCTGAGACTCATACTCATTACGAAAATAGCCCAACTCCATATTATTAACTATTCGCGGTAAGAAAATAATGATAATTGACGTCTTTTCAAATTCAAATTCAAAAAATTTATTTCGAGCGAAAACTCATATAGGGTTAGTAACAATGTGCATTAAAACTAAGTGTTAGTAAACAACACGATACGGTGACACATGTAACTGACAGCAGTGAACTTTTAACGGACAGTCCACTCTGTCAGCAATCATTTTCAGAACCCTGTTAGGGCTGTCCATAACTCGGGCCACCATTGATGTCGCGCGCTTGCGCATTATCGCGTAAAAACAATCCACACGCGCCGCCGCAAACATCCCTGATGCACTACAACGCCAAGGCAACCCCATCAGTTTTCTGAACGCGTTATTATACTGGACCCGAAGGGCTCCATACGACGCCCGCGAATACTACTCCCACAGGCTGCAAGTGTAGAAGGTGGTACAGAATGCTTTGAAGAGCGTCACCATTACTTTTAATAAGCATGATTGTCTTATAATCCAGGAAAATAACTGCAATTAGAGGCCGATCCGCGAAAAAATCCTAGTTAAGTACTTCCACTAATACATTAAGCAAAAAACATTTTTTTTGGTCCCTTTGACAGCCCATTTTTTTGCTCCCTTTGGATTTTAATAGACTTTTCAGGCAACATTACTCTACCATAATGAACATAGTTTCGGTGATACTCAACTAGTATTTTTTTTGCAGCAAATATATTAAAATTTTATATTTCGCAAAAGGCATGCAGCCAGAAAATATATTGTTTATTGCTCAGTCAAGCATGCCAATAAAATTGCGCGTCATAGAAAGTTAATTTTCCTTTGTGCCAGTAAGATAGTTTCAGACTAAGGGCCGCTTTTTAAATGGTCAGATAACTTCTAACAAAATAATAAAAAATGGCGGCTGGAACGCTTTTACATAGAAATTAAGTCAATCCGCTATAATTCTTCTTCAGGTAAAAGTTACTTGATTATTGAAAAATTATCCTTTATCCAAAAACGCTAAACAATTAACTGCCTCGACTTTATGTGATGAGGATTATTTGACAAAACTAACATTAACATTAGAAGCGGGCTATTTACCATGTTTACTGTTTATTGCGAGTTTCCGATAATTCGGTGCTGTTGCAAGCACCATGATCCCGCTTCTAATGTAAATGTTAGTGTAAGTGACCATGACAGTTTAAAAACTTATATTATTTGACAAGTTCTATTATCTTGTCGACAGTAGGTACTTACTGTAATAATGAAGCAAGAAGATTAGCAATACAATACAAGATAGTATCGAGATTAATTTTGCAGTATTTAATTAATATTTCTAGTCTGTGTTTAAGTGCCAAAGAGATGTTATTAAGTTTCAGAGATAGCGTCTTTATTGCTGAACTACCTACAATGGCCGTTTAAAAATGGTAATATATTTTTATAAACCCAATATTTCAATTTTATTGTTTTAAAAGACATTTAGAGGTAATTGCCTCAGGTATCTAGGCATTCTAAGTGGCGGCATTTTGGCAGTAAAAAAAGTTAATTCACTGAGGTAATGATTTAAGTTTTAAAAATTTTAACGATCATCATCTGCCTAGCCTTTTTCCCAATTAATGTTGGGGTCGGCTTCCAGTCTTACCGGACTCAGCTGAGTACCAGTGTGTCAAACACTATTCCGTAAGCCGTTATAAACCAACTAAGGTAAACGGATTTGCGGTACCTAACAAAGGTTTCTGAGTAATATTTGTGTATATCCAATCCATCGTAATGACCAAATCGATTTGACAAAATTAATCATCCAATAGATTTCATCAACAAGGTCTACCTACGCCAAATAGGTATTTTTGTTTAATGGAAATGCCCGCTAAATATTCAACAATATCAATAAATTAACGGGACCGTTTCACTGTTTCCTGTACAAATAAATTCTCAATTGGCTGCAACATCAGGCACGTATTGTGAATTGTGCGCAAATAAATAGCTAAAGTAGCGAAACGAAATAAAATACACCCACAATTTGTTCTAGTCTATATTTTACAGTCTGTTAAGTTAGATATTGAGTATCATAAAACTTTTGAAAGTGCTTCGGAATTGTAGTAGTCCATTTAAAATAATGTGTGCTGAGCTGTTTAGTTTCATAGTGTTGACTGACCGTGATTTACTGCTGCAGCGTCCCATAAACATTTTATTAGAATCTTCGATAGAATACACAGACACACGTGTGACGCACATGATAGCTGATGGACCACCAACATAACACAAGTATAATATTCAGTCCCTGAGCTCCGCAGCACGGCCATGACCTTGACGCTATTGTACTCTATTTACCAACTGTACGAACATTGTTTTCTAATACAACGGCCACTCGTTGGAATACATGTGACAAATCTTGTTGACTTTAGTTATACAACAAACGTTCGATCCAATAGTTCGTAAATGGAGGGTTATGTCACCTTTTGTAAATCAGTTGACCGTCATTAGTTCCAGGTTATGACGACGAAGTTCGTAACGAGGTAGTTGGAGTTTTCGTCGGCTCGGCTCGGGCGTGCAGTGCCGATTACTGGGCGGCGCGGGCCCCGAGCGCACCGCGAGCATGTCGAACGCGACCGAAACGTACTGCGTGCCCGGCGTCACCGACTTCAACAAGGCGTACAGCCGCCTGCACGGCTACATCGTGCTGGTGATATGCATCGTCCACTCGGCCACTAACTCCATCAACATCGCGGTGCGCAGCCACCTTGAGATGACCAGCCCCACCAACTCCATCCTCACCGGCCTCGCCGTCGCGGACCTGCTCGTCATGTTGGAATACATCCCCTATGCACTACATATGAACATCAAAATTGGACCTCAAGTTGACAAGAACACTTACGCTTGGGCGGTTTTTGTGTACTTCCATTCAATATTCAGTCAAACGTTTCACACCATTTCCATTTGGCTGGCGGTGACTCTCGCCGTGTGGAGATACATCGCGATCGCGTTTCCCCAGCGGAATAGCACTTGGTGTAATAAGAAAAACACAACGCTCGCTATAGTAAGCGCTTATGTGATATGCCCGTTCTTGTGTCTTCCGATTAATTTCGCGATGAATATAGTGCCCAGTGAAGTGACAGCTCAAATCAATTCTGAATTCGCAGAGGATCTTTCTTTGCCAGACAATCGGACCGTTTATGGTTTAGAAATGTCAAGAAATGTACAATTAGTTACAGCAATAATGTGGATCTATAGTGTAAAATTAAAACTCGTGCCGAGCCTAGCGCTGTCGGTATTAAGTACTTGTTTAATATTAAAGTTAACAACGACGGAGCGAAAGAGGCAGAAACTTCTAAAGCGTTCAACAATCGGCTCAAATGAGGTGAGTTAGAATGAGAATATATTGATAATGTTTGGCTTCTTTTGGTTCTATTTTCTCGTCGTAACAAAACAATGTTTTCAAAACAAACAAGCTTAGCTATTCTACATAATTATGAAAGTGAACTGGTAATACGATTGTATCAACCGCTGCGAAGCGGTTTATGGTAACCATCTGCAATAACATTTGACGTTCTGAAAATGTAATTAAAATACGGGAACGTGTTGATTAGAGTTAATCTAAACTTTCACTTTGAAACTACAAAACCACAAAGGTATTTGAAAGTATTAATGGAACGATGAGATTTAGATGACTTAGACTTAATACAACAATCTTCTAAACTAGGTTTATAAGGTATCATCAGTAATTCTAGTAAGAAGAAAATACTTCAGAAATCCTCCACAATAATTAGCAGAGCTACTTGATTCCGCTACTTTACTTTTATTGTCGCTCGGAGACTCGTTTTGGCGACATGAACTGTTATTCAGCCGCAACCCCGTGGGGGCCACTTCAGAAGTTGTCATCAAAAGTGTAAATAAGTCGTTATTTTATATAGAGAACAACAACCGAAAGGAGGTACATACAGAAATATTAGAAGATTTTGAGAAAATTGTAGCTTTAATTTCGAGTTTATGCGTATTATGGGACTCTGAAGTGCCTAAAGACTCTTTTAACTTTTGTATTGTTCTTGTTTCAAAACATTAAATTAGATTACATTCAGTGCTATCAAATGAAAGGGATGACGTGAGAAATGAAGCATTGTTAACTTGGGATGATTGTAATCGACTCTGAGGTTGTGTGGACTGTGTCATTAATCACATGTTATTGCGTTATTTGATTGCGCTCCTTTTAATATATTTCCCTGAAATAATTTCTGAAACGCCCAGTCAAGTGCTGCTTTCTAATTATCCGAGTCTTAAATTAAATCAACCTATTCATAAAATAACAAATGGGTCTCTTCCCTCCGCAATGTCAGTATAAAATTATATTAAATCAAATGATTATAATTAAGTAACCCTTTGTCCACCGAACTTAACTGTTGATGGGTAGAAAGGTCTTAAACGTGAACCCTAAAATGTAAATGGTATTTAATATGATGTACGCGTGAATATGTTCTATTATTGAAATGTAATTCAAATGAAGAAGCGAAAAGGGTTGAAATTGTTACTAAGGGTCCCTATAATTTTAAGCTAAAAGGAAGATAAAGATTATCTTTTATACGATATTTAAATCTAGTTTGTACCTTTATTACTTTTATCCTAGCTATTTAACCCCCGCCGGAAAAAGAGGGGTGTTATAAGTTTCACGTGTGTTGCTGTGTATCTGTGTTTCTGTCTGTGGCATCATAGCGCCTAAACGCATGAACGATTTTGATTTAGTGTTTTTTGTTTGAAAGGTCATATTGTCGAAAGTGTTCTTAGCTATGTTTGAATAAAATCGGTTTAGCCGTTCAAAAGTTATGGGCATTTTACTGTTTGAATCGGGATGTTTTCGCAGGATAAATGTCTCGGGGTTTTTTTAAATTTTGATGTTTTACTTGTTATAGAAAATTATTTTCTTCGAGCTAGCCGGTATTTATTCTTTTAAAATTTATACTTTACAAAGTTAGCAGTCGAGGTATGAAGTTTTATGAAACTTCTTATAATACTACTAAAACAAAAAAGTCAAGAGTTATCCTTGTAAGAGAACGTGATAGAGTTACTGCTATTAACCGTACGAGTATGTTAACCATAAGGGATGAAAGTTAGCAAAGCTCTTACCAGATAATATTAGTTCGCCTTTACTTTGAAATGAGTATACCAAACGGTATTAGGCCTGTTAACTTCCAAAATACATTTATGGTTTATCTAAATATTGTTCAAGCTTGTTGTGTTGAAAAGCAGATTTTATTGATAAATATATTATGTTGTTTAACAAAGTTTCGTTAGATGGTTTTCGAAATAGAATTTACACACGCAAGAATATTAGTACAATACATCAATGTCTGGTCTTATTATAAAGATGAATGTCAGGTTCAATGTACAGATATCAGATTTTTTAAAAGAAGGGACCAATTTATTTGAGTTAGAATACAAAAATAGTTCATTGACGCTCCAATGAGGGAGTTCTACGAGTGAATGAATAATTTACTTTGTAAGAGTGGGGTACAATCTATCTGTTTGGAATTTGATATAATATATGTTTTATCATACGGTATTTGGGAGAACAAGTATTTTGTATGAATCATGGGTGAAGTCTGATAATACTTTTGTTCTAACTTTCGTATTTTTCTAAATTAATGATAAATTATTTATTGATTATTTTATATTAATATATTATGTACAATGGAATATTATAAAAAAAATAAAAAAATTAAAAAAGGGGAGAAACAATAGAGTTCATTGTTCATCAAAAACTCGTCCACATCGACGTCAATGAGAATCATACCTAAAACGCTGGTAGCTTTGCCACGTTGGATGGCATTGCTGATTATCTGGCCAGCCCTCTGGTCACGTGAAGAGTCGACGAGCTTTGTGCTATTGTCTCGAATAATTCGGACACCATGGACTAAATGTTTCAAACCCCAAACTCTTTTAATTCAACAATTCTTTTATTTCTATTTGTAATACACATCAAGAGCAGACTCCATATTTTCATGGTATAGCAATTCCTGTAAGGCTGCATCATCCTATTGTTAGGCAAAGACCTCACCATGACTTCCAGCTATTTAATTTGTTTTACTTACTTTTTTATAATTCCTTTTTAAAATTCTCCTTCTGGTTATTGAATCACTGTTTTGATAGTCCGTTATCCTCCTCTCTTCCCTTCACAGATCCGTATCTCTTACCAAAAAGCTGGGATCCATTTTATTGGTTACTAACCTATATTTTTGGTGCCGATTTATTAAATTGTCAGATAATAGGCACTTCTATTTCATTGGAAAGTCTTTGTCGTATTCAATAAACCTTTTAGTATCTATTAAATGCATTAATCCCCTTTCAGAACCTCGCGCTATCGTTTTGAAATCGTCTGAAATTATGAAACTTTTGAAAATAAAAGTTTAAGGCTCCATTTGTAAAAAATAAAAGGAATGTCGCAAGTTTGTACCAGAGCACAGTGGCGCTAGTTCGTTTTCTAATCGATCGGCATTACCTATATCCAATTAAATGGTATTACAATAACAAAAGTATTTAAAGGGAGTTGTGAGTATTTTTTGTTTTATTCGAACAAACATGATTATCTTCATTTGAATTTGATTCTTTGAGGGCGCTGTCTTATTCAAAAAAAAATGCATAGAGAGGATATTGACCTGGGAGTGAACATAAGCTCTTAAAGTAAGGTTATTTTGAGTGTGTGTAAGGGACACATGTATGTGACTTGTATACATCTGTCACTTACGCGATCTCAAAATAACCTTACTCGAAGAGCTTATGGTCACCCCCATGGTGCCAGCCATAGATATTTTTATATTTCTATGGTGGCAGCAGACCCATTTTTTTATCGTTGACCTGAAATTATGATTAATGACTCTGATAATTATGTCGATCATTAAAAATAACCGTGCTTGCATCGCTGCTTTAACAACTATTATAAATGATGCGTGTAATTTTCTCATTAAACACATGTACACCAATTAGTTCTCAATATGACACGAGGTTCATAATTAACTTAACAACGTTACTGTCTGAAAGACAATTCCACGGACACGTCGCCTATGCATTTAGCGATGCCTTCAGGGTGCAAAAGTGGCGTATTTTATACTTTTAAGACGGAGTGAATTTTAAGTTAGTTGCTTAGCATGCATACGAGGCTAACTGCGCTAGATAACTTTGTGGCGTGAGATGTCACCACTTTGACCGCAGAAGTTTGCGAAACTACTTCCGTGCAAGGGGGTTGTATATCTTTTCAACACGCTTGGCAAGCGTTATACCTACACGGAGATTATAGATCATGCTAATCCATCTTCTACTGGTTCACGAGAGTTTATGCTCCACCTACGTTTCACATCTTAGCAAGGTACTACGTTTTACATAAACAAAAAATATGCTTAAAGTTCAAGAAAATTCTTGTGCCTCAGTTCAGCAACTAACTTTGAACTTTATGACCTTAGGCCATGTCTTAGCAAAGTTGGTATCCAGGATGACCTTGACCAAACACTCATAATGTGCTGGAAATAATTATGTACCCACTTTTGTATTTGTTACTAGGCGAGAGTCCTTTCAATGCACGCCAAAATCGTCCGATTCATTAAATTTCGTATTAGTATAAAGCATTATTATTATGTGAAAGTTTTGTCGTCTTTAAACTCTTCCCAAATCCTTTTGTGGGGCGTGGCCTTTATTAAACTCATCAGTTCGTGTATCCACGTTTTGCTAATGGTATATCCATTAGCATAAAGTTCCTAATTGAGCAGACATTAAACGTGTAACGTGTTTCAACTGATCAATCAAACGACGTCTGCCGCCGCCTATAGATACATAGGTATAGACACTGCACGATTAAACGGGACATTACCCAGAAATAGTCCATTTTAACTCAACGGTTTCCGTGCGGTAGTTGGACGGAATGGCCTTTAATCCCATTAACTTTCCGGCCTAATAGCGTCGCATATTTCCGGATAGCTACCCCGATTCTCATTAGTGAGCCCCGCATGTTTCTAATAATCTTGAAACCGATCATTCCCCCTCCCCAAGGCCCCTCTCAAGGGACATAAACTAAATACAACTTCTTAACTTAATACTAATTACCTATATATTGATATACCGAGCCATAATATAATAATTTCACGAGTTCTATTTGCGAGCTTTAGATTGGAAACCACAGTTAAATAGGAAATTCGCTATCAAAGCTGTTTGAATTTTCATTGATAGTTCGGGATTTATTGAAACGTTCATTTCTGTATTATTACTTGTGCTAAAGGAATACAGTAATTCGTGATTAATTTCCAGCTTTCTGTATATTTCCTTTATACTTAGGGAAAGAACAATTTTATCCGTTTTTTAAAATAATGTTTTTATTTGCATGCGGCGGAATTTTCTTCCATGCATCTCTTATTGCACATACATATAAATGATCCATCATCGTAAAGATCAAAGATCCATTTTCTCAGGCGGTAGTGGGTAACGCATGCGGGTAGATTGCCGCGCTTTGAGTCTGATTCCTTACGGTTCCGACTACAATGGTCGGACCATTACGGTTGCTATTACTTCTACGACACAATCAACCATTGATTCAAGCAAAGGGGTCGGAGGAGCATCTTATTTTCATATTCACTTACCTACTGAGGCGATTTTTACAAAACGTTCCTTCCCTTAATTTTCTGTTTAAAATTGTCTTTGCTTTTGAATTTGAGACAAACAATTGCTTTACTTTATTATTATCGACGTAAAGATCAAGATCGACAAGATAAAGGTGTTCTTTGTATTTATCCACTTTTTTAATACTAAATGGCAGGACGAGTTTTAGGCCTCGTGATTCTGAAAAGCGTAGAGCCTAAGTGAGAACAATATGTTTTGAAGAAGGGCACCGTCTGGTCTAACTAAAACTTTTTTTTTCTAATATGATTGTTTCTTAGGAGAGGAGGAGCTCGCGAAGAGCTTGTGGCTAAATAATAACAGCCGCACGGGTCGATCTTCAAGGTTAACGGCAACGCTTGCCGAAGTCGGTCCGTGGATGGGTGACCATTTCAACTTACCGAGTTTCCTCCGTGCCTCGGAAAGCACGTTAAGCCCTTGGTCCTTGTTGTCATTTGAAGATCTTTGACAGTCGATACGGGTAGTCAGAAGCTTGCGATCTGACTGATCTGACCAGTCGTGCCAAGGAGTACCGTGTTACCTAGTTACTGGGTTGTGGAGGTCAGATAGGCAGTCGCTCCATGTAAAACACTGGTACTCAGCTGAATCCGGTAAGACTGGAAGCCGACCCTAACAACAATTGGGAATAAGGCTAGGCAGATGATGATGATTGTTTCTTGCAATCTTGATTATGACTTTTATTACTGTCTGAAACCGCTAGTACTCATCCGTTTCAAAATTTTAATCAAATCGAGTTACGAGAGAAAACATGGGACAAATCTTTCCTTTGTGAAACAATTAGAGCGACAATTTATTATTTCTAGTTCAGAATAATTGTACAATAGTTTGGTAGGTATGAAAGGCAGTCGCTCCGTATAACTTAATGGTATTCAGATACATGCGGTTAGACTTGAAGCCGACTCAAACATAGTTGTGCTAGGGTAGTGCTATTGTAATGAAGATGATACTATAAATAGTCCAAAGTTAGTATTTACCGACTGTAATTTAGGTGTCTGGCGTATTTGGGTTACAAATAAAATTGTTTAGATTTGAATGAAAAATAATAAACTTCAGTTACGTTTTCCAGCCAGAAAAGCAGTGCCTAGCAACGGAGTAGGCGTACGCTCGGCGGTCCAGTCGCACGGACTGCACACGCGCATGCTGCTGGCCGTGCTGGGCCTCTTCCTGTCCACCGAGGTACCGCAGGGGCTAGCCAGCGCACTGGCACCAGACTTCATCAAGACCTGCTATAGCATGTTCGTTGAGTGTACATGATAAAAGTCGCATGACGCACATGCTGCTGGCCATGGTTGGTCTGTTCCTGTCCACCGAGGTGCTGTAGGGACTGCTGGGGCTAGCTTCTTCAAGAACTGTTAAGTTTGGTAAGTTTAAGAAAACCACTACCGATTCACCATTCGTTTCTCGGATAGGCAACTCCAAAGCTTCCAAATCGATTTCAAACACTCACCTTGCTGTGGGTTTTTTTTCATTCCGTACCCCAAGGGTAAAAACGGGACCCTATTACTAAGACTCCGTGGTCCGGCTGTCGGTCTGTCTGTCTGTCCGTCTATCACCAGGCTGTATCTCATGAACCGTGATAGCCAGACAGTTGAAATTTTCACAGATGATGAATTTCAATTGCCGCTATAACAACAAATACTAAAAACAGAATAAAATAAATATTTAAGTGGGGCTCCCATACAAAAAACGTGAACGTTTTTTTTGCCGTCTTTTGTGATAATGGTACGGAACAATAATGGTTCGTACGCGAGTCCGACTCGCACTTGGCCGGTTAACATTTTTAGAAATCTGTTGGTGGGCGACCATCTTTAAACCTTACCAATAAAGTATATTCTATTCTTATTCAGTTTTTTAAGCATTACCTGTGTAGCCAATCAATGTCGTTACTTTCGTCTCAGCCTTGTGGTTGTTGTTTCTAACTGACTTCCCAAAATGGAAGAGCTTCCATGTTCGACTATATGCATTTTTTTAAATTTATTTTTACTGATTTCTTCGTCAATTGTAGACTAATTTTGAAAAAGCTGTGTGTTTGTGTTTGAAAGGGTACCTTTCCCGAAGTGGTTCCATATAAATTTGGTGAAGATCTAATGAAGAACTTTGGAGATGTACAGCAGATATCTTTAATAAATGACGGCAAACCTCTCGGGATTGCTGCTATCACATTTAATGTATATCATCATAATCATCATATCTGCCGACCACCTATGTCCACCTTTGTCCACTACTGGACATAGGTCACCACCAAGCGTCGCCATATTGAACGGTTCCGTGCGTCTCGCATCCAGCGGACTCCCGCCTCCCTCACCAGGTCATCTGTCCACCTGGTGGAGGGCGGCCTTCCAACGCAGCGTCTGCCGGTTCGCGGTCACCACTCCAGAACTTTTCAGCCCCATCGATCATCCCTTCTGCGAGCAATGTGCCCTGCCCACTGCTACTTAAGTTTAGCAATTCTTCTGGCTATGTCGGTAACCCTGGTTCTCTTGCGGATCACTACATTTCTGATTCGATCACGCAAGGCTCAAAAAATAGCCCTCTCCATTGCCTTTTGGGTGACAGTAAGCTTTCTGATACGATCCATTGTGAGTGACCACGTCTTACATCACACATCACTGGCAACACACACTGGTCATAGACTTTCGACTTGAGACACAATGGTAAGTTAGACGAGAATATATCGCGCAGCTTCCCGAACTTTGCCCAGCCGATTCGGATTCGACGGTTGACCTATTTCTTGAAGTTGGCCCTACCCAACTGGATCGTTTGTCCTAGGTAGATATAATCATCCACAACTTCTAGTGTAGAGTCTCCGAGGTTGATAGAAGTGGGTGTAACTTGGGCATTCAACATCACCTTAGCACAAAATAGTAAGTATACAGAAGGGCCACTCCCGCCGTTAAGAAAATTGACAGCTAAACTTGACAGATTCACTAGGGTTGCTACTATATTGATTCCGAATTAAAAAAAGGGTAGGTTGCCCAAGTTACAAACATTAATACATAGATTCGTCTAAACATACATCATATTATGCTAACATGCCTTAGAGGGTAGACAGGGCATCAAATATCCATTTAATATCACGAAACATTTAATATTACGCCACATACGATGAATATTGGAGAGTAAAAAGACGTAGTAATAGTGTAATAATGATCCCACTTAAAAAAATTAATTGTAAAAAGCTCCAAGCTCGACAAAAATATAAATATGAAAAAACAGGTACCTAAAAAAATCTAAAAACCAAACATGATCTTAAACATGAAGAAAATTGCTTTGCAGTCAGAGGAAACATATTTGTAAGCTGTATGATTTGAACCTTATTATTATGACAAGTTCCCAATTTCATCTATGGGCTTAAAATAATTTATTATAATCCTAGATAATGAATTTCTAATTTGTCATCTTGAAAGATTAATGACCTTTATAACTTAAAAATAATTGAAAGCAAGAATTAAAAACAAAAAAGTAAATTCGGTCTGTAACAAATAATAAAGGTAACCCATCCAATGCAACCAACCTCGTTACAGTACTTAATGTATGAATGACGTGACAAACGCCTACACAAAGCAATCATGACAGCCGCGACTGAGCTCGGTCCAATTTTGCCCAATATTCCCTGTAAAACCGAAATGTCAAAGTGAGAGTGGCCCCTCTGTCTGCGGCGCGCCGCCGCTTACGTACTTTGTGACCTTAGTTTTGTTCATGTTCATCCTAAGACCCACTCTTACGGAAGCTCTACTGACAGGGCATCATATATACCTATGTAGCTAGGTATCTATATCTTGTCAAATCTTAATCCCAATCTTTCGATGCATATCGTTTGATCGATCCCATAGCGTGCCAATAATACACTTGGCTATCCTAAAATGTCAAAGTGAATAGATGCACGCAAGTGGTTTTGACACGCACACACTGTCATATTCCTATCTTTAATCTGTGACGCGCCCTCTCAATGATTATAGATGGTAAACTCAAAGACCTTATACGTATTTCAGTAAGAAGTATAAGGTCTTTGGGTAAACTCAATAAATGAATTTTTTGGGACACCATTCAAATTTGAACCACAGATGTCAAAAAATTCATAAGAATTGACGGCCGCATACATAAGTAGTATCTGTCGACCTTTTTAAATCGAGGTTGATTATCTAGATAGGACTCATGTAGAAAGTACCTAAATTTTGTTTGTTTAGAGGCGGGTCGGCTTCGGTCGGTTGTTTTCGTAACGTTTTGCTCTAATAACAAAAGATTATTTGTTTTTTACTATCATGAAACCTACACGCAGTATTCATGACCGTAAAAGAGAAATAAATTATTAAATACTCGTTTTTATAAGAGACATTTTTCATAGAAAATTCGCAACAAAATAGCGTGACATTATTTCATTGCTAGGCCATTACTGGCTAGACATTACGGCTGGCTTCGATATTTTTTTCTTCGGGCAGAGTGGAATATACTAGCTCAAACCATATATTAAATTAATCTACCACTACTCTTAAGCTGGCTTTAGAACAAGACAAAAGCTAAGTTAGGGATTAGCTTGTTTAGCTAATCCCTAAATTTGCGGTCTGAACACAAAAATAATACACCGTCGACTACATCATCGCTTACCATCTGGTGAGATAGTGGTCAAGCGCGTGCCGATAAATAATAACAAAAAAAAAATCACTTGTCTTTGCTAACTAACCGACTTTAATCCATGATAATATGTGTACTCGCACTTGAAATCTTTGTTGTCTAGGTACGCGGTTGTTCATTGTTCAAATTGAGCAGTTACGACAGTTCCTAAATAAACTTGTTTATCTTTCCAACCAAAAATAAAAAGTTATCGACTATAAAATATATTTTTATCGAGTACAACTTTCTCTTGTCTTTTGTTAAACCAGGGCAGTGATAAAATATATATAAATTTAAGTACCTTAACGCTTACGAAATTTTTCATTTAGGTAAAAAAGAAAAAAAAAATGTGGTAAAGGTAGTTGTAAGCTTGTAAAGTTAGGATATAACAGTATTCTTAAAATATTAAATGTCTTCGCTTTAATATTTTACTAAAAATAAGCCGGCTACTTAGTAGCTGATTTCCCGAGAGATTTAAGAGTTTTGCCCCACTCTATTCTGTGGTTAATAATTAAAATTAAGCATAACCAAAAGGAAGAAAACTTAGTAACTATAACCTGTTCCTTCTTTATTCATATAAAATGCGTAAATTAACTTCTTTTCAATAACATCATCATGCACAAGGGTGGATTTTAACCGGTTATTCATTTCAATACATTTTGTTTTAAAAAGCGTTTTTTTTAAAGTTTAGATGAATTCAAAAGAAGTATGTAAGGATCGTAGCAGGTGGCGTTCTGTAGTTTCTGCCTACCCCCATGGGAAAAAGGCGTGAGTTTATGTATGTATGTAGATGAATTCATCAATCTTATTTAAGATAACATTATCCTAATAGGCAATTGTCTATGAGGATATGGTTATCTTATAAATAATAGGTATAAAAATACATTATTAATATTTTATTAATCTATTTATTTATGACTAGCTTTTCGCATCACTCCCGTGGCCCCACACCACGTGATCCGTTTTCTGGACAAAAAAAAATACCCGATGTCACTTAGGAATAATGGAGCTTTCTACTGGTGAAAGAATTTACATAAAAATGAGTTAATCCACAATAACTGTGGATTAACTGATTTTGAAAATAGATTTTGAAACTGATTTTGAAAATAACCTACTAGTAAAAAAAAATATAGGCCCTTTGAAGTTGCGGCAAATTTTCTCTGCATGTTCCATGTAATATGAATTTTTACACTAGCAACATCTATGTTTGGTCTTTCTATCTTTTTATACGCACAATCTTGGCATCATTCAAACAATCTTGCTCATTTTCTCATCTAAATCGCTTTCATAGCTGCGCTGACTAATGCAATGCTGATCATTAACATCCGACCCCATGGACAGGTTTCATCCAGAGAATATTCGTACAGCAGGTATTTTTTTCTTTCGTTATCGATCATGAATCAAATAAATCTTATTTTATCACATCTTTTTTATCAAAAAAAAATTAAGGTAAACACAAAAATACTGTATAAAGTTTCAACACGTAAACAACCCGGATAAAATACACCCTAAACACATATCTGAAAATAATTTGGTATTGGTTCTTTATAGGGGACGCCCTAGAAAGACATACATAGACCTTATTGGTGATGTTCTTCAGAAAGGCCAAGAGCGCAGTAGTCATAACCGGCGTGTGTGTAAGACTAGATGTATGAATGTGAGTGAAGAAAAAGAAATATTGTAAGGATCGTAGCAGGTGGCGTTCTGTAGTTTCACCCCCATGGGAAAAAGACGTGAATTTATGTATGTATGTAAATTGGTATAACGCGAATTTTTTTTTGTTGTTCTTTCGTTAAACTTCTGAATGAATTATCATCCTACGGTGTCTACAGAAAAAAAATAATAAGAAAACCTCTCTGAAACCGCTAGACACGCAATGAGCAAACGTGTTGTTTTTAGTATCTATTGTATGAAAAGAAAGGTATCTTTCCTCTCCAATGTGACATGTACAGACCTACATCAGCTTTAAAAGGTAGTATATACCTCTTCTCTAAATAGTCTAAAACAAAGTCGTTATCTACCTCTGTCTGTTTCGCTTACTTTTTCTAAACTACGCAACGCATTTTGATATGGTTTTAATTAATAGAAAGAACAATAAACAAGAAAGGTTTGTGTATTTAAATTTTTGCTATTAAAATCTATCTCTACTAGGTAGCTGTCAGAATAAAACTCGCTCCGATTTACAACTTCCCAGCGAACAAAATCCCTGTAAAGTGTTTCCTAGATATTTATGCAAAGGGTTTGCTAATATAATATGAATTTATACAGTTATGCAATAAGTTAAGGGACCGGGTGTTGGTGGTTGTCCAGCTTTGACATAATTATGTGCTTAACTACAACAGATTGGGCTGATTGAATTTTGAAAGCAGGTACAATAAACTTTCTGTTGTAATACTGGCAATAAATACTGCGACCTTAATAAATAATACCATTTCCACCCTATTTGTTGTTAGAGTGGTATTTTCCGTGCCATTTTTGGTATATTTCATACCATGACCATTGCCATACCATTGAGTGATGCGCAGTACAATGTGAAATTGTACTTATAAGTTCATGGTGACACACCAATTTCCATAAAATTGCAGCTTGTGAGATTAGCTCTTTTGATGGATGTCTGAACGATGCGTACACGCGAAATTTTTATTAAAATTAAATTGACAACACGAAGTTTTGTTACGGTTTCCATATTTTTTTTATTTTATAGAAAAATACATGGATTTTTCTTCTCCAATAATTTTACCTAACTGAATATTTTAAGGGACAGTACCTTCTTATTTATTGAAAAGAAGGAGGTACCTAACTTATTTAAGCGACTTAATTTCCATTAAGACTGCGTTATCCTTCGTATAAACTGACTTGTTTTCCAAGAAAAGATTTGGCAGAGCGGATTAATGGACCTCTTTCCATTTACACTTTCTTTTTACATTTTAGTATACTTTAAGAGAATTAAGAAGATAACTTTTTACTTGGCTACTTATGAGTTTGGTAGTCTACGCATGTCTATAATTGTATGGATGCTCTTCTTCATCTGTTCCTTCATAGCGCCTAAAATACACATCAGGAGGTCTACTCCCTATCTCTGTCAACGCAGTTACGGGCCCGTCTGAAAGTACTTCAAAACTTCGGAGTGAGAAAAACAAATGGAAAATTAAATTTTTCGGACGCTTAATAAGACATCGTGAGTCAACAAACTGTCAAATTGTGTTGTCATTCATTCTTAGTTCGGGCCCCGAACTAATCATCCATCCGTAGGTAATACGGAGTAGGAAACTACGGACTTCGTGGTTAGCGAGTAGACTCCCAGATTTGGACAAATGAGGTGTCGTTTTATTTGTATGAATATTTCACGTAACTCTTACGCGGACGCGTACGTAGGCTGTTTGACGTCTTGTTAAATCTGATATATGGTGGTAAATAAATACAAAATACTCAACGCAAGAAAAGAAAATACTTATATGCTATTAAAATTTTCGAGTTTGATATTAAATTGCAGGTTTAAATATGTAGTAGGTACTTAAAGAAAAATTCACAATAGCCCGAAACGTTAAATATCGAACAGAATTAAATATATTCTACTGTAGTCGAGTTTTAATTGATCGACTTTTTGTTTAATACACAAAACACAAAGCCATTCCTCGGCGTATAAGTTGTTCGCTCAAGGGTCCTCCCTTCGGGCAGAGTGGAATATACTAGCTCAAACCATATATTAAATTAATCTACCACTACTCTTAAGCTGGCTTTAGACCAAGACAAAAGCTAAGTTAGGGATTAGCTTGTTTAGCTAATCCCTAAATTTGCGGTCTGAACACAAAAATAACAAAATGTTTCAGTTATGCCAAGCTAAACTAACTTAACAAGTTTTTTTTGGTTTATTAGCTACACCGTCGACCACATCATCGCTTACCATCTGGTGAGATAGTGGTCAAGCGCGTGCCGATAAATAATAACAAAAAGAATTACTTGTCTTTACTGTCTAACCGACTTTAATCCATGATAATATGTGTACTCGCACTGTTCATAGTTCAGTTTGAGCAGTTACGACAGTTCCTAAATAAACTTGTTTATCTTTCCAACCAAAAATAAAAAGTTATCGACTATAAAATATATTTTTATCGAGTACAACTTTCTCTTGTCTTTTGTTAAACCAGGGCAGTGATAAAATATATATAAATTTAAGTACCTTAATACTTACGAAATTTTTCATTTAAGTAAAAAAGAAAAAAAAATGTGGTAAAGGTAGTTGTAAGCTTAGAAAGTTAGGATATAACAGTATTCTTAAAATATTAAATGTCTTCGCTTTAATATTTTATTAAAAATAAGCCGGCTACTTAGTATTTGATTTCCCGAGAGATTTAAGAGTTTTGCCCCACTCTATTCTGTGGTTAATAATTAAAATTAAGCATATCCAAAAGGAAGAAAACTTAGTAACTATAACCTGTTCCTTCTTTATCCATATAAAATGCGTAAATTAACTTCTTTTCAATAACATCATCATGCACAAGGGTGGATTTTAACCGGTTATTCATTTCAATATATTTTGTTTAAAAAAGCGTTTTTTTTAAAGTTTAGATGAATTCATCAATCTTATTTAAGATAACATTATCCTAATAGGCAATTGTCTATGAGCTTATGGTTATCTTATAAATAATATAAAAATACATTATTAATATTTTATTAATCTATTTATGTATGACTATCTTTTCGCTGCGGCATCGCTACCGTGGCCCCACACCACGTGATCCGTTTTCTGGACAAAAAAAAATCCGATGTCACTTAGGGATAATGGAGCTTTCTACTGGTGAAAGAATTTTAAAAATGAGTTAATCCACAATAACTGTGGATTAACTGATTTTGAAAATAACCTACTAGTAAAAAAAAGTATAGGCCCTTTGAAGTTGCGGCAAATTTTCTCTGCATGTTCCATGTAAAATGAATTTTTACACTAGCAACATCTATGTTTGGTCTTTCTATCTTTTTATACGCACAATCTTGGCATCATTCAAACAATCTTGATAATTTTCTCATCTAAATCGCTTTCATAGCTGCGCTGACTAATGCAATGCTGATCATCAACATCCAACCCCATGGACAGGTTTCATCCAGAGAATATTCGTACAGCAGGTATTTTTTTCTTTCGTTATCGATCATGAATCAAATAAGAAGACGTGAATTTATGTATGTATGTAAATTGGTATAACGAGATTTTTTTTTTGTTGTTCTTTCGTTAAACTTCTGAATGAATTATCATCCTACGGTGTCTACAGAAAATAATAATAAGAAAACCTCTCTGAAACCGCTAGACACGTAATGAGCAAACGTGTTGTTTTAAGTATCTATTGTATGAAAAGAAAGGTATCTTTCCTCTCCAATGTGACATGTACAGACCTACATCAGCTTTAAAAGGTAGTATATACTTCTTCTCTAAATAGTCTAAAACAAAGTCGTTATCTACCTCTGTCTGTTTCGCTTACTTTTTCTAAACTACGCAACGCATTTTGATATGGTTTTAATTAATAGAAAGAACAATAAACAAGAAAGGTTTGTGTATTTAAATTTTTGCTATTAAAATCTATCTCTACTAGGTAGCTGTCAGAATAAAACTCGCTCCGATTTACAACTTCCCAGCGAACAAAATCCCTGTAAAGTGTTTCTTAGATATTTATGCAAAGGGTTTGCTAATATAATATGAATTTATACAGTTATGCAATAAGTTAAGGGACCGGGTGTTGGTGGTTGTCCAGCTTTGACATAATTATGTGCTTAACTACAACAGATTGGGCTGATTGAATTTTGAAAGCAGGTACAATAAACTTTCTGTTGTAATACTGGCAATAAATACTGCGACCTTAATAAATAATACCATTTCCACCCTATTTGTTGTTAGAGTGGTATTTTCCGTGCCATTTTTGGTATATTTCATACCATGACCATTGCCATACCATTGAGTGATGCGCAGTACAATGTGAAATTGTACTTATAAGTTCATGGTGACACACCAATTTCCATAAAGTTGCAGCTTGTGAGATTGGCTCTTTTGATAGACGCCTGAAATATGCAAACACGCGAAATTTTTATTAAAATTAAATTGACAACACGAAGTTTTGTTACTGATTCCATATTTATTTTATTTTATTAAAAAATACATGGATTTTTCTTCTCCAATAATTTTAACTAACTGAATATTTTAAGGGACAGTACCTTCTTATTCATTGAAAAGAAGGAGGTACCTAACTTATTTAAGCGACTTAATTTCCATTAAGACTGCGTTATCCTTGACTTGTTTTCCAAGAAAAGATTTGGCATAGCGGATTAATGGACCTCTTTCCATTTACACTTTCTTTTTACTTTTTATTAAACTTTAAGAGAATTAAGAAGATAACTTTTTACTTGACTACTTATGAGTTTGGTAGTCTACGCATGTCCATAACTGTATGGATGCTCGTCTTAATCTGTTTCTTCGTAGCGCCTAAAATATACATCAGGGGGTCTTCTCCCTATCTCTGTCAACGCAGTTACCCGCCCGTCCCAAAGTACTTCAAAACTTCGGAGTGAAAAAAACAAATGGTAGTTCAATTTTTCGGACAAAAAACATCGTGAGTCAACAAACTGTCAAATCGTGTTGTCATTCATTCTTAGTTCGGGCTCCGAACTAATCATCCATCCGTAAGTAATACGGAGTAGGAAACGCCCGTAACAAAGGTCGAAACTACGGACTTCGTGCTTAGCGAGTAGACCCCCAGATTCGGACAAATGAGGTGTCGTTTTATTTGTATGTATGCTTCACGTAACTCGTACGCGGGCGCGTTACGTAGGCTGTTTGACGTCCCGTTAAATCTGATATATGGTGGTAAAGAAATACAAAATACTCAACGCAAAAAAAGAAAAATACTTATATGCTATTTACATTTTCGTGTTTGATATCAAATTGCAAGATTAAATATATACATACCGATAAATTCACAATATCCCGCAACGTTAAAAAGCGAACAGAAAAATATATATTCTACCGTAGTCAAATTTCAACTGATCGAATTTTGTTTAATAGATAAATAATAAAACCATTCGTCGGCATATAAATAGTTCGCTCAAGTGTACTTCAACGTGCTCTTCCAGTCCTGCGAGGGATCTTGTCGTAAGTCGGCCTCTCTCGGGCTCAGATGAACTGCAGCTTAAGGTTCCCCTAGTCGACGGCACGAACTATTTTGTGCGCGAGGTTAAAATGCATGCTATGTCATCCGACAACACATGCGAAAGAGAAAGATGTTGTGATGAAAACCCAGTGACACAGAGCAGCTAATAAATCGAACAAATAGGTTTATTTTCTTGAAAAAACAAAAGGGATTTTATGAAAAATACAACTATTTTTTATATTAGATACGATATCACGACCTATCGTCACCCGTGTTATGATAATTCGTCGGTGTTGCCAACCTAAACACACCTGCTAAGTTCTAAGACTTAACTGTCAACCTTGTATATTTCTGCTGGGAATGTAAATAAAGTCCAAAGAAATAAATCCCATCTTGAAAAACAACTGAAAACCCTTTAATTCGTAAACACGGTATTCCAATTCAAGATAACTGAGATTCAAGACTGTTTAGATTTGTAAAAGGACCTAAAGAATTTCCACTTTTCTTTTAAAATTAAAGGGGTGTTAAATCTCTGTCCTTGTGCTCTTTGTAGGGTTCCGTATCCAAAGGGTAAAAACGGGACCCAATTACTAAGACTCCGCGGTCCATCTGTCTGTCACCAGGCTGTATCTCATGAACCGTGATAGCTAGACAGTTTAAATTTTCACAGTTGATGTATTTCTGTTGCCGCTATAACAACAAATACTAAAAACAGAATACAATTAATATTTTAGGAGGGCTCCCATACAACAAACGTGATTTTTGTGCCGTTTTTTGCGATAATGGTACGGAACCCTTCGTGCGCGAATCCAACTCGCACTTGGCTGGTTTTTTTACTTCTTATTACTTGAGTCCCTTTTAATCATTCTGGGAAACAATGATGGATCCTTGTATGATTATTCGTCAAACTAGTTGAAATGAAACTAGTTTTCTCACATTTTTTTTAATATGTTTTGAAAAATCAAAACGTAAGTTGTGTTTTTCTCATGGCACCTACGTAATCTTAAGATATCTAGTGATCTTCTGCAGTCGTCCCAGCGCCTGTGGTTAAGGAATTTATCCGCTCTATCTTATTATTCTTGCTACTTACTTTTCCTATCCAAAGAAAGTACGCCCAGAGGGGTTCTGTATACGTACACCATTTATTTTTATCCAAGATATTGACAATTTTAACACAATTTACGTATTGAATGCATATTCCAAAACGTTTTTACCAGAATTCATTGGTATTTTTACCGCGAGTACCTAAATATATTATCTAAAATTCTAAATTCGAGCTTCAATCTGTGGATCCAGTTCTGTTTCACTAAAATAAAATTGGTAGGTAGCCCTGCTATTGCTCAGCCGTTTAGTAAGAGAGCCAATGATTAAACTCTTTTTTCATAGCTATACGGGCAAAATCTTCTAAAATCGCTAGATAGATATTGCTGAATCCGACTAGGTAGGCAGACTATTTCAGTTATGAAAAACATTGTAGACCGTTTGCGGTCGCGTTTTTTAGTTGCACGATTGCCGGTCGATGAAGACTTTTATTACTTTGAGACTTTTTGAAGGTCAGGGAACACTTGCCTCTCGATCGTGAACATTCATCATCATCATCAGCCTTTTAATGTGCCCGCTGCTGGGACACAGGCCTCCTCTCTGTGAGAGAGAATGGGCCGTAATCCACCACGCGGGCCCAATGCGGGTTGGTGGATAGTGAACTGCAGTGGCATAATCGGCCAGTACCTACAGAATCGATCGCGTACCCAAATAGGCTGATGAAAATGTAATTTAGCTAAATGTGAGATTCACCCAACACACAGTGTGAATGTATTGCTCCCGATCAAACTATGTACCATTTGCTTGAGTATCCCAAATGTCCAGTCACCTGAGCCCTCGATCGTCTGAAGAACGTCTCCGAAGCCACAATAAACATGGGCAGTTACTAGTCCCAAACAGTATAATTAGATGTACCGTCGACTCGAAAAACAGTAGACGATCATTCGGGTGACTCTGTTAATTTTACTAACTGTTTTATTTCTTCCACAGGTGACCTAATGGACGTGCTGTCACTGTTCACGTCATCGTTGAACTTCGTGCTATACTGTAGCATGAGCTGGCAGTTCCGCTGTACCTTCGCCCGCCTCGCGCGCCGCATGCTGTCTGCTGCAGAAGAGCCCGCCAAACTAGCCAATAAGTTAGAAGCGACCACGCATGTATCAAAATGATTGGACATCTAGTTTGTTATAAGTGTTTAATGTTCGTGAGTAACTCACGTCAGGCTTCGCTCGCTAACTACTAGAAGACATGTGTCATAGAATTCAAGGCTCCCGGGGACAGACGCGATAAGGATTTTGACGCCTATTTTTTTTCATAGTCATCGTTCTACGGGTAATACCCGTAGAAAAATGTATACAAAAGAGTCCCCCATCGTGACAATTCGCCTAATACGTCATGCTTACTAAACCGCTATGACTATAACATACATATCTAAGTTGGTAGATAACGATCTTTTAATCGAAGCAAACTTGAACCCATTTTCTGGAATCATCGTCCTCAAAGTTGTGGGATGTTTATCTTGCTAACTTTAGCTGCTCCAATCGGCAAACAATCTATCTTTGAGTATCTTGGGACCAGTTTCAGATGTAGTTTACTAATTTTGCATCATTTAATTTCTTTTATCTTGTAGGGTTTCCAGAACACAATAATTTCATGTGATAGCTGAAATTATTATCATTTTTCTTTTGCCTTATTTTTAAACCCCAACGGAAAAGGATGTTATTAGTTTGACGTGTGTATCTGTGATCTCCTAAACGGATAAAATGATATTGATTTAGTTTGTCTGAAAGGTGACTTTATCGAGAGTGCTCTTAGATAAATATGTTTGATGAAAAATCGATTCATCCTTTCAAAAGTTATGGGCGTTTTACTGTTTGAATCGGAGTGTTTTTGCAAGATATCTATGTATATATATGATAGATTGTTGATCGAAGCGTGTCTCCTAATAGATAAATTATGTAGCATGAAATAAAAATGTCAGGGGTTATTAAAATTTAAAAATTAATTGTTCAAATTTATTTGCGATCGCAACATATCTTTTTCCTTACCTTTCTGTTAGTTGTCATCTAATGTATTTATTTTAATCCAGTCATATCTAGTCGTATCTTCGATACGTACCTAATTTCGTGTCTGAAATCTTAAACTTTGAATCATAGTTCTCTGAAGTTCTCCATATCAAAAGTACAATCAAGACAGCAGAATAATTAATTTTCTCTTCAAAGGCCAGTACGAAGATCATAATTTATCCAAACATTTTCTCAGACAATTTATTACGATCAAGGAGACCGAAAGCAAAAAGTTTTAGTAAATTATATTGAAATAATACTCAATGTCAGAGACCGAAATTATTGTTAACGATATTATTTTTACTTACATAGATCACAAATCTGAAGTAAAATAACAAATACAATAAAATAAATACGAGTATATCTGTTACAATGATAAACGAGGAACTTTTTTGAACACCAAAGCTTTTATGAGGGAACAAAATAAACATTCCACCGTATATCATCGTAAATAGAATAATATAAATAGACTTAACAATATAATTCGGCGATTCAAGCGTTTTCTTGAACTATACAACACAAAAGGAAACCTATCCAAAATAATAAAATGTATCAACGATATTTTCACGAGGAACTTGGTGTTTAAAAATTACTACAGTTATATCCAGGCGCGTAGTGACCTTTTACTGACTTATAGGTACGTAATCAAACAAACAATATTGTATCTATCAATTAGCGTGGAAATGGAATAAAATTGAAAAGTTTGCAAATAGAACTTGGATTCTCTCTCTTCTTCTTAATCATTGTCTTCATTTCTGAAGGTCGTGCTCGTCTTAAAAAGCTTTGGTGGAGTCAACGACGAGCTGCTTCCAAGCCACCCCGTTTTCGGCTCTTCTCATGGCAGTGGTCACTGTGAGTCCCGTAATGGCCCTGATCTGGTCAGACCAGCGAGTAGGTGAACGTCCGCGTGGTCTTTTTCCAGTTTTTCCAGGTTGTCTGGCTGTCTCCGGGCGATGTGACCAAAGTAACTTAGGACTCGTTGGTAGCAGATCGTGGCGAGTCTGGTTTTGATGTTCAACTGGTCGAGAATGGGCTTATTCGTGCGCTACTGAACTTGGATTACATCATGCGATAACCTTCGGTCTTGTTGCAGATACGATACTTTTATAAAATAGCGATAATCCTTTAATCACCTTATTTGTTTAAAGCTGAGCGTGTTTTGATAGCTCATATGTGCCGCTACGCTTTCGCAAATAAGTGATTAAGAACGGATTTGATAAAATTTTCCATTTGTTTACATTTTCAGTTTCAATTTTGCGCGAGTACTTTCCTATATCTATATATATATACCTTTAATAGCTAAGTGCCTACAAACGCTTTAGTGTCGTAAAACGGTAACATTCTAAAGCATACTACTTAGTAACGGCTAGGTTAAAAGATTTGAAAAAATTATATATTTATTATTGTTTCATGTACCTAAATTATTTGTAAAACATGGTTTTTATTGTATAACAAATAGTTTTGATTTAAAAAAATTATTAATGACACGATATTTTTTTGCTACTTTTGGATCCTCCAGAACGATTTAGATGTTTAAAAATATTTGTACACAGAAAATTTGATGGCTAGAATTTCTTCATAACTGAAATAGCATAATTATGTAAATTATATAAGAATATTTTGCAAACAAAACTGTCCAAAATGAAGTTCAATATTGATATTCTGGTTCCGAAGGGGCGCATGGCCAGTACTGCGTTAACATTGGGGAATATATACGCCTTAATAGTCAGTGTTACTTTCGAAGGTTGAATATCAGAATTTCACATACAGTGACTGAACTGAAACCTGACGATAAATATTTTAAAATTGGGTCTATTGGTCCCATACAAATTAATTAATAAATAAGTCATATGTCATATCTATCATTCATATTCGAATAAAGCAATCGAGTCACTATTTCCTAGATGTCAGCTACTGAAGCTAAGGGTGAGGGTTAAGGTCCCGTCAAATGTAACAGTTTTGTGCGTTTTTACACACTGGTGGGTGTTAAAAACCCTGGTGCATTCACGCCGGGTTAATAGAATTATAGTTATTAGTTTAAACACATATCTGAAAATATTTTGGTTCTTTATAGGGACGCCCTAGAAAGACATCCACAGATGGTGATGATCACATGATGTGATGATCCTTATAGGTGATGTTCTTCAAAAGGACCAGGTGCGCAGTACTCATAACCGACGTGTGTGTATGACTAGATGTATGAATGTGAGTGAAGCAAAAGAAGTATTATAAGGATCGTTGTAGGTCGAGTTCTGTAGTTTCTGCCTACCCCCATGGGAAAAAGGCGTGAGTTTATGTATGTATGTATGTAATTTGGTATAACGGCCGAAGAATAAGTATTAGATACATATCAATATTTTTGTTGTTCTTTCGTTATACTTCTGAATGAATTATCATCTTACGGTGTCTACAGGAAAAAAATATAGAAAACCTTTCTGAAACCGCTAGACACGCAATGAGCATACGTGTTGTTTTAAGTATATATTGTATGAAAAGAATGGTATCTTTCCTCTCCAGTTTGACAGGTACAGACCTACATGAGATTTAAGAGGTAGTATAGTAATAGATACCTCTTCCCAAACTAGTCTAAAATAAAGTCGCTATCTACCTCTGTCTGTTTCGCTTACTTTTTCTAAACTACGCAACGGATTTTAATATGGTTTTCATTAATATAAAGAACAATAAAAAAGACAGGTTTGTGTAATTTAAAAATTGTCGCTATTAAAATCTAACTCTACTAGGTACTAACGCTGTCAGAATAAAACTTGCTCCGGTTTACAACTTCCCAGCGAACAAAATCCTTGTAAAGTGTTTCCTAGATAATTATGCAAAGGGTTTACTAATATAATATTAATGTATACAGTTATGCAATAAGTTAAGGGACCGGGTGTTGGCTGTTGTCCAGCTTTGACATAATTATTTGCTTAACTACAAGAAATTGGGCTAATTGAATTTTGAAAGCAGGAACAATAAACTTTCTGTTTTCATACTGGCAATAAATACTACAATTACTGCGACCTTAATAAATAATACCATTTCCACCATATTTGTTGTTAGGGAGGTATTTTCCGTCCCATTTTTGGTATATTTTATACCATGACTCATCATCATCGTCCCGCCTTTATCCCATGTTTCTTTGGGTCTGCGCCACACGTTTACAATCTCCATTCCATGATTATAGGAATCTTATCCCATTTATAGCGCATATCTTTAAACGTAAGCTGCATCTTTGTCGAGGAGGTTTACAAGTATAACCAATTACGGACTTTGCAGCCTTAAAAATCTAACCCCAGCACACGTACTATCGGAAAGCACTTGCAACTTTGTCGATGATACAATTTCACAGTTAAACCTCTTGTCCCACTACGTAGTTGGACCGACAGTCTTGAGTCAAGTGTAGAATTGTTTTTTTTTTAAATTCAACTTTATCGTATAACTAAGTTTTGGCACAAGATTTATCTATCAATGCTGTGCAAAGGCCTCTTTCTTTTCTATGTACACAGATGTCCACTATTATTGTGGGTCAGGTTTTTTGGTAGGAGCCAAATTCATACCTCCATCTAAGAGAAGATGAATATCTCAGTAAAATCAATAAATTTAGAAAAGTGAGTATTATATACATCAGCGTTACGTGCGTAATTGTAATTTAATTATTGAGTGATGCGCTTCACACTGTACTATAAAATTCATGGTGCCGCACCTATTTCCATAAATTTGTAGTGATCAAAATATTGCCTTTTTTGAAGGACGCCTGAACGATGCGAACACGCGAAATTTTTATTAAAATTAACTTGACAACACGAAGTTTTGTAACGGATTCGATATTATTTTTATTTAAGAAAAAACATGGATTTTTCCTCTTCAATAATTTTACATAATTGAATATTTTAAGGGAAAGTACCTTCTTATTTTTTGGAAAGAAGGCGGTACCTTAATTATTTATGTGACTTAATTTCCATTAAGACTCCGTTATTGTTCGTATAAACCGTCTTGTTTTCCAAGAAAAGATTTGGCAGAGCGAATTAAAGGACCTCTTTCCATTTACACTTTTTTAACACTTTAGTATACTTTAAGAGAATTAAGAAGATAACTTTTTACTTAACTACTTATGAGTTTGGTAGTCTACGTATGTACATAATTTTATGGACACTCGTCTTCATCTCATCCTTCGTAATGCCCAAAATAGACATCAGATTTGGACAAATGAGGTTTCGTTTTATTTGTATGAATGCTTCACATAACTCGTACGTAGACTGATTGACGTCTCATTTATAGGGTGCTTAAGAAAAAAAAATGACAAGAAAAAGATAAAAAATATATTAATATTTTAGTTTGTTATCAAATAACAGGTTTACACGTACTACAGAAAAAAAAAACACAATTACTCGAGTCGAGTTTTAACTGATCGAATTTTGTTTAATATTTGAAAAATCATACCATTCGTCGACGTATAAGTAGTTCACTCAATGGTCCTTCAACGTGCTCTTCCAATCCTGCGAGGGATCGGGTCGTAAGTCGGTCTCTCTCGGGCTCAGATGAACTGCAACTTAAGCGTGCTATTTTAACGATGCAATTATCTTCAGTAACGGACCGGACATTTATGACTGATTAATGTGCTCCCAGATCAACGGTTCTGCATTGCATTATTGTGCATGAATTATGTATCTCTTCAGGAGTCAACATTAAAATGAATGTGCTCCTTCGTTAGTGCACATAATTAATGAGGTCGCAGGGTTATGATGATAAAGTTTTCATTTATTTCTATTCAGAGATTTTGAAATTTATGTGGTAAGTCTTTATGTACAATTTAAAGGGTTAAAATATAAAACGGAAAAGTGCATGTCTGACTCGTGCACAGTTGGTTCCGTATAAACAGCTACATTGAATAGCTACAGCTACATACAATTTGAATTTGCATTCACTAAAATAAATAGGTAACATTACTTTAGTTATATATATCTAAGAAAATATCCTTAGCGCAAACACTTATTCAGCCGATTATAATATGCCGACGCCTGCTACCTCGATGCCACAGAGGAGCTATTAAATAAGCTTGAGCGCTTGCAAAATTTGTGTATTCGCTTTGTTTTTGGTCCTCGTAAGTATGATCATGTTTCTCATCTTCGCAAGGAACTCAAGTGGCTCCCAATCCGTCTTCGTAGGAACACTAGGATTTTATGTCTCCTGTTCAACATCTTGCATAACCCCTCTAATCCTTCCTACCTGCGTGAGCGCTTCTCTTACGCTCGCCCCAGAGATGCACTATGTAGATCACATCTCAAATCTCTCCTTAAATCCCATCCACATAAAACCAGTTACTATTCCTATTCGTTCTCTGTCCATGCTGTAAGATTGTGGAACTCACTTCCGCCTAGCATCAGAGATTTAAACACTATCTCACTATTCAAAAAACGTTAAAAAGAGCATTATCTATCCTCTCAAGTCTGATCTTTATTTATATATATGTGTATGTATATATATATTATACATAAGTATCTATATATTTTGCAATTATGTATTTATATTTGTATATGTCCACCATCACACTATTTGTGTAGGTGCGCTAATTTTTATATCTTAGTTTAAGACGTTCACTTTTCTTATTTTCCTGTTCTCACACACTATTGTCTACATTTCTTTTTCATTTTTCCTTTTCGCGGGTCTGCTGGCAGAAATTTCTTAAGAAATAAGCAGTGCCCTTGTACTCTATTGTCTTTATGTGTTGTCTTTATGTATTATACTGTGTGTGTACATGAATTATTAAATAAATAATTAAAGTTCATAAATAATGAAAGCACCAAACATGGCTCTAACGAAGGGACAAAATTAATTTTGCTTTTCAAAAACGGTTGTCCCCATACATCGATTTAAGATGTTCCAGAATTGTATGGAGCCTGGAACAGCTCTATGTACACTTTATGTAAAAATTGCTGTATAATATAGTAACTGTTTTTTATTGTTCATTTTCTTTAATTTCACTTCGTTTCAATGTAAACTCAAATTAACTTTGCCAAGTAGAGCAACACAATTTACAATTAAACATGGTGGGTCAGATCAGCAGTAGGCGAAATATAAAATTTTGACAATGACAGTATGCGCGGAATGTCATTTTGACAATGACATTTGTTTGACGTGTCATCGTAATATCTGCGTCAATAAAAACAACACTAATTCAATTGCAATAGAGAAGCAATCAATTAATGTCCGTAGTAGTAAAACAATCACTATCCTTGGCAGCCTACTTGCTTTGCTTCGGCTGATGCTTCGTCGTGCGCGGACGCCGTGACGGATGTGTTGCGTCAGGGAATCAAGTATTACATTCCGTTCTCTGACGTAGCAATGGCTAAAGCTCTCCGGCCATGGTTTGGCACCGAGTGCAAACGCGACGTGAGTCAGCTGAAGAGAGCCTTCAATAGGGCTGCCAAGTCCTGCAAGAAGGTGATACGAAGGGCCCGGTTTGACCACATAAGCCGTATTGGGACCAAACCTGCCTCACACCCTGCTGGTAGTAAAGCGTTTTGGTCCCTGGCTAAGTCGGTTGAATCGAACTTCTGCCGTCCCTCACTACCACCACTGCTGAGACCCGACGGGTCACTAGCCCACACCGCGGAGGAGAAAGCAAACTTGTTTGCCTCGCTTTTTGCGGAATCTTCACGTCTGGATTCTGGTGATGCGCGGCCCTCTCCTTCTCCTGATGGATGCGAGACAAGTATGTCGGACATTCGCATCCATCAAAAGGACGTTCAAAATAAAAAAAAAAAACAAAAATCAATAATTTTTATTTCACATAGGCCTACATGGGCACTTATAAAACGTCGACAAAATGTGCACGGTTCGGGTTGGTCTATTCCTATGGAGAAGAACCGGCAAGAAACTCCATGGTTACTCTTTTAAAAAAATGTTTGGTTTTACAATATTTCCATGTTACAGCAGTACTTAGATGGGGGGACAACGCAGGCCCGACAATAAGTCGTAAGAAACTAAAACAAAAAATGATTATATAATAAATAAACAAAAGATTTGAAAAAAATAAAAAAAAAGGTAAAACGAGATAAAATGTTAACAAATGTTAACAATCTAGAAATCTAGAAGGCCTAGTTCGTAGGGTACTGCGCAACCTCGACGTGAACAAAGCTAGTGGCCCCGACGGGATTCCAGCAATTGTTCTGAGAACCTGTGCGCCTGAACTATCTCCGATCCTAACACACCTGTTTCGCCTTTCGTATGAGACTCGAAAAGTGCCAAATGCTTGGAAGCAAGCTAACGTTCAGCCTGTGCCCAAGAAGGGCAGTTGAGCTGACCCGGCCAACTACAGACCCATTTCGAATACGTCCATCCTCTGCAAGAGTATGGAACGGGTACTCAACTCTAAACTCCTGGCATACCTAGAAGCTAATGACATCCTCAGTGACCGCCAATAAGGCTTCCGCCAAAATCGGTCAACTGGGGATCTTTCAGCGTATGCCATTCACATCTGGATTGAGGCCATCGAGAGGCATGGGGAAGCGCTTTCCGTGTCCCTGGACATATCTAAGGCTTTTGACAGGGTCTGGCGTGAAAGCCTTATTGGTAAGCTTCCTTCATTCAGTTTGCCCGGTGGTCTGTGCGATTGGATTGCAGATTTCCTGAGGGACCGGTCCATCCGAGTAGTTATTGATGGCCGCTCGTCTGAACAACTGGATATTAATGCCGGAGTTCCTCAGGGATCGGTGCTCTCAGCAGCATTGTTCTTGCTTCACATAAACGATCTGCTAAAACCTTTGAGTATGCGGACGACAGCAGAGAGATACGTCTCCGACACGCGCGCTACTGGACCTCAGGTCCGGTCTCTACAAGAGGCCAGGGTTGGGCGCTTGAATCTGTCCTTGAAGGCAGTCCCCGAATGGGGCGATGCCAATCTGATCAGTTTCAATGCTGCTAAGACCTAGGCGTGTCTTTGTTCCGCTAAAAGGAGGCAGTTCCTTCTTTCCGAGATGTGACCGTGCCGATAACGGACCGACTTGAGCTTCTTGGCGTTACGTTGACAACGACCCTCAATTTTGGTCCATTCATTGAGGCAAAAGCTCAGCTGGCTGCCAAAAAGTTGGGGATTCATGCGAAGGTGAGACGGTACTTCACCCCAGAGCAGTTGCTTAACTTGTATCAAGCGCAAGTTAGATCATGCATGAGTACTGTTCTCATCTCTGGGACGGATCTGCCAAATACCAGCTGGATGCACTCGAGTCGATCGAAAAACGGGCCAAGAGGCTTATCGGCAATGAGATACTGGTCGAGTCTAGGCTCCAGAGCCTTGAACATCGGCGCCGAGTTGCCAGCCTGTCGGTTTTTTATCGGTTAAATTTCGGGGAGTGTGCGTTGGCATTGCATGAGCTGATTCCTCCTAGCCCGTTCCATCATCGGACTACAAGACGTACGGCGAGGTGTCATCGATACATGGTGGACATCCCACCCATACGCACCAAACGTTTTGGGAACACTATTATTATACGAACAGCAAAAGAGTGGAATTCCCTGCCTGAGTCTGTGTTTCCCGATAGCTACAACCTGGGAGTCTTTAAGTCAAGAGTGAATAGGTTGTTCTAGGCAAGCGTGTTCCATCGTCGACCACATCATCGCTTACCATCAGTGAGATATAGTCGTCAAACGCAAGCCTATTACATATACATAAAAAAAAAACTCCAAAACATATCCAATTCAAAGTCAAAGAAAAGAAAGACTCAAAGAAGTCACTTCTTAAAGCTGTCAAAGTCGTCAGACGTCATGTCAAACACAACTGTCATGGCTGCCCTAAAAATAGGGTTATCTTATAAAAAAAATGTAAATGATAATTTTTGTTACTCCTGTAAACTTTTTCAAATTAATTTGTTAGTATTTTTATGGAATTCCCCTATTATTTCCCTATTTATCTATTTAGTGTCCAAAATCAAACATCTCCTTTCTGCTTTTCTAAGTACATTTTATAAGTTGGCCGACTTTACTCGTAAACTTGTACGAGTAAACACTTGTTTACTTGTGTGTTGTTGTTAGCTGTGATAGTTTTCGTTATATATTCTACTGCGTGAATTTTTGCATACATCCAAAAACAGCCATTAAGCTGGCCGGGTGGCGGGGGGGGGGGGGGGGGGGGTGACTCTAACAGAAAATAAATTATTTTAAGCATAATTTTACGCAAACGGATCCGTGAATTGTAAAATCTCTTTCCCAGACCCGTCATATTTCTGAATGCCATATCCAACGATACCCCACACCATGGGATAAACGAGAAAAAAAAACCTACCCACTTTACGTGTACCTGCAGGTGGAATGTAAATAAAAAAACTTTGTATTATATAACCACTATCGTCGTGATTAATATATATCAATGCCAAATTATAGAGTTCTAGTAATAAGAGTCTCTGAGCTAAGTTGCGGACAGACGGACAGATAGACGGGCATGACAAAACTATAAGGGTTCTTTGTTGACTGCGGAACCCTAAAATTTGATTTTGCTGGTAACTGAGATGGAAACCACTTTATCCCAGCAGCGATCTACCGTATTTATTCTACTAGAGAAGAAATAAGTACATATTCGATAAATAAGCGGATTAGAAGATACTAAAATATTCGTTTTAAAGACGACGCTCACAGTTTTATTCAAACTGGATTAGAATTTGTGCAGATGTCGGCAAACGAAAAGATACACAAAATGTTGGGATATTTTCTTATTTTGGTCCGTACAAAATTGTAAAAGAGACTGCCGAATAAGAGATTGTTACTTGTTAATTTTCTGTATATTCGAAAATGTTATTACCGAATATATAAAGGAAAATAACTTATTCCTTATCGGATCGGATCGGAAACAGAAGGTATTACATAAATCGAGAAGATACAAAATGTTGTATGTGTAAGGATAACTCATAGAGTCGAGTGTTGTTAGGACACTTATAACTTTATATGTACCAGTAGATAAATAGATCGACTTTTGTTCATGTTATTCCGCCAGACACGTTCTTTTCAGTAATTGTATCTTTCTAAGTGTGACTCCTTGCAAATTTATCCCTCCCAAGCTGCTACTTATAACGCAATGTATTAATTATGAGAGCTGTAGTGTTCATAGAGCATAATAAATTCCACGTAAAAACCATTTATTTGACAGAACATTTTACTGGCATTTTATTTTTTAACTTTTATGGACCTTTAGTCTGAAATTGTTCGAACCTTAAAATCGTTCGCGAATTAATGTCACGATGAAAATATCTCTAAATAAGAGCCTGTTTAAAAAAAAAACAGATTTTTTTAAAAACCGTTGAGGTTGATGCCAATAAAATTTTCTCGGCACCGCGTTAAGTAAAATTTTGTATTTATAATGTAGTTATTGACATTTTGAGTCTTGGAATGGCAATGTCTCGGATCTGGGTCAATTAAGAGTTGTTCAACTTAATTACGAAAGTCTAATGTTGACTTCAGAAGGCTTTTGTGTGTTCAGGAAATAAACTCTCGTCATTTTCTTGAGTTGTGGCTCTCGTAAAATAACACACAATGTCTGGATGCGTAAGGCTAAACAACTATATGATCAATATAAACTACATGATCCCATTCAGTGGCTGTCGTATCCATAGAAAATAATCTACGTGACCCAAATCTGTAACTACCCGCCGCCGAGAAAAATTCTTTTCAATTTCCGTTATGGAAAGAGAACCGAAATATGTTTTTATCATTGTCTAAAGAGTTGTTTGTGTATTTTATTATTGAATAAAATTCATTAATCAAAATTCTTAGGTCGTTTTTTCGAAGCTTTTCTTGTACCCTGGGTTTTTGAGGTGGGTATCATGTACTTTACTTTAAATATGTAAAAGGGACACAATCGCAAACCTTGACTTTATTCTGCCACAGAGGATTTCCAAAGAAATCGAAATCTCGTTTTCTGTCCCATGAATCAAACCCAGTGACACAGAGCAGCCAATAAACTAAACAAATAGGTTTATTTTCCTGAAAAACAGAAGGGATTTTATGAAAAATACACCTACTTTTTATATCAGATATGATATCACGACCTATCGTCACCCGTGTTATGACAATTCGTCGGTGTTGCCAACCTTAACACACCTGCTACGTTCTAAGACTTATCTGTCAACCTTGCATATTTCTGCTGGGAATGTAAATAAAGTCCGAAGAAATAAATCCCATCTAGAAAAACAACTTAAAACCCTTTAATTCGTAAACACGGTATTCCAATTCAAGATAACTGAGATTCAAGACTGTTTAGATTTGTAAAAGTACCTAAAGAATTTCCACTTTTCTTTTTAAATTAAAGGGGTGTTAAATCTCTGTCCTTTTGTTCTTTTTAGGGTTCCGTATCCAAAGGGTAAAAACGGGACCCAATTACTAAGACTCCGCGGTCCGTCTGTCTGTCTGTCTGTCACCAGGCTGTATCTCATGAACCGTGATAGCTAGACAGTTTAAATTTTCACAGTTGATGTATTTCTGTTGCCGCTATAACAACAAATACTAAAAACAGAATAAAATTAATATTTTAGGAGGGCTCCCATACAACAAACGTGATTTTTGTGCCGTTTTTTGCGATAATGGTACGGAACCCTTCGTGCGCGAGTCCAACTCGCACTTGGCTGGTTTTTTTACTTCTTATTACTTGAGTCCCTTTTAATCTTTCTGGGGAACAATGATGAAGGATATGATTATTCGTCCAACTAGTTGAAATGAAACTAGTTTCCTCACATTTTTTTAATATGTTGTGAAAAATCAAAACGTAAGTTGTGTTTTTCTCATGGCACCTACGTAATCCTAAGATATCTAGTGATCTTCTGCAGTCGTCCCAGCGCCTGTGGTTAAGGTATTTATCCGCCTTATCTTGTTATTCTTGCTACCTACTTTTCCTATCCCAAGAAAGTACGCCCAGAGGGGTTCTGTATACGTACACCATTTATTTTTATCCACGATATTGACAATTTTAACACAATTTACCGTGAAAACGTATTGAATGCATATTCCAAAACGTTTTTACCAGATTTCATTAGTATTTTTACCGCGAGTACCTAAATATATTATCTAAAATTCTATATTCGAGCTTCAATCTGTGGATCCAGTTCTGTTTCACTAAAATAAAATTGGTAGGTAGACCTGCTATTCCACCTCAGCCGTTTAGCAAGAGTGCTAATGATTAAACTCTTGTTTCATAGCTATACGGGCAAAATCTTATAAAATCGCTAGATAGATGCTGCTGACAGAGACAGAGTCTACGATGGAGTGAGCTTACCCAGAAGAAGCCTGTTCACTCTAACTGAATTGTGACTATTCAATTTTATTTTTGTTTTCTGTGTGGGTCTGTACTTCTGCCATTATGCAAATCTGTCCTTCTGCGAATCTGGGATTTTGCTATTTCGGGATTTTGCTTATCTGTCCTTCTGCTGCAGAGGCAATCCGACTAGGAGGGCAGTCTATTTCAGTTATGAATTAATTAGTTGATTGCCGGTCGATGAAGAATTTATTACTTTACAACTTTTTGAAGCTCACGGAACACTTGCCTCTCGATCGTGAACATTCATCATCATCATCATCAGCCTTTTAATGTTCCCACTGTTGGGACATAGGCCGCCTCTCTGTGTGAGGGAATGGGCCGTAATCCACCACGCGGGCCCAGTGCGGGTTGGTGGATGTCACATGTCTTAGAATTTTTGGTTTGGATCGTGAACTGCAGTGGCATAATCTGCAAGTACCTACCCGTAAAAGTATGCTATATAACATTTGCATGAGTATCCCAAATGTCCATTCACCTGAGCCTGAGATGATCTGAAAAACGTCTCCGACGCCACAATAAACTGGTCCCAAACAGTAAAATTAGATGTACCGTCGACTCGAAAAACAGTAGACGATCATTCGGGTGCCTCTGTTAATTTTACTAACAGTTTTACTTCTTCCAAATGTGACCTAATGGACGTGCTGGCCTTGTTCACGTCATCGGTGAACTTCGTGCTATACTGCAGCATGAGCCGGCAGTTACGCTGTACCTTCGCCCGCCTCGCGCGCCGCATGCTGTCGGCCGCTGAAGAGCCCGCCAAACTAGCCGATAAGTTAGAAGTGACCACGCAGGTATCACAATGTTAGGACACCTAGTTTGTTATCAGTGTTAAATGTTCGTGAGTAACACACTTCAGACTTTGCACGCTAACTACTAGAAGACATGTGTCATAGAATTCAAGGCTCCCGGGGACAGACGCGATAAGGATTATGACGCCTATTTTTCATAGTCATCGTTCTACGGGTAATATCCGTAGAAAAATGGATACAAAAGAGTCCCACATCGTCGCTCCGCGCCTGTCTGGTCGAGCCTTTATCTCTGACAACATTCGTGACAATTCTCACAATACGTCATGCTTACTAAACCGCTATGACTATAACATACCTATCTAAGTTGGTAGATAACGATCTTTTAATCGAACCAAACGTGAACCCATTTTGTGAAATCACGTCCTCAAAGTTGTGAGATGTTTATCTTGCTAACTTTAGCTGCTCCAATCGGCAAACAATCTATCTTTGAGTATCTTGGGACCAGTTTCAGATGTAGTATACTAATTTTGCATCATTTAATATGTTTTATCTTGTAGGGTTTCCAGAACACAATAATTTCATGTGATAGCTGAAATTATTATCATTTTTCTTTTGCCTTATTTTTATACTCCAACTGAAAAGGATGTTATTAGTTTGACGTGTGTATCTGATGTTATTAGTGTGATCTCCTAAACTGATGAAATGATATTGATTTAGTTTGTCTGAAAGGTGACTTTATCGAGAGTGCTCTTAGATAATTATGTTTGATGTAAAAAACGATTCATCCTTTCAAAAGTTATGGGCGTTTTACTGTTTGAATCGGAGTGTTTTCGCAAGATATCTATGTATATATATGATAGATTGTTGATCGAAGCGTGTCTCCTACTAGATAAATTATGTAGCATGAAATAAAAATGTCAGGGGTTTTCAAAATTTAAAAATTAATTGTTCAAATTTATTTGAGATCGCAACATATCTTTTTCCTTACCTTTCTGTCAGTTGTCATCTAATGTATTTATTTTAATCCAGTCAATTAGGTATTTTATTTTCTAAAAACGAAGAAATATAATTATGTTGAAGTTATAATTATGTTGGGTCAATCGACGTGCTTGGCTTTTTTCTTCGATACGTACCTAATTTCGTGTCTGAAATCTTAAACTTTGAATCATAGTTCTCTTATGTTCTCCATATTAAAAGTGCAATCAAGATAGCAGAATAATTAATTTTCTCTTCAAAGGCCAGTACGAAGATCATAATTTATCCAAACTTTTTCTCAGACAATTTATTACGATCAAGGAGACCGAAAGCAAAAAGTTTTAGTAAATTATATTGAAATAATACTCTATGTCAGAGACCGAAATTATTGTTAACGATATTATTTTTACTTACATAGATCACAAATCTGAAGTAAAATAACAAATACAATAAAATAAATACGAGTATATATGTTACAATCATAAATGCGGCAGAAAAATAAAACCTTTTGGTAACACCAAAGCTTTTATGAGGGAACAAAATAAACATTCCACCTGATATCATCGTAAATAGAATAATATAAATAGACTTTACAATATAATTCGGAGATTCAAGCGTTTTCTTGAACTATACAACACAAAAGGCATACCTCTCCAAAATAATAACATGTATCAAAGATATATTGACGAGGAACTTGGTGTTTAAAAATTACTACAGTTTTATCCAGGCGCGTAGTGACTTTTTATTGACGTATAGGTACGTAATCAAACAAACAATATTGTATCTACCAATTAGCGTAGAAGTGGAATAAAATTGAAAAGTGTTGCAAATAGAACTTGGATTCTCTCTCTTCTTCTTATTCGTTGTCTTCATTTCTGAAAAAAGCTTTGACGGAGTCAACGACGAACTGCTTCCAAGCCACCCTGTTTTCGGCTCTTCTCACGGCAGTGGTCACCGTGAGTCCCGTAATGGCCCTGATCTGGTCTGACCAGCGAGTAGGTGAACGTCCGCGTGGTCTTTTTCCTTCCACCTTTCCCGATACTTGTACTGTACTTGTTCTACTACTTTTTCAGGTTGCCTGGCTGTCTCCGGGCGATGTGATCAAAGTAACTTAGGACACGTTGGTAGCAGATCGTGGAGAGTCTGGTTTTGATGTTCAACTGGTCGCGAATGGACTTATTCGTGCGCTACTGAACTTGGATTACATCATGCGATAACCTTCGGTCTTGTTGCAGATACGATACTTTTATAAAACAGCGATAATCCTTTAATCACCTTATTTGTTTAAAGCCGAGCGTGTTTTGATAGCTCATATGTGCCGCTACGCTTTCGCAAATAAGTGATTAAGAACGGATTTGATAAAAATTTCCATTTGTTTACATTTTCAGTTTCAATTTTGCGCGAGTACTTTCCTATATCTATATATATATATACCTTAATAGCTTAAGTGCCTACAAACGCTTAATTGTCGTAAAACGGCAACGTTCTAAGGCATTCTACTTAGTAATGGCTAGGTTAAAAGGTTTGAAAAAATTATATATTTATTATTGTTTCATGTACCTAAATTATTTGTAAAACACGGTTTTTTTTGTATAACAAATAGTTTTGCTTTAAAAAAAATATTAATAACACGATATTTTTTTGCTACTTTTGGATCCTCCAGAACGACTTAGATGTTTAAAAATATTTTTACACTGAAAATTTGATGGCTAGAATTTCTTCACAACTGAAATCTTAGTAAAACATAAGAGTATTTTATGAAGTTCTACCGTGACTGCAATAATAATACGGATTAAACAAAAGTAAGCATGCATGAAAGAGTTTTTAGCACCACATTTTAACATGTAATAAAGTACAGGCGCGTAAAGCTGCAAAGTTGCAAAATTCAAGTGCCAACTAACTTGATAGATCGGTAGCAAGAAGCAACGTAAGGACTAAAAAGTAGATACCTACCTATCAAAGTATGTTTCATATAACTAACGCTGTCGTAAACTTGTAATATATACAGTTTTAGGTACCGGGTAAATTTAATATGAACATCACATTTGGTGATAATGTTTATTTTTACATATATTTTACGAGTACTAACAAATACCAATATAGTTAATGATAAATAAGTTTATTTTTGCAATTTCTTCTTTTTTAGGGTTCCGTACCCAAAGGGTAAAAACGGGTCCCTATTACTAAGACTCCGCTGTCCGTCTGTCTACCTGTCTGTCAGCAGGCTGTATCTCATGAACCGTGATAGCTACCAGTTGAAATTTTCACAGATGATGTATTTCTGTTGCCGCTATAACAGCAACTACACAGAAGAAAATAAATATTCAAGTGTAGATCCCAAACAACAAACGTGTTTTATTCGCCGTTTTTTTGCGGTAATAGTACGGAACCATTCGTGCGCGAGTCCGAATCGCACTTGGCCGGTTTTTACCGTGCTTTCGCTCTCGTGTTCGTGGCCTATCCCACATAAATCTTGCATTTTTTTGTAATAAGGTAAGTTGAAGATCGTTTGTGGAAAGGGTCTTCTGTTAGAATAAATAGTAATATTGTTTCGAGTAGCATTACTTTACTAAGTGATTCTAAGAATTGAATAGGTAGGTACTTCATTAGAAAACATTGTTTTTCATTTAAGTCTGAAAAAGGACCTTAGCGGTTGTCTAGAAAAGGATAGGTACCTGGTTATCTCACCAAATAATTCTTCCAATTTATTATCTATTCTTTTATTAGGAGAAGTTTCGATGTATCCATTATAATCTGCGTTTATAAGCTGCGTTTTTTAATAGATTTATTCATGTTTAGGACAACAAAGCACTAGCATAATTGATGTTTATGCGTTAAATATGGACCGATGGGATTAACTCGTGTTCTCACACATGTGTGTTTGGCAAACACAATGAGCCATAGATTTACTTTTACCTACAGCGTGATTGAGTGACGCAATTGCATAATATTTATGATCACGTTTCATTCCCCTTCTATGTGTTCTTTAGCAGGGCTCACTTCTGTCGCATTTATTGATATTGATCCATCAGTTCTCTGTGATGACTGATTTTCTGCGCAGCCTTTTTAGTGAGAACCAAATATCGACTTTGGTGCCACGTTTTTGGTCTGGAAACTCAAACAGAATATGCCAGACTTTAGTTATTTTCTTTTATTACCCCAGTTAAAAGTTGTGAACCGAAACTTTGATTAAAAGAAGCACGAGTAGGTAGGTAAGCAAAACTTTGGCTTTAAATAAATGTATTCTTAGTGGTGAATTACTTAGAAAGTTAAAAATGCATGAAACAAATTCGTGAAGAAGTTTATTTCAGCCCGAAAAATCACTGAGAGGAGCAATTTTTGTCGATACAAAAATTGCTCCTCTCAGTGATTTTTCGGAGGTTATTGAATTTTCTGGAATCAAACAAATTTGTAGTGACGTAGAGATTAATTATTCTAGGCAAATTTCGAGAAAAGGAGAAACCGAAAACCATTAAATTGATTTTCATTATATCAAGACATAGTGTGTCTTCGTAATACTATCGCACGTAGGTATTCCTACGATCAGCTTCACTTAAGTACCCTAATATTTGCTGGTTCTCAGTGCCTAACAAGTCCCGCGTGTCACGCTCGGTTTTATTGCCTAGATAGGTTCGTGAAATCGAGGCACTATATCTGGATATTATTTATTTGTGACGTGTACTAAACACGTTACAAAGTTATTTATCGGTTTTCCCTCCGATATGAGATGCCAGTCTTGTTCAAAGCAATATATTTCAATGAAACCTGACCCTGCTTGGAAGACTTATTAGCTTGGGCAAATTTAAATAGGTCATGGCCCTAAGCCTATTAACGTTTGTAAATTTTCGGAAACATTGTTAACTCAATTTTGTAAATTATAATTGTTGTCAATGAAGCCTTTTCTGGCCCGAATTGAGCTTGAATTGGCTTTGAATATCGAGATACTCATATCGGTATTGCACATAGCTTCAAATTGTCCACTCATACCTCACTTGGTTATGTTCGTACAAACAGTGAAAGGTATTTTTTTATAAAAATTCAAAAGCTGCTGACAGATTACCAAAGTTCGAGCAAAATTTTGTTATCAAGAAAGCTTTGACGTGGTTTCAGTTTGCGTATATCTAACATAGGTACACCAAAATTGTTGTACATCCACTTAATATAGTTAGGTATACAACTGCCAATTCACAAAGCAGTTTTGAATTCAAAAGGTATTCGGTGAACTATGCTTTGTGAAGTCGGATGCTGTTTTCGTGAAATTTATCCTTTTCATTTGCGCATTGGTATGAACTTTCAAGTACATAGGCGTCTCGCTATTGAAATAAGTTTGAGGTACCTTGGTCTGTTTTGCCCGTACCCAGTAGAGCAATTTGCCCAAACATTATCGAATGGTTCTGATTAAAAGTTTAATAGTTTCGAACTTCATTCCATCGGCAGTCGATAATATCCATCAAACCTACATGATAAACAGTATGGTTTCACCAAAGGACGTTGTACAACTGACGCTGGTGTCACCCTATTAAAACACATATTTAATGCGTGGGAAGAGTCGCAGGATGCCATAGGTATCTTCTGCGACATGTCGAAGGCGTTTGATTGCGTTAATCATGAAACATTACTTCTGAAACTTGAGCATTACGGGCTAGGTCAATCAGCGTTAAGTAAACAATTAGTTCAAATAAACGGTGTGAATTCGTCGGGGTTAAATGTGAAAATGGGGGTACCGCAGGGCTCAATTTTAGGTCCTTTCTTATTTTTAATATACATAAACGATTTACCCCATTTATTGGATGGCAAACGAAATATGGTGTTATTTGCTGATGACACTACTTTAGTTTTTAAAATAAATAGACGTACTTGTCAGGTTGACGACGTAAATAACGCGCAACGGCAGGTTCAGGATTGGTTCACTGCCAATAATTTAGTTTTAAATGGTAAAAAAACCAAATGCGTAAAATTTTCCTTGCCAAATGTCAAAAGTACTAATTGTGACATTATATTAAACAAGGAGAAGCTCGAATTCGCCGATAAAACGGTTTTCCTGGGGATCACGCTAGACTCAAGGTTACAATGGGGTTCTCATTTAGTATCACTTGCGGGGCGGCTGAGTTCGGCAGCTTATGCTGTCAGAAAGATTCGTCAATTTACTGATGTGGATACCGCTAGGCTAGTCTATTTTAGTTACTTTCATAGTATAATGTCTTACGGTATCTTACTATGGGGAAGGGCTGCAGACATTGAGTCTATTTTTATTCTGCAAAAACGAGCCATTAGAGCGATTTACGATTGTAAATAGATCATTAGAGAATCGCGCCGGCGAAGATATTCGCCGGCGCGATTCTCTAAGGGAACTGTTTAAGGACATTAAGAGCAGCCTAGCCGGGCCGTCTATTGCCAACGCGAGCACCGTCCAAAAGCTTGTTGTTTCATCCAGCGCTATGCTTGAAAAAGAGGCAAAGCGAAAAGAGAGAGATAGCGCCTGAACGCTCGGTTGTCATTCGGTAACTTCCGCCGCTCAGTCGCAGGCGCTCGCCGCCGCCGCCGGTCGGCCGGCCGCTCGTGTGAGTGAGTGAGTTCATTCATGAATTCATGATAATAATATCGCATCGCGCGCTACATTTAGTACGGACGTAGCCCTTGCCTTGGCCCGGGGATGCGTGTTTGTATTTTTACCAATCTAGGTACCGTACGTGCGCAATTTTTTACTGCATGTAAATTATTTAAAATATATTAGTTTTGTCGTAATTTATGTAGGATATCTACATAAAGTACGAAAAAGTAAAGGTACCTAAATCATTTATTCTGCTTATGGAATAGCACAAGCAGAACACATTATTATTATTTCATCTAACCAGGCAGTATTGAGGCAGCTAACATTAGTAGTTACAATTACAATGTACGTAGGTACCTACGACGTACAGGCGGTTGATCAAATAAAGTAGTCTGATTACAGTTTGGCATTTTTATTTATTATACTTATCGAAAAATTCATAACCAAATCGAGAAGATTCCGATTTCCGAAAACAGACAATCAAACATCAATTATTTTTTTATGTTTTGAAGTCTTTATGGATGTCCTTCACCCTGGGGCAAACGAAGGGTTTTTTTTTAATCGATGTCGCACTCTATGTAGTTCTTCCTGTATCGTGGGTGCGTTTACAAACATCCCACATACACAACTACACAAGACACCCAGACCCGGAACATCTCATATTAGTTCCTTGCGGTAATCGAACCCGCGACACGCAGCACAGCAGTCGATCGCTCAACCACTACGCCAACCGTGTCGTCAAATCGACACGTATTTATGTAATATTATTGGAACTGCACAGTTAACACTAATAAACTATTATAAAGTGATGATGCATGTTAATCGTAAATAATTATTATGCATGTTAATATTAAGAAAAACAATTGTTATTTTAATTAATGAGGAATAAAGAGGCTTTTTATTTTATTTATTGGAACTGCACAATATTCACATAGCACAATTATATATTCTTCTAAAAATGTGTGCCAATTTTCATTGCATATTTGTATGTATGTATGTTTTTCCACGCATTTCTCCGAAACTAATTGTCGGATCGTGATCATTCTTTTTATGCTAAGTATCTCTCAAATTAGGGAAAAGTGAGCATACAACCGTACTCCTTAGCGACAAACAGCACGAATTTGTAAATTGAGTTATAGGTTTTTTATCAATCCTTTAGGTACCTTACTATAGAACTTACTTATTTTAGTGATGGTGTACTAAAACTATAAAGAGCGAAATAAAAACATTTTTACAAAAAATAAATCGACTGCGAAAGAAAAAACACTAAAAAGTACGAAAAAACTTTAGTTTCAGCAGTCGTCAGTAATTAGTAGTAGTAGTAGTACCTATAAATTTTAGCTTCCTCAATACCTGTGTCAATACGGACTGAGATAAATAAATAATAATGTGTTCTGCTTGTGCTACTCCATAAGCAGAATAAATTATTCAGGTACCTATACTTTTTCGTACTTTATGTAGGTATCCCACATAAATTACGACACACATGGTTGTTGTGTTAATTGGCGTTGTGGTTGAACGATCGGCTGCTACTCTGCGTGTCGCGGGTTCTATTCCCGCACGGAAAAAATATTTGTATGGCCTATAGATAATTGTTCCGGATCTGGGTGTCATTGTCAAAATACCTATAATAACTAAATGTACATTCGTGCCGTTTGTTGCTATGGAGTTCGGTTGTATGCTCCATATTTTGAAAACTGATGGACCGATTTTGAATAAACTTGCACTAATCCCTAAGTTGAGAGATACTCAATCCAACACAAAAAGAATGATAACGATCCGATAAGTAGTTTCGGAGAAATGCGTGGACGAACATACAAACATACATACACTTATGATATTTTGCACACGTGTTTAGAAGCCCAGATAGCGTAACTTATTATGTGAATATTGTGCAGTTCCAATAATATTACATCCATACGTGTCAAATTGATTATCTCTTTATTTTTGAAGTCGGTAAATAAATAAATTCTGTTTATTTTTTGTTTGTTTTAGTGGTCTAAAAACATCTGTGCTTTATTGCCATACTGAAACTGGTTTGGGCATTGACATATATACTTAGGTTTAGGTCACAACGGTTGGATGGTTTCAAGCTCTGTAACGGACGTAGGAACAAACAATTTTTGTGTTTTATATATTAGGAGAAATGGCTACCAAAAATTATTTTTTTATTCCATTGGAAGTCCCTATGGATGTCCTCAGCCCTGGGGCAAGCGAAGGGGTCTGTCAGAGTCTAACTGAATAAAACCACACGGTGTTTTGCAGGTACCTTCGGCCGGAGCGCTGGAGTGCTTGCACTTTTAGTCACGCGGGGGAGCGTGACTAAAAGCGTTCCTCGTACAGTTATTGGCCATGGTTACTTTTTGGTCTGGTTACGTCTGGTTGGCGTAACAAGTTTTCTTCTTCCATACCGCCCCGTCTTCTGACACTCTATCACTAACTCCCTTTTTTTTTCATATCACTTCTCATAAAGTCCATTCGTCTTTTCTGTTGCCGTCCCTTCTCTCTCCATATTTGTAATCACACGCAACAGGGTCGGATGGTGTCCTTGGTCGACCATGGGTCAGAAACAGTATAATTGCAGTACATAAGCGAAAAGTGCTAAAATCGTCAATTTGAATATGCAGACGACTGCACAGTTGCATAGAGGTACTTGTCCAACGCTAGGGCGAGATCCGGTCTCTTCGTAAGACTATGGTGAAGCGCTTGAACCAGTCCTTGACGACGGGGAGGTCAACACGCAGGACCACATCGTATGCGAGATCCCACAAGAAATTTTGTAAACCCGACCCCTGCAGAACCCCACCGCCAGAGGAGAGCCATAGCCAGAACTCACGCTTGGCCTGGGACTTCATCCGTGCCTGGTGCGTGTGCCGTGTGGTCCTTATGTGAATTTTTATAGTGATTGGTGTATCAAGATGGATGTTTGTATTTTACCTAAAAAGGTTTCTTTTTTAGGGTTCCGTACCCAAAGGGTAAAAACGGGACCCTATTACTGAGACTCCGCGGTTCGTCTGTCTGTCTGTCACCAGGCTGTATCTCATGAACCGTGATAGCTAGACAGTTGAAATTTTCACAGATGATGTATTTCTGTTGCCGCTATAACAACAAATACTAAAAACAGAAGAAAATAAATATTTCAGTGGGGCTCCCATACAACAAACGTGATTTTGAGCCGCTTTTTTGCGATAATGGTATGGTAATGTAGTAATGGTAGCGCATTGTTTCTGTTTGTTTTTTTATGAATATTATTAGTTAGTAGGTACCTATCAGAAATAGAGATATAACAAAACAGTAACATAAAATAAAAAAGCAAAAATGTAAAGTAATTATTTTTCGTCTAAATCGAGTGTAATTATATTTTTAAAATGAAAATGGTTGTGTTTTGTAGTTAGGTACTTACAAAACATAACCATTTGTCGGTAACTCGGTGTAGACAGATATAAATAATAATTCTAATTAGTCCGTCAGTTAGATTATCGAAAAAAATATTGGACACGTATTTTTTTATTTATTAAATCGTTAAAAATGTTTAAAGATAACGCTCGTCAAAGTTCAGGGTTTGGGATCGTGATGTCACTTAACGTGACGTCACGCGGAACTTCAACGCACTTAGTAAGAAACTGTTGCGGTTGCGAATACGATGCTTGTTTTTTTTTTATCAAATACAGGGTGTCCCAGAAATCGACGTCAAGCCGTAAATGGGTGATAGACCAAGTTATAACAGTTCTCAGAAAAATACGAAAAAAAATCTATCTCATGTTTTTAAAAATTTATGGTCACTTTAATAATTTAATAAAAAAATCAATCCCTGTAATGGTTCTTTAACTCCAATTGCTACAAATCCCATAATTTATCTATTTTTTTTATTATTATGTAATCTTGAATAATGCTTGTGTAGATTTTTGCCTAAAATTCAAAGCCAACTCCTCCTACTTGGAAGAAAATTAAACTTTTTCAAAACCAAATTATTCAAATTTTCTGTTTCGCCCAACTTTAACTGACTGTACTGAAAAAAAAATGTACTACGCTAGTTTGGCAAGTAACATGAAAAATTGGCGCATTTAATAAGGATTCAAAAATGGTGTAACACTTGCTAGATTACGTTTTCAATAATTGGTCAAGTTTTTTTTTTTAAATAGTCTCAGTTTTTACACAAAATGTCCATACTTCCTTAAAATGACTTTAGCTTACCTAAAGCTTTGCTAAACTCCGTTTCTAGTTCGATAGAGACGGAGAGAGTCATTTTACGAAGTGTGAGCGAGACAGAGAGTGACGCCACCTTTATCAGTGACACAACCTTTATCATGAAACGGAGATACAATTTACCGATGAGTGCGAATGAGACAGCAGTAGTTATTGTTCTGTTTTGTAAGCGCAGACGCACACACAATTACAAATCAGTACGTTACGCTGCTTTGTTTACTGCGCATCTCCGTATTCGTTCATGTTGATTCCGTACTTACCACTTTTTGCGTTGTTTTCTGGACTTAATTGCTTGTGATTTGGACTGTTTAATTCCTCTTTCTGACGACCTGTGCTTTACTCTGGACTGTTGCTGATCCTGTGATTGTGTAGTACTACCATGGCTGTGTACACTGCATTGGAATATGCGAACATGCACCTCGTTTATGGGGAATGCAGATGCAATGCCAATGCAGCCGCTAGACTTTATCGTGAGAGGTACCCGAACAATCGTCACCCAGATCATCGAGTTTTTATTAATGTGCACCGTTCACTATCAGAGGGACGATTCCCTAACCAAGTACAAGGTGAAGGAAGACATCGTAATCCGTACGAAGACGTCGTACTACAAGCAGTCCAAGAAGACCCAAGTGCTTCTGTACGTGGAATCGAAACAAGCACAGGTGTATCTAAGAGTACCGCCCACCGAATCTTAAAAAAGAACCAGTTCCACCCGTATCATGTACAGCGAGTACAATCATTACTGCCACGGGATTACGCTCCCAGAGTTGCGTTTTGCCAAAGGATGCTAGAAAGGCACAGAGAAGACCCTCGATTCTTAGAGAAGATTTTATGGACCGATGAGTCAACATTTAAAAAAGATGGCTACATGAATTTGCACAATTTGCACGAGTGGCATGTAGAAAATCCAAATTTGATGAGGCAAGATAAGTCACAGTATCGATTTAAAGTAAACATGTGGACCGGGATACTAAATGGCAATTTAATTGGACCTTTTGAGCTGCCAGATATTTTGAATGGCGCAGTTTATTTGGATTTTTTTCAAAATACTTTACCAGATTTATTAGAAGACGTGCCACTGAACGTTTACAGGGAAATGTGGTTCCAGCAAGATGGCTGCCCAGCGCATTATGCCCGTTTAGTAAGAGAACATCTTGATGAAGAATACCCGCTCAGGTGGATAGGGCGCGGTGGGACAATCTTGTGGCCACCCCGTTCGCCTGATTTAAATCCCCCAGATTTTTTTTACTGGGGAGCGGTAAAAGAGAAAGTGTACTCAAAAACAATAGAGAATTTAGCCGAGCTGCGGGAAAGAATAACGGAAGCCGTTGTCTTTGTAAACAGGGGAAGATTTGCCCGGAAAATAACCAGATCTTTTTTAAGAAGATGTCGTGCTTGCATTGCCGTCGAAGGAAGGCAGTTTGAACATTTATTGTAATAAAAAAAAATTAAATCTGATAATTTGTTTTTTTTTTTCTAAGATGAGAAATCTGGTCCTGACTTAAAGTAAAAAGGTTGAGTCACTATCATAACTTTGCTCTTAAATTACGTAAAATTTCGATTTCTTATCTCGCTCACACTTCGTAAAATGACTCTCTCCGTCTCTATCGAACTAGAAACGGAGTTTAGCAAAGCTTTAGGTAAGCTAAAGTCATTTTAAGGAAGTATGGACATTTTGTGTAAAAACTGAGACTATTTACAAAAAAAAACTTGACCAATTATTGAAAACGTAATCTAGCAAGTGTTACACCATTTTTGAATCCTTATTAAATGCGCCAATTTTTCATGTTACTTGCCAAACTAGCGTAGTCAGTTAAAGTTGGGCGAAACAGTAAATTTGAATAATTTGGTTTTGAAAAAGTTTAATTTTCTTCCAAGTAGGAGGAGTTGGCTTTGAATTTTAGGCAAAAATCTACACAAGCATTATTCAAGATTACATAATAATAAAAAAATTAGATAAATTATGGGATTTGTAGCAATTGGAGTTAAAGAACCATTACAGGGATTGATTTTTTTAGTAAATTATTAAAGTGACCATAAATTTTTAAAAACATGAGATAGATTTTTTTTCGTATTTTTCTGAGAACTGTTATAACTTGGTCTATCACCCATTTACGGCTTGACGTCGATTTCTGCGACACCCATACGCCGCACACTGTTGCCGTTCCGTCACGCGCCAAGTTCGCGCGCCGTTCGCCCGCGCCGCTGATGTGCGATCTCGCAACGTTGCGTTGCAGCTTGATATCAGTCAGCAGTAATCAGTACTGAGTAGCGACAGAAATTCGATAATTTTATACAGATAGGTACTCAAGAAAGTATTGCGAGCATCTGGCGGGTGTTTCGAGGGTCCCTACGTACCCTACCTAGGTACATACCTACCCTACCTAGGTATATACCTACTCTACCTACCTGCCCTTCTTACCTTACCTACCCGACCTGCCTAACTACGCACCCTTTCTACCGGGTAGGTAGAGTGAGTAGGTAGGTAGGACCTACCCACCCTATCTACTTACCTACCCTAACTACCTTACTCCTTACCTAGCTACCCAACCTAGGTACCTAAACTACCTACCTACTTACCTACCCTACCTTCAAAACCTACCATCAAAATAAATTCGGTGTCCGTATTTACTAATGCTAGGTTCATTTCTTATAAAACTAACAAATGTTTTTGAAAGCAAAATCGTTGTAAAAGGTAAAACAGAATTCTCTAAATAAATGAAATAGATACGATGCACGCTCACTCACGTACGCGCAGTACTCAACAAATTCATTCATTAGTTCATTACCTACTAGCCGAGCGAGCGAGCGCCGATCTTTATTGAACTCCCCCGGCTCCCCCCGTCCCGACCCCGCACGACTCGTCACCCCGCACCCCTCATACCGCCTTGTTGACTGACAAGCAAGTGAGAACGCGATAGCATTGAACGAAAATTTGTGTTTGAAAATTTCATAAAACTTGTTCGAGGAAATACGTGTTTTTGAATAAGTCTTACAAGTTTATGAAATAATTATTGGTCATTTAGAATCTCTATTACATTTGAAAGGTTTCTATCGTGATGATTTCTTTACTTTTACAATTTATGAGTACATAATGAACGGCCAAAGTTCAGGTAAAATTTGTGCAAAAAAGCAGATGTTTGGAGGCTGATACTGAATTGGTTTCTCCAAATTTTTATTTTCTGCTTTGATAGAAACCTAGATATAGTGCACAAGATACCTATTAGTTCAAAAAAATCAAAGATGTGATGTGTAACAACGGCATAATCACGTACGAGCGTTTGTATGAAAATTATATCGGCTTGTCCGCTCTTAATCTATATGTCGCATCTGGGCTGGCCGATAGATGCAAACCATCGGGCAGGCAGGCTGTATTCCCTTAGGTTAAGACATCGTGTGTGGGCAGGTCGTTGGGTACAATCGTGCAAATGAAATCACAGAAGTTATTCGATACACTGGGTTTATTCAAATATTCACAGTTACAATCTTGCTTACTAATATTACGGATCGACACTGATTCTACGACGTGTTAGCTCTAAGGCTGTCAGTACTCAACTGCCATATTCTACTATCCCCACCACGCAAGTGATTAGAGGAAGCGCGCCAATGCGTAGTTGTGTTGCTTTGCCGCCAGAGTGCGTGCTTGCGATTTGTTTTAACGTCCGTACTATTGACTAAACCCGACACGGCCATCCTGCGAGACAGGCGTCCTCGTCTGTTCCTCATTGTCAGGTTTTACAGTGTATCGAATCATGTGGAAATTCTCATGAATGTCCTCAGCTCTTGGGGAAAGCTGAGGAGTCTGTCAGACTCCTACTGACTAAAACCACATGGTGTTCTCTAGGCCGTAATTTATCTTGAGAGGCGAGCGTGGAACACAACACGTCGCCTTCTCGGGCCTCTCTCAGGTGACAGATCCCCAAATCTATCACCCGCAGGCATCATCGTCTTGTCCTTGTTCACTGCCATCTCATGTGTTGCGTCACACGTCCTCTTAGTCTACTCTGACCCGCCAGTCTCCCATCATACAAGGGATGTTTTTCTGAAACACAAAATTTCCAAACAGTATTCGCTCGTCCAATCCTGACTCATACTCTAGAGTGAGGAAACATTTCGAAACAATCAAACATGATCATTTAAATCTCTTTGTTCACCATTGCAAGGAACAAGTAATTTTATTTTCAATTTAAAGAAAATAGCAACTTAATCATCGATCTGGTACCTAAAAGCACCCAATCTTCGAGATTACAAAGTCCAAGTACCACTGACAGTCATTAATGAAACAAAAGAAACAAGACACCAGGTATCTTATTCACGATCTTTAGCTATCACATAGCTCTCTTAGCTATCACATAGCTCTCTTAGCTATCACATAGCTCTCTTAGCAATCACAATTGCTCTACTCGCACATCCTCACAATGTCGAGTCAACTCAACTCTCTGAAATTAGAACCAGTTCCCCACAGACATTTAGCCTGTCGTATGTTACGTCAATTCGTCATCTACTATCTCAATTGGTACTTGAGCTTTGTGTATCTTACTAACACAATCTACGCATAGTAATCAAAATTAGAAAACCAAAAATATTTCAATATTCGTAATGAAGGCTTGACGATTTGAACGTCATCAACATTAACATGGTGACCTCACCTCTCGCGTGACTATGCGAGTTTACTTTATTTTAACCTCATAACTCAACAGGGATCCTCTGTAAGGTTTCTTACACAAACGTTTTTTTACACTGACTTACAGGTGCCCTACCGGCCCACAGTTGCTACAAAGATCTCCAGTTGCCACACTGGCCTACAGTTGCCATAAAGGCCAACAGTTGCCACACAGGCCAACAGTTGCCATAAAGGCCAACAGTTGCCACCCAGGCCAACACACAACGCTCGGCTAGTCCTGACCAAACTAGATTATTGAGTTCGTGAAAATAGAGAATTTTTTGAACTCTATTCTTTTACTAAATCATTGCCCTGAGCCATGTACCACAGTAATTCCAGACAAACTTTAAAACTGCTGACGCAAAAACTGCCAAGCTTATAGAAACCCTCGAGTAAAACCTCGAACGCCACGGCTCTATACTGCCGTCATATTAAAGAAGGCCGTAACTGACATTTTGTCAAAAATGAGGTTCTAAACATATTCTGAATCAGCAAAGAAAATGCTATCTTATGGACTTACACACAAAGCTGTAACTCGTATGAGACCAGAGATATCATAAGGATTTTAGCCATAACTACGACACAAATTCTGGTTTTTGAATCTGAAAAGCCATAATTACAAAATAACGGCCTTTTTTGTTAATATTTTCGTATTGCTAGTCAGGAAGGCTGCAATTACCAATTAGGGCTTTTAAATTTTTTAAATTTACTACAAAAAAAAGCCCTAACTTCGCAATAAGGGCTTTGCATATAAGTAATTTGAAGGAACAAGCGCGCGGGAGTGGGCGCGGGGAGAGGTAAAATATTTGAATGAATCCGGGAATCCGCGTCGCTCAGTTGCTAGCTAGGAGGCCACGCGAGGTGTAGAGTGTGTGTGTGCGGTGACGGGACGACGCGCGACGCGGCAGCCGTTTTTCTTTATATGAAAAGCCGTAATTACATTATTTGCAATTACGGCCTTTCAGATAAGTATTTCACAATTTATTATTATATTTTTGCTAAAACAAAAGGGAAAAAATTGAATTAAATTAATATGTGTGTATAAATTTAAATAAACTATGGTTCAAAATAACGCCTGTATTTATTGACGTTGTATAAAACAATAACCATTTACTAAAAATATTCAGTAAATCGTGGGCCTTCATTTTAGATAAAACTTTGATTATCTCGGAATCAGCATTGACGTAATTACGGCCTTCTTTAATATGACGGCAGTATAGCCGACCAGCAATTGTATTGCTCTCACACAACGGTCCTCTAGACCCCGACCTCCGCCAGAATCCACTGGTACGGTCAAACATAATACGGCTGATAGACTCAATTACTCGACATCTTAGGCTTGCTCATTATTATCAAAATCCCTTTGACATCAACATCGACTGGTACATAACCCGCTGGCATCTTTCTTAACCTACCGTGTGCATACTTGTAGGTTCTGAGCGTACCTATCTAAAGCTTTCAGTGTATAACGATCACTGCCCTGTCATTATCACCTATCGCAGACTTAATAAAGTAAAGGGCCTATTTAGTTTTCGTACCAAAGTTTCCCAAACAACACTTCATTAGAAAAAGGTCCACCGATCAACAAGCTTAACAACTAATCAAAGTAATTGTTACAATTCTGTTACGGTTTGTTATGATTCATAGGCATTGCATACTCAACTCATGAAACCTTCATTGTGACTTGTGCACCAACACAAGCCAGAATCCTATCTACCAACGATTCTCTACATATCTGCCGCCACATATGCTACACCATATGAGGGGCCCTTGTGCACCAACACAAGCCAGAATCGTATCTACCAACGATTCTTTACATATCTGCCGCCACATATGCTACACCACATCATGAGGGGCTCTGTGCACCAACACAGACAAGAATCGCACCAACGACTCTCAAAAATCTTGCGCAATATGTGCTACACCACATGAAGCGCTCTGTGCACCAACACAGACAGAAATCGCACCAACGATTCCTTCTAGACCCATCGCCACATGTTACGCATGAGGTGCGGTCTAAAGTTTCGAGTATGAGTGTACAAGCCATTCTTAATCAGATTTGGTCTCATTACCACTGTCATCAACTATGACGTCTAACTCTCAAGGAACTTGGTGATCGGGTATCCTTCCCACAAGATTCGCGCCTTTCACTCTAAGATCTTGTAACATACCGGCTGTTAATACGAGGGGAACAATTAGGCCTGATCATATTTGCTTCTTAATAGCTCGCGTGGAGGACCTTCACGAATAACTCGGATCAATATCGTTTAAACCAGATTATCAACAGTAACCCTTTACTATCGCTCACAAACTCAGTTTTCATTTTGAAAGTAAGCAAGTGAATTCAGATCTGAAGACGGTGGTTGTACATCGTTACGCAACAAGATCCGTCCTGAATACACGCAAATGACCAGTACCGTTCCTAACTCGATACAATTGCGTTGGCAAAACAACATTACTAACTCGCTTTGCCACTGAAAATCACTAGTTTTGACTGCACATGGACATCTCAACTTCTTATGGGATATCTCATCCTAAAGTTCGTACTGAACCAAATGTTGAAACTAGGAAAGTACTAACATGCCAATAGGTAACTTATTAGCTACTTGCTTTTTACTAGGTGTGTCTTAATTACCTAGTGATGGTGCTAGGTATAACCACTACCAGCCAATTCAGTGTTCCAACATGAACACTCTTAAAACTCGAAATAGCATCTCATCACTAGAGAACATTCGACTTCACTATCGAAATAAAATGGAAGCGACTCACCGAGTATTCCATTCCAAACTTGCGCGCGCTTGTAACGTTGGGCTACGACCTGCAAACTGCTTGCCTGCCGTTCCTCTTAACCTCTCAGATGGTGACAAGTCAGCCTTCGCATGCGGCGGCTTTTCTTCCAAACCCATCGTGTGGGCACGATGGGTTTGGAAGAAAAGCCGCCGTTTTTCTATTTTCCAATTTTGTAATTTAAAATAAAAGTCAAGGTTAAAACGAATCGATTAACGTAAGAATGATCAAAATCGGCCAAAACGTTTCGTCTCAAAAACGCCACATAGAAACAAGAATAATAAATAGACTGATAAACATTATTACCCTCTTTCGGCAGTCGGGTAAAAACCAGTCAAGTGCGAGTCTGACTTGCGCACAGAGGGTTCCGTATAAACAATTGTATTCAACAAAATGAATAGGTAACATTACTAACGTTCATAAACAATGAAAGCACCGAATGCTCTACGATGGGAAAAAAATTACTTTGCCGTTCGAAAACTGTTGTCTCCATATATGAATATACATTTTTTTACTTTTCCGAGTGCATTTTATAAGTTAGTTGACTATTACTCGTAAACTTGTAAAGCCTACTTAGGTGTGATATTTTTCCTTTTAATTTCTTTATATATACTATTGCCAGTTTTTTCACATATCCAAAAGCAACCATTTAGCTGGCCGGGGGGAAACTTGACTCTAACAAAATTTCGCTATTTAAAGCTTAATTTTACGCAAACGGATCCCTGACTCGAAAAATGGTTTTAGAAACCCGTAATCTTTTTGAATGGCCTATCCAGTGATATCTCAAAGTAAGGGATAGACGAGAAAAAAAACATCCCCACTTAACGTGCAGAATAAGAGGTACACTAAAAAAATATTTGTATTTTTTTAGGGTTCCGTACCCAAAGGGTAAAAACGGACCCCTATTACTAAGACTCCACTTTCCGTCTGTCTGTCTGTCTGTTTGTCACCAGGCTGTATCTCATGAACCGTTATAGCTAGACAGTTGAAATTTATACAGACAATGTATTTCTGGTGCCGATATAACATCAAATACTAAAAAGATAATTAAAATAAATATTTAAGTGGGGCTCCCATGCAAAAAACGTGATTTTTTTGCCGTTTTCTGCGGTAATGGTACGGAACCTTTCGTGCGCGAGTCCGACTCGCACTTGGCCGGTTTTTATTTTACTTTGTCGGCGTGATTAATATCCATGCTAAATTATAGCTTTCTAGTATTAAGAGTCTCTGCGCTGAGCTGCGGACGGATGGACTGACATACAGACGGACATAGCGAAACTATAAGGGTTTCTTGTTGACTACGGACCCCAAAACCGTCATCCCACCAGCCCTCTTCTGCCATCGGACATCTAGACGCACTGCAAGTCACCATCCTTACCTTGTTGCCATTCCACCAATTCGCACCAAGCGCTTCCAAACATCCTTCATAATGCGCACAGCAAATGAATGGATCTCACTACCTGCGTCTGTGTTTCCGAACGCATTCAACCCGAATCTCTTCAAAGTTAGAGTGAACAGGCTTCTTCTGGGTAAGCTCACTTTATCGTCGACCCCGTGTCTGTCACCTCTGACCTAGACTAGAGTCAAGAGCATACCCATTGTGACCGTTCCTAAACGACCCTAGACTGATAAAAATTTAGTTTTTCCTAAAATGTCCTTAGATTTAGTGTTAAAGTCGGCTCTTTTGATAAAAGAGGAACAACGCCCCGCCATCCGCGTTGCTCAATGAACTTCGTACCACAAAGTACGTAAGCGGCGGCGGCGCGCCTCAGACAGAGGGTCACTACTTTGACATTGCGGTTTTACAGGGAATATTGGGCAATATTGGACCGAGCTCAGTCGCGGCTGTCATGTGTGCTGTGTGCGGGCGTTTGTCACATCATTCAGACATTAAGTTCTGTAACGAGGTTGGTTGCATTGCATGGGTTGCCTTTATTATTTGTTACAGACCGAATTTACTTTTTTTGTTTTTAATTCTTTCTTTAAATATTTTTTAAGTCATTAAATATTTCAAGATGACAAATTAGAAATTCATTATCTAGGATTATAATATATTATTTTAAGCCCATAGACGAAATTGGCCACTTTTCATAATAATAAGGTTCAAGTCATAAAGCTTACAAATATGTTTCCTCCGACTGTACAGCATAATTTTCTTCTTGTTTAAGATCATCTTTGGTTTTTTGATTTTATTAGGTACATGTTTTTCACATTTATATTTTTGTCGAGCTTGGTGCTTTTGACAATTTATTGTTTTAAGTGGGATCATTATTACACTATTACTACGTCTTGTTACTCTACAATCTTCGTCGTATGTGGAGTAATATTAAATGTTTCGTGATATTAAATGGATATTTGATGCCCTGTCTACCCTCTAAGGCATGTAAGCATGATATGATGTATGTTTGGATGAATCGATGTATTTATGTTTGTATCTTAGACAACCTACTCTTTTTTTTACCCGACTGCCGAAGGAGTGTAATGTGTTTATCAGTCTATGTATGTATGTATGTATGTATGTATGTATGTATGTATGTATGTTTGTTCCTATGTGGCGTTCCAGAGACCAAACGCGTTGGCCGATTTTAATGATTCATACGTCAAAAGATGCGTCTTAATCCTGCGAGTGTCATAGGCTACATTAAAATTGGATAATAGAAAAATGGCGGCTTTTGGGTACCATATTGTGGGGGCCCAAATTTTTTTTTTCCGCCCTTCGTGTGGGGTATCAAAATAAAGGGTTTTAAGAGGTGATTTCAAAAATATATAATACTTATATGTTTAAATGTATCTAATTCGAAAAAAACAAACTAAAAAGTTATAAATATTCACAGATTCACTAGGGTTGCTACTATATTGATTCCGAATTAAAAAAAACTTAATTCAAAAAATCAATAAACCCGACTGCTTCAAAAGCGAACTAAAAAGTCTTAAACAAGGAAAAAATGATGCTGTGCAGGCGGAGGATACACCAGATTTTGGTCAGCCAGCCCGCGAATATGTATCCTCCGACTACACAGCATGATTTTTTCCTTGTTTACGACTTTTTAGTTCGCTTTTGAAGCAGTCGGGTTTATTGATTTTTTGAATTAAGTTTTTTTTAATTCGGAATCAATATAGTAGCAACCCTAGTGAATCTGTCAAGTTTAGCTGTCAATTTTCTAAACGGCGGGAGTGGCCCTTCTGTATACTTACTATTTTGTGTTCGTACCATCGACAGGATAATTCTCTTCTGACAAGTGAATTCCAAATTATGTTTTTGTTTTGTTTTGGAATTTATAGTTATAAAATTATAACTTGGAAGTGGTTTAGAAAGATAAAATATAACTAAAGGGAAATAAACTAAATTGTTACAATCAACTAAAGCTTGTGTGAGAAACTCTTTACACTAATGTATAGAGTATTTAAATCAAAGACCGAATAATGGTCACGCATAATGAATTTTCACTCATGAATTTCTACAAATAAAAGTAATTAATATGGCAGAGAGTTTTAACTCTAGAAGTAATTGGAGTTGATTAGATCAACACCCCTACAGACAGCCCAAAAGCGCCCATCCCGCCATCATTTCCTAGTGTAATAGCTGGTAAGTAGAAATGATGAAACAAACTTCCCAGCACATTTTTCTGTATGTTATCCTTAAGGGCTATTTATGTAAAACAATAGTGAAGTATGAAATTAATTAGACAAAGAGATTGCAAAGTGCATTATTTACCTAACAGAAGGAAATTGGTAGGAGCGCTACGCTTGCATTGATAAATACTTTTGCTTGAATTACGTTAATGAGTACTTTGACAAAAGTCTAGACTTCCCACCCAAGTTACCTGAGACCGCCTTTCAGCAGCAGGTCCGTCGTAACGTGTACTGCTGGGCCTAGACTGCAAGTTCTAGAGAGAATCTGCTGCGTCTCCAAGAGTACAGGCTCCCTAAGCTCTAGCATGCCTTGCCCAGTCCTAAGACAGTGGTCAGTTTTGTGCCTAATTGCCTCTGCCATTTGAGCGAGACATGCTACCAGATACCCTGGACGCGGGCTATAATAAGTATCACTCTCTCGGCCTATTCACCCATTACAAAGACAATACAAAATTAACGCAAGCGTACCGTAGACTCTGTCTGTAGCAGAACTCAATACGATAGATACTTGCCGTACGTCGGCGCGGATTTATTCGTCGCTTCTCATCTCCTTAAACTGCCCATTGCGTGGATTTTCGGGGCCGCTAGGAGCGGCAGTCATCCAATATCGTGTCTCGCTAAATAGTGACGATTTAGTATTGCCTACAAACAGCTTGGTGTGGTTTTAACGAGACACGTTCCCTAAGCGTCATTAGACGATGTAATTTGGGGTTCTTTGTGAAGCCTACCGGCTGAAGCCTACACCTACTCCCTGGATCTGAGCGACAGCAAGTATTACGCGATGTGTTCTGAGCTAGACCTTCTTTAGGAAACAGTATATTTTAACAACTAACATTTGATTCTCCTACGTACTCAATTAAGAGCGGCCATATTTAGCCTATTTTATACAGAAATGAATATTAGCGGTTCCGCCTTCCATGTATGTAATGTCAGTTAACGCTCAATAAAGGGCCATAATCAAAAGAGTAATTGTTTAGTGTATAAATGGTGGATTAGATTTATGTATGAAAGTGTGAAAGAAGACTTCACCGCCTCCCTTGACCAAATGTTAATGACAAATGCCTGCCAAGGTTGGATTAGGATTTAAATACAAGGACTCGCCAAGCTAGAATAAATAGTACATTAGAGAAATGTCCCTACCTATGTAATACAATGATTAAAACTTACCACAAACATTCCGGCACTCACTCACACTGTATTAATACGAGATTAGACTAAACTATAATTAACTTAATAATTAAACTCGTTAACACGATAGTTACAACGGCTTTTCCTTATTCGTTCCAAGACTATCCCTATGAATTCCTTTCCTAACACTCTAGTATTTGACCAGTACCGACTTCTTTCGATCTCTCAAAATCAGTCCGTACTCTTTGCCCGCCTAAAGCCAAGTGTCTCCTCAACAAGCCCGTCCCCAATCCCATTTCATCCGCATAAACCCTGCTTTCTCTTCAGTTCAGTTTTTTGTGCATCGCTTAATTGCTTTGGGACTGGTTTGTGTTAGACATTGGATATTCGAAGACTCTTTAGAATATTACTTATGTCTTGACAGCTTTTACTTTAAAAGGCAATTTATGAGTTTCTTTAAAAGATTCGGTATTGTTTTATCCTGTTAAATTGTTCGTGTTCCATAGTTTATGACATAGCTTGTCAGACCGTACTGTAAACCCAAAGGTCCGAGTCTCAATGTGTTCACCACATCTGGCCGGCCATGCGTAGTTTTTAAATATTAAAATAAAGAGATAAATGACGTGTAGTCACACCATCACAAAAAAAAAACGAAATCAAAATCGGTTCATCCGTTTAGGAGCCACAGACAGAAACATAAATGCACACATACACACATACACAGGTACACATGTCAAACTTATAACACCTGTCTTTTTCCGTTGGGGGTTAAAACTTGCATGATTTAGAGAAGTAAATCAAGTCTTCCAAAAAAAAGATGGTTCGTATGAAACCCTAACATATAGTTGACTGCGAAAATATGAGCGAGATGAGGCGTGCAAATGTTAACATCTGCATCTTGGATGAATGAGCTTGATGAATGAGTTGACTGCCTTTGCTTTATTTTTGCCTCTTTTTATCGTTTGTGGGTAAATTGTGTCATCTTACACACCATCTGTAATGAAATACGTATAAGCTGTTTATCGTTTTGTTGTTGTTCATATGACAAACTTTCCTCATTTGATTAATTTCTCTGAATGCTAGAATGACAAGCTTGTTCATTCTTTAGTTAATAAATTAATATGTAATTAATTTGTCTAATCGTTGCATTTGTGATATAGTAGTTTTTCTTTATGGGTAATTTAAATGGAATGGTCCCAGAAGTTGATTATGAGTTTGGCGCTTTTGATAACGACCATCAACTTTCCTGTAACGTGTATCTCATATTACAAATCAAATTGTTTATTTGCTTAATACAGGTAGATTCAAACAGATGGTAGGATCACGATGACTATATCATTCAGTAAATTTAAAAACTAAACCGGGTGCAGTTCTGTTTACCGCTCCCGTCCTGTTACTTCGACACGCGCATGATACAATCTTGTTTACAATAGGATGATGGATTCAGATTGCTTCCTTAGTTCTTAATAAAGACTTTTAAATATTGTTTTATAAACTTCTTCTTTTTTTACCCGACTATGGCGAAGCCAAAACGAAGGTTTCTGATTATAGCCGTCTATGTATGTATGTTTGTATTTACGTATGGTCCTCCGTAGCGCCTTAACTATTCATCCGATTTTGATGAATATGGTAGCAATCGATTTGTTATTAGGGCCCTGTAACACAGGCTAAAAAAATATATATTTCGTAGTCGGGTTAAAGATTTTAATAAAACTTTGTTTTCTTTTTAATTTAGGTAAATTACACACATCACCTAGTTCGTTACTTCGACACGCGCATGACTAAATCTTGTTTATAATAGGATGAAGGATTCAGATTGCTACCTTAGTTCTTAAAGACTTTTAAATATTGTTTTATAAACTTCTTCTATTTTTACCCGACTACGGCGAAGCCAAAACGAAGGGTCATGATTTTAGCCGTCTATGTATGTATTTACGTATGATCCTCCGTAGCGCCTTAATTATTCATTCGATTTTGATGAATATGGTAGCAATCGATTTGTTATTAGGGCCCTGTAACACAGGCTAAAAAAATATATATTCCGTAGTCGGGTTAAAGATTTTAATAAAACTTTTTTTCTAAGCTGTCATTTCCTGCACCATCACACAACTGCAAAACTTGGCGGAAGCTCTTTTATTTTATCTAGGTGCCAACTAGTTTTTGCAAGGAAAGCAAGACTTACACTTGGGCAAAGCGCCCAATTGTAATTGGGCAAAGCGCTCGGAATTGCCCAAAATCCGTTATTATTACCGGAACAAAAAGTATATTTTATTGTAAACATTTACCAAGCTTCATCCATCAGTAATAACTCAACAAATATCCAAACTTGAACTTCCTTGTTGGATAGAATTTGTCAAGTTGTTGGATTCTCCAGTACCTACAGAGCGACAGTTAGGTATGTATCTACTATTTGTTTAATAAGTGTAAGTAAAAGTTGTAGCTTCGGTCGTAAATCTCGATAGCGAATGAAATTGCGTGAGAAGATAAGCTCACAACAGATTACAGACTCCGCGCTTCACTTCTCTCAGCACTTTAGCTCTACTTTAAATTAAACAAAATAACGTAACCCGTGTAGGCATTTTCTTTTTTAAAAGTAATATCAAGTTTTTTTAAACTGGAATAAGTTCTTGTTATCTTATAAAAAATAAGTTGGAGATCGACATTTATTTGAGACACGAATCCATTTTGTAATTGAACTCTCGGCGTTTTGGTTCCATTCGTGTTCTGGAAACTTCAAGCTGGTCGACGTTTCACTAGAAAGAGGTTACATAGAGAGAGGTTAGAGGGTACACATTTATTCGCTGTCGTAGTTTTCTAGGTTATATTTGTTTTCATTAAGTAACTTTCACAATAACATCTAACGAATGATATTACTTATTTTTCTATCTTAAAAATGTCAAATATGTTACGGATGTGAAATCAGCCTACGTGCAACCGAGCAATGACCGCCGAGCCCGCCGAAACCTAGCCGCCATATTGCAGCCTCTCTCCAGTCAAGCGATGTCAAGCAGCGGGGATGTGTTAATATAAGCGATTGGCAGTTATTTTATTTGTCTCTTTCGATTGTGAATAGAAGATCTGAACAAAGCTCTGCCCGGTTTTTATTCATCCGTTACAAGAACAAAATACCTTTGTGCAAATAAAATTAAAACAACGAACAACAAAATCCCACGAGCGAATACAAACGTAACATTTTATTGTAGGTACTTATACCCTTTACACGAGCACAATGTTGGCTGTGTGAAAAGTTCTGTTTAGACTTTATTTTAGTTAGTTTTTTATTTAGGTGCGAGATTCCTCACGTGTCAGTGGTAACACTAGGACCTAGCGTAGCTGGTCTAGCGTAGTACGGAGTTTCAGTGTAATAAGAGGCCACCTTTACTGGTAAAGTAAAGCTTGGCTTCAATTAACGATTCACGTCATCCTATGGCCGAGTCCTTTGTTTTTTATTTAATTTAGGTAAATCAGACAGATCACCTAGTTCGTCTGTGTTTTTGTTACGTAACTAATATTAAGGTAAAAAAAAACACAGCTTACAGCAAGAAATGAAATATACGATCTGAATTCAGAAACAGCTGTGTGGACGTAAAAACTCACATGTGGTAGAAATTGTAGTCAAAATAATAAATTCTTCCAATTAGTGTTTCGTCCATTTTGATACTCCAGCTATCATTTAGCTGTCAGGTTGTATCACACGCATGACCACGCCGTGTAATGACGATGTTCTTTCATACCACACCGAATAGTTGCTACACAACTAAAATGTACATACATTTCTAAATCTAATCTATAAAAGGAAAGGTTTCACAATTGTCCCAGAAATCGATACAAACAAACTGCATGCCGAACGATTGCTAAGAACGAGCGAAATATCCTACACACACATGGATTTGGAGTCTGCGACTTACGTAAGGTTATTTCGCTCGTTATAAGCAATCGATCCGCATACAGTTAGTTCGTACCGATTTCTCAGTTTTCGGTCCATACATTTTGGACCATCTCCTTTTCTTTGGGCACGAGGTTACTTAATTTTGTCAAGAATGCTGAAACTTGATGTGAGACAAGAGGGTCTAGACTAATGATATTCTACTAACGAAAGCGTCGTGATAGTGATAGGTAAATGTCACGTGATTGCCAAGCACTATCAAAATGACACGATCTTGATCTGTCTCTTACATTTTAACATTTCGACCAACGCCTTTGCTGACACGAATGACACTTGTCAAGCCTTAGCCTGATTCTAATCACTTTTTATCAGGTACACCTGCTTGAATTTCTACACGGTCGTAAGGGACGAGGAGTCTTTCACTTGATCGGTCCATCTTGTTGGTAAAAGACCGCGCGATCTCTTGCCTTCGGTGTTCCCAACCACAATTGTGTGGTCAAAATATGTAATAATGCGTTGCTGGCATATGGTGGACAAGCGAGTTTTTACTCGGAGCTGGATCTGGATCGATGAATTGGTGTTTTTCGCAGTCCAGGGTACTCTTAGCATTCGTCTCCAGCACCACATCTCGAATGCATCACAATATTCAACCCTGTCTCACGCCTTTCTTAGTTTGGAACATATTGGAGCATTCAGTGCCTATCCTGATGAAAGCACAATGCCCGATATATAGACTCTGGATCAAAGCAACGAGTTGTTCAGGAACTCTCACTTCGAGTGGCATATTCCACAGTTTGACCCATTGCACGCAGTCAAAGGCTTTTGTGTAGTCGATGAAGCATAGGATCACGGGGTTGTTGAACTCTCTGCTCTTCTCAATGACTTGGCGGAACTATTTGCTTCCGTGTTAGTTTTCCCTTAAAAAACCTGCCTGCTCTTCGCGTAAAAAGTAGTTAAGACGTCGATTCATTACATGGAGTAGGATCTTACTCGCATGAGATATTAACACTATAGCCCTGTAGTTTCTACAGTCTTTTGAAGAGCCTTGCCTATGTAAAGTTATGAGCACCGATTCTGTCCAGCCTTTTAGTCATCTTTCAGTATTCCAGATGGTATTACAGATTTCGGTGATAGCCTTTGTGCCTCGCTGACCTAAGTTTTTCAGTATTTCGGCTGTTACAGCCTTACCCGGTGATTTTTTGCACTTAAGAGCTTTGATGGCTCAATTTCTGACGGTAGGATATTAGGTTCTTCTGTCACTCATGTATTATTATCGTTAGTAGGCTCTCCCGTGTCATATAACTCCACGCAGTAGCTTTTCCAGCGCTCTAACACTTGCGCCACATTTATAAGTAGACGCCCGTCTTTATCTTCAATGGCACAGGTTCTTGACTTAAGCGTTCCAGTCAAATCTTTTACTTTTAAAAATAATACCTGGATTCGTTTTTCAGGGAGTGCTGTTCGAGTTCGTGACAGTTTTTGTTATTATGGTTACGAGTATCATAGTCTTTCCGACAGCGTCGTTGAACTTGGCTGCTCAGTTCTGCATATCGCTGCGGATTTTCAGTTGAATCTTTCGCCTTTAGTTTATATCTCTCAAGGATGATTGAGGCTGTGTCAGTTGTAATTAAATCTTTCATAACAGGGGTTTCTCAAATTTATTATCCCCAGCTGTTTCTTCTATCATCCTTTTGAGATAGTCTCAATCACCTTTGCTGTCTGTCTTGTCATGTGCAAAATCTCTCATTTTCTGCTCAAAACCCTCTCTGCTGTTTATGTTTTGCATACTCGGAAATAGTTAAGTTTTCTGTATCCTCTTTAACCGCACTTGAACTGTTGCTACAAAAAGCTGGTGGTCGGAGCAGAAGTCAGCTCCGGAAAAGTTGAGGCACTCGTCACTGAGCTTCTCCATCGCATCCTAGTAAGCAGTATATTTGATTCCTACATCTGTCACCAGGGTATATTCAGGTGTATAATCTACGGATATGATGTTTGGAGCAGGTGTTGATGATAGTAAAATTTGCTTCGTAGCAGAACTGTAACAACTGCTCGCCCCTGTCATTACGTTCCCCGATTCCATATTAGCCCACAACAAGACGAATGTAGTCATCGTCTATCGTATCTCCAACTTTGGCATTAAAGTCCCCTAGGATGATGGTAACTTCTCGTTTTGGGATTCCTTTAAATTTCGCAGTCAACGTATCACAAAAGCCCTCAACTTCTTCTTTGGTTGACTGAGCTGTATATGGGTATGGGAGAAAATGTCTGTGTCCCAGCAGTGGGAACATTAAAAGGCTGATGATGATGATAAGATTAAAGAGTAGTAAAGAGTTTCATGCGCCATCAACGAATTCCATTCTGATATTACATGGAGTAGACTTCATGTTTAGGAAAAAGACGAGAAAAAGGAAAAACCAACAATACTTTAATACAGTGTCCATTTGCTTTTTCAACCCGGTATCATAGAATTGTCTGTATATTTTTCTTTCCTTATTTTTTCAGGATACAATACTGAAGCAAATGGCGTTTCTATGTAAGTTTATATGTAATTGTGTAGTCTGTTATACATGTTTCGGAATTTAGCGATGTCGATCGGGCTTTTAGCAAAGTCGTCTGCGGTTTGGGTACAATGAATTCCTTACTATCATTGTGTTCTCCAACTTAATAGCTTTTCTGTAGGGCCGTGAATAACCTATTCCTTGCAGGCTTCATTTTATTTTATTACGTTAGTGTTGGTTGGTCCTTATTCGCTTCTATCACGAAACGTGCTCACGTTTTTATGTTTTACAGGTTTATGTAGAAGGGCGGCGAATAAAATCAACAGTATTTGGAAACCACAAGAGTAAGTGAGTTTTCAGTGAAGATCCAAAAAAGCTTTGACACAAAAGAGCTAAAATCAAAGGACATTACGTTCAATATTTTCACAACTTTAATAAAGTAGACAAAAAGATCTGACAGCCTGAGTAAACTTGGCATCACGTCTACCTTTTGTCTGAATGTTCCGTTAAGAACAATAGCCTATATTTTATGTAGGTATACCTACTATATGTCTGTATAGTTCAATCAACACTGACAAGTTAGAAGCATTAGTTTGTTAGTACAAAAGTATATTTCATGAAATGCGATACTGCCATGACGAGTTCAGAGAATGAGTTCAGACAGTTTTGTTGTCTAACATACACTGGTGTTTATTTACCCTAAACGTGACGTAAGTATACTCCTTATCCATTAAACTGTCAGACCTTTTAACACCATTACTGAGAAACAAAGAGATGCCAAATCTGTGTATAACAAAGAGCACGTTGTGTGCACGGATCACCCGGAGCGTTGACTTGTAGTTTGTGGGATGAAGTTTCCGAAAACAAATACAATGTTATTGTTACTGAGAAAGTTGAATAGTATTGATGTTTAGTACTCCATCACGTCACTGCTGCATGCAGGAATGTCGTTTATTGTCCAAGATTGGAGTTTGGTTGCGAGCAAGAATGTAACGTGGATTTGATAGACGACACGGCGACTACTGGTTTTGGTTTCGAAAAGTTATGTTTGTTGTTGCTCTATTCACAATTGTTTTATCTTTTTCTAACAAACTAGCATCGTAAAGGTGCTAGGAAGGTTTAACACCGCCGAGAATCGTCAACATTTGCTTTTCAGACTTGTGCATATAAAACAACTAAACTATTCTCAAGGATGTTCCAAATTATGCAAGCGGATATGGATACGACAAATATACATAAATATTGTTGGTTTGCGAGACCAGGCTCCAGAATAATATCTTCCTCAGCAGTATTACGTTTGTTTTAGTAATAATTCTTAGAATTCAAGATCCTCCTTTTTTTTACAGTAGTGGTATACAACAGTTACGTTTTAACATAGGTAACTACTAAATGAAACAAGACAGCCAAGTCTGCTACATCAGAGCGTTTATAAAATTTCTAAAGACAAAAAGAACAAGGATTAGATACCTATAGACACAAAGATAAATTTACTTTAAGATACCTTACTACATACACGAATAGAGTTATTAAGAGTTCTAGTAAAACTGACCTAAAATAAAATGTGCCATACGTTGCTTTAGACAATATATTCTGTGCCTTAGACTCGCTGAGCCACAGTGACTTGTGTGAGCTATGTGTCTGAATACATTGTACAAGTTTCGTATTCATAAAAATCAATTAATATTAATATGTCCATAATAGCAGCTTTACTGTAGAACTTACCTAACTACAGTCAACATACCGGGGGATCATTTAGTATCCTTTCAGACGTGCCTCAACCACATCAAAACGGCTTTCAAAATGACGCCGTTTATAAGCTTGCGTTCCGTGGCTGATCCCACAAAAACCGTGCATATTTTCATTTGACTCTCGGCGATCGTGTGGGTTTCTTTTAGTGAATCAATTTTCGTAATCTGTGGCGAATATGCGTAATACACAATCGACGGAAATACCATTCTTCCATATTATCGAGAAGATTTTTTTTTCCTATCATATTATGCAATAGATCAGGAATTTCCTTTAAAATCCTTCGTATTATAATAGACAGAAATTTCTGTAAATGGGGTGATTATCTGTAAGTACTACCAGAGATTACCTACAAACATTACCAACAAATAAAATATTTATACACAGAATGTTCTCGTTCATGTCTTCTTCTTCTTATTCGTTGTCTTCATTACTGAAGGTCGTGCCCATCTTGGAAAGCTTTGACCAAATCATTGACGAGCTGCTTTCAAGATACTCTGTCTTTGGCTCTTCTCAGGACAGTGGGCACCATGAATCGTGAGTCATGTAATTGCCCTGATCAGGGTGCTTATTCCGAGTTGTTTTAACGTAATCACTTGGGATAAAGTTAACGAACTCTTATGTTGAAATGTAAACAAAAAAGAGGTTTCTCCTTACCGTCACCAGACGGAGCTTATCTGGTTTCAATACACATAATTGATGTTAAGGTTAACGCGATTGAGCGTGATTAAACCTAACACACTAGGGTTTGACCATCGAGTGGGTTCCCATCCACTTTTCGTTTCGCCCGGTTATCTGGTTGTCTCTCGTTTATTTACTTTCTTCTATTAAAGTCGCATTAATTGACGTTTAATTAAAGCTACATTAAACTGCTGACTGCTACGCTGCTCATCGGCTACGAAACCCGGAGTCCCGGAGAATGAATTTAACTGTCTTGGATCCCGCAACGAAAATAATCACAAAATAATAACGAAGGAGTAGGAAAAAATATGCCACTTTGGTCGGTTGCCCGACCGGTGATATGGTTATACCGCCATTGCTGGGTCGCTAGAGCCTCGTCCTTTATCTAACAGGGAGCACCGCGGCGCCCGGTTGACGCCGCCATCGGTTATTCATAACAAACCACCGACGTGTGCAGGCGAGGTCGACTGTTGGCGACGTCCACTAGACATGAACTAGCATAAAATGAATTATCATCATCATCAGACTTTTAATGTTCCCACTGCTGGGAAACAGACATCATCTCTATGAGAGGGAATCGTCGTAATCCACCACGCGGGCTCAGTGCGGGTTGGTGGATGTACCATGTATTTGAATTTTTGGTTCTAGGACATGCCGATTTCCTCACGATGCGTTCCTTCACCGTTTTTAGAGCAGTGGTAATGAAATAAATTACACAAAGTAAAGCGCCTGCCAGGGTTCGAACCCACGACCTACAAGTGGGCTACCACCGCTCTCCGTAAAATGAATATAACATCATAAATATCACATCACAATATAAGTGATTAAATACGAAGGTGAAGTGTTTCATGCGCCATCAACGAATTCCATTCTGATATTAGTTAGAGTAAACTTCATGTTTAGGAAAAAGACGAGGAAAAGGAAATACCATCGATATTTTAATTCGTTGTCCATTTGTTTTTCCAACCCGGTATCATAGAATTGTTTTTATATTTTTATTTCCTTATTTTTATTTCCTTATTTTCTCCTTACCGTCACCAGACGGAGCTTATCTGGTTTCAATACACATAATTGATGTTAAGGTTAACGCGATTGAGCGTGATTAAACCTAACACACTAGGGTTTGACCATCGAGTGGGTTCCCATCCACTTTTCGTTTCGCCCGGTTATCTGGTTGTCTCTCGTTTATTTACTTTCTTCTATTAAAGTCGCATTAATTGACGTTTAATTAAAGCTACATTAAACTGCTGACTGCTACGCTGCTCATCGGCTATGAAACGCCTACGCGCTAAGTCGCTACGCCGCACGGCACGTGTCCAATAACGGAGCCTTTTTTAAACAACACAAACTCACTATACACAAGTACAGTAACAGTATCACATACTAGCTGACTTGAAAATTATCCCAAAAGAATTTACTCTCGAGAATAAAAGGTATCGTAGGTATGTCCTTCTCCATGACCAATCTAATTCTGTACCAAAATCTGTATCATCAAAATTTACTTTCGATTGGTTCCCATGGAATGGACCCCGGTAGCAGAGCTGCGGGTACATGCCATTAGGAAGAGAAAAAACGGTCGAATCTCATTCCGCAATCACTTCCTGACAACTTAGAATTGTCAGTGAAGTTACGTTTGTTTCGGCGTATAAACTTAACAAAATAGGCCATATGGAATTAAATATAAAAAATAACAGCAACCAAATGAGATAAACTGTGAAAATAATCTGGCGACTCCTCAGGGACAGGACCGTAGTTGGTACAGCTCAATGGTTTCGTATGGTCTGGCCTGGCCTTCTCCAGTTTGCTGTGCTTGAGTGGGCACCCTGCGTGGTATGCCGTACGGCTGCTCTGTTAGTTGCGTGTGTGGTATGTTGCTGACGATTGAGGGCAATTGAGCAGGTGGCGCAGTGTTTCTTCTCGCAGTAATGACGGCTCTAAGTCGATTCAACACCTGTGGACCAAAATAAATTAAAACAAATGCTAAAGTTATGATTATGAGTGAAGAACTGATGCTAGCTATGTATGTATGAGACTGTAACTGTTTCCAAATTGTGTTATCTAGTTGAGTCTGTAAGCTAGTTTCAGATGTGACTAAATGGTCAAAAATTCCTTTTGTCCTGTCTAACACTACTTCTTCTTTCGATATATCTTTAATGTTTGTTTGTAAAATCTGCGTATTAATGGAGAAATTCGTTGTTTTAGAATAAGAAGCTAGCACTGTCACAGTCGTTGTTCTTTTTGCAGCAAGTATGTTTTTAAGTGTTTTAATAACGCAATTCTCGGCGATATGTAGAACTCCAACATCGTGAATCGTTATTTCTTGTCTTTGTCCGTCACACACAATCGATATGGCTACTGGTTTTGTCGTTACGAAGAGCCAAGTGTTTTGCATGAATAATTGCTTCCATACAATATCTGTCGACATTTTGTAGATTTCTGATGTGCATTGAGTTTGTGTGTAGTTCTCAGTTCTAAAAAGTTGATCAACTATGCAATTTTTATTTAATTGCATGTTCTTGACAGCTACAGGATAGCAGACAAATTCTGTATTGCTATGAAGACAATCTTTAAATTCTTCTTGACTCAGTTCAAAGTAACGCTCGTTGTTGTAGTCGAACCCCATGAAAGTCTGCTGAATAGAGAAGCACTCGAACGATCCATCAGTTTTCCTCTCTGGAATAGGCGTGACATGTATGAGTGTATACTTTGTTACGTCGTGTATTGGAAAGTGAGCATATACTCTTATGTGAGTAGTATTTACATTCATCTCAGTCTGTATTATTTGATCCTGAATGATTTTTAAGTTTGATGGTAACTTTTGATTAGCCGTTTTTATTATGTTGCTGACATGTGTTGGTGTTAATATGCTATATACACTTGCTTTTTGTAAATAAATTTCAAGTAAACCTGTATAGTAATCCATTATTTCATTGATGAAATTGTTTGCTAACTCATAGGCTTGCATTACTTGTATTTTAACGTGGTTGTTGTCAATCTTTTTATACCAAACATTGTTCTGATTCATAAATGATATTGCTTCATTTAGTTTTGCTTGGAATTTATCTAGCTTTTTTTTGATTTGCTCTTCAGTTTGGTTTACAGTTGTGATTGTAGATATCATTATTTTTGTTTGATGGTTGGCAGCATCAATAAGTTTCTGCTGGTTGTTATTTAATGTATCTATGTCTCTGTATACTTCGTCATTAACTCCAAACACCGATGTTAAGAGTTGACCTAATACACCTCTTTTCTTCCTATTATTTCTTATTTCTGTTAGGTATCCTTTTGTTGTCTTAAACTTTGTTTTTTCTTCGTTTAAATGGTGATAAAATTCGTTGCAATGCGTTTCGTACATGATTTTTTGCGTATTTATGCAAAATTGTTGGAATTGTGACGTTATTTTTTCAATCTTTCCTTGGTCTAGTTCTAAACTTTCTCTCTCGTAGTCTGTTTCAATTCTAAACATTCCTCGATTGATAGTTGCAGTTCCTATTTTTTCCACATACAATCCTGGATCTATATTTTTTAATGTGTATGTAGGCGTACTTGATATGGTGCCAATTAATAAAACAAGTATTGTTTGTAATAGTAAATCCTTTATCCAATTTTTCGGTGATCGTATACCTCTTCTGTTTGTGGTAGCTGTTGATATGTTACATTGTGTAGCCGTTTGTATGTCTTTACTCGTTGTACCAATTTCCTTGTTTTCGTTTACAGGGAGCGGGATCAATGTATGAATTGATCTCTTCTGTTCAGCTCCTGTTGATTTTTTAATTGTTACCACTCTAACTACCCCATCATTTCCCGGGTGGACTTCTGTGATTTTTGCCAACGGCCATTTACTTGGTTTTATATTGTCATCTTTTACTAGTATTACGGTTCCAATTTTAGCATTTTCATGTGCTTGTTTCCACTTGTATCTTTGCTGAAGTTGATGTAGATAGTCTTTTGTCCAACTGTTCCAAAAATCTTTTTCCATCTTTTGTATCTGTTTCCATCTATTCATTAAGTCAGTATTAATGTTTTCCATCGGATCTGGTGTTCCTACTGCTTCTCGGCCAATAAGAAAATGACTTGGAGTTAGTATAGTGTTGTCATTAACATCTTCGGTTTGCGCACACAATGGTCTTGAATTCAAACACGCTTCAATTTGGTGTAGTAAGGTGGTCATTTCCTCGTATGTTAGAGTCGTATCTCCGATTACTCGTCGTAAATGATGTTTCACTGACTTTACGCCAGCTTCCCAAATGCCACCGAAATGTGGAGATGACGGAGGAATAAAATGCCACTCAGTTCCTATGTTTGTTATTGCGCTTTGGAATTGCGGCGATTGCGTGATTTGTAATATTTCTTGATGTAAGAAGTTGGCTGCACCTACGAAATTTGTTGCATTGTCACTATACATGTGTGACACATGACCTCTACGTGCCATGAATCTGCGTAGTGCAGCGATAAATGTTTCTGTTGTCAAATCTCCCACCAATTCTAGGTGTATTGCTTTTGTTGCTAGGCATACAAAGACAGCAATGTATGACTTGTAAGACTTGTGGCCTCTTCCTTTCATAGTTCTGGTTTGTATTGGACCTGCATAATCCACTCCAGTATGACTGAATGGATATGATTCCGTCACTCGTACTTTTGGTAGGATTCCCATTTTTTGCGAGTTTGTGTCTGCTTTGTATCGTATGCACTTCACACATTTGTTAATAACGCTCTTCACTTTTCTTTTTCCATTAATGATCCAGTATGTTTCAATGTACCGCCGTGGTGGATTTCCGGGAAATACGAGGAGAATTTATCGCATCAACTTTATCGGTGTAACGAAGGGAATCTGTAATCGGTACAATCAAATTCATGACTTCGTTACAAAGTTACTTTGAAATTATTATACAGAGCGAGTAATTATTCATTATTCACTAGCCCCCATTATACAGGCTCAGGCCTAGTTTGGGAGTTAACATCATCATGTTACGTGTTACCTTTGTGTCAATTATACATTTTTATTTTTTTATTTTTATTTTATTTTAGCGAGTTCTGCGCTCGCTGTGATATATTAATTTTAGTAAAAGCGATGGAAGCATAATATTTGCGATCGAATTACCTATGTGTGATATCATCACCATCATTTTAGCTGAAAGACGTTCACTGCTGGGCATAAGCCGCCCTCAAGCTTTGTCTCATAGACTGGTCCTGTGCTTCTCGCATCGAGTGGACTCCTACGGTCTTCACCAGGCCATCGGTAAGCGCGGCATCGGGAGGTTTTCCAACTCTGCGTTTTCTGTAATGTGATTATCATACTCGTCTTCCTGTGTGATATGCTTTAAAATTAATTTAATAGGTACGATTCAAGTTTCATTACTGTGTACAGTATTCATATAATACATATCTTGACGGTAACGAGATAACAGCATAAACAGACGAATAGACTGATATCGAAATAACATCTAAACGTGCCTGGAATTACAATAACGTGCCTAGCAAAGCTGTGGTCGCCTCAGTGGTTAACAAGACAATTTCCAGGCCCAAGTATTGCTCTCTGTTTGCGAGCTATATTTAGCTCAAATGTCAGATACGACTTTTTTACACTGACTTTGTAAATGGTCTATCTTAGTTCAATATCGAAAAGGGTGGAACTCATAGGCAAATAGTTATAACAATTATCATAGGATAAGTTCTTGGTGACAACAAAAGTTTTAGAAATGTCTGGGTGTTATTTTGGTGTATTTTTTTGTCAACACGAATATTGCAATAAAATTCACTGAAAATCACAGCACCAAACACCGTCTTTTGTTTTAAATTCTTTGAAATCGCGCCTTTTTGTGAGTTGTCTTTGTGGTGGCTAGTTCGATTTTCGAATAAACCTCTTTACAACGCCATATATGCATTTTTACTTAGTTTGCCAAATTCCAAATTGAAATCACTTAACTGGGAGTTTCATACAACTTCACCTCGAGGTAATGCATTGTCGAGCAGGTGGGTGGTGTGAAAATATTATTTGCATAATGCTTTTATTTATTAGATTTGAAATTATTAACTTTAAAACTTTCGCGTTTCATAATTGAAAACAATATAATTATCACGGGAAATTTAACGCGATGATTTCGAAAGAAATCATCGCGTTTTTAGATTTGAAATTTCCGTGTTAGTGTGACGGTTAACGGGTCGGAATGGAAGTAGAAAACGCCCAAGTAACATGGGACAAGGGAACCTTACTGCGCGCGAACCTACGAGCTAGCATATAATATATGCCCACTCTACCAGACAAAGCCCTGAGCTCCCTATCTATATCAATATCATCTACAAGCGTCTCGGTGACCCAGTAGCCCAGACATTTGAACTGCGAGACTCTTTTAAGGACACTGCAATTCAGCATAGCAGGTTTAGGAAGATGATGATGATGATTACTTACTTACCCTTAATTCTTATAAAGAGTACACATAGTTCACCACAGTTTTTTACACCATTCATATTTTATGCCTTACTAAAAGTACCCTCTACCTACGTACTTTGCGAATACTTTTTCTTCCATTTGTATGGTGGTGAAAAGCTTCATTAGTATCCTTTTCTCTGACGGCTTAAACACTTATTTAATTACGAGTATTCAATTAGGAGGTTCAGTAAAAGAAAAAACTAAAGTAAGAACACCATCATAGTAAAATTCGTCACTAAAAGCTGGAAAAGGCCTCCAGGTCTCCAGTAGGCGAGGGCTTTAAAACACCCGAGATCGGGAATCGCACTTTCTCTCGAGTGATACATAGAGCTTTATACTACACCTACGAGGAAAATAAAAAACTAAATCTTTACTCATTGAAATTTATATTGAAATTGTTGCAGTTAGTGTACTGCAATTTTCACATGTTCTTTTTTCAAATTGTTTGACACCATCCAACACACAGCTAGTGGCCAGTTTCATTTTGCGAACTTGGAGATAAAAACTCACTGTAAAAACTTTTTGGCTTTTGATATTTAGGTTACCAACGCATAGTCTTACCCAAAATTAAAAAAGAAAACCACGTAAGAAATGGATTTTCATACACTTTTCTCTCCCGCTCAGATGCGTTTTCTCGCCGCATATTTGTTCGATATGCAATGACGTACTTTCTACCGTAAATTTGATAAAGTATCAAGGTACTTTCCGAGCAGGTGTAGTATAAAAAAAATAACACTTTAACACGGGAATATTATTGTTGTTCATTGTTCGTCATTTGTTTCGAAAAGTAATTGTATTTGACAAAATAAGTTCCAGATGCTACTTAGTTTTAATTTCCACGCCTTATTTGAGAAAAGTATTATACAAGCCTTGGCCAAAACTAGGCATTGATGGACTTACGCATGTGTGCCTCGGCTTGTCTCTTTTGCTGGCCGCTGCAGTAATGTACAATATATATGATAGCGCTGGTAAATGAAACTAGCAGCAGAGACGAAATCAAAACGTCAAAAAGGCAGATGACATAACGGAAACACGGATTATGTATTGTTATTGTAAAGATTTGTTTTTATTTGAGTAATATTTTAAAGTCAAAAATGGAAGGTAGATTCACCGACTGTTAGTTTATTTCAATAAAATAATTGGTAACTATATTCGTTCAAAATATTTGTAAAAAGTATTATTAATTACTAAACAAATAATGTACACAATTACTGTATTTTTACAAACCTAAATCTATAATTAATTGATAAACGAATGTCACCGGATGTTGTTGCTGTGTGACGTCTTGTCATTTGTTTAAACGTATAAATAGGCTGGTTCTAGTCGAAAGAACTCAGTATTGAATTGTATTGAACTGTGCACATATCATTATAAAATTAAGTTGTGAGACTTACTGTTGGTGTGAGTAATAAAAAGTGTATACAAGGTGTCTGATCGTTATCATTTGAGAATCCTGAGTACGCCCGCTCTTACATCAGAAGAAAGGGATCAACCCGAGCCTCAACTGGACCCATCAACACAGTCGCCTTGCCTAGCCTACCGACCACTCGACCAGGACATTCGGATGAGCTGAATTTACTTCGTTGCCAGATCAAGTTGCAGAAAAGGATGTTTTTCAAAAACAAAACACCAATACCCACAAGCTAAGTAAAATTTATTTACCTAATTATGATCTTGACCAGCATAAAATAACAATTGAGTGAACAAGTTACCTGTCTATCCACCGTGCGAGGTAGTTCAGTCTATTGCTAGGATGAAGGGATTTTCATGCTTGCTAAGACGCGCCAAGCAATTGGTAGACACTAATGCTCATTCTTTTGCACTCGTAGCACAATATTAAGTAGCTAAACTAGATATTATATTGTGTATTGGAATTGTGTGTGTATTGAATAGACTTCAAATCAATCTAAATCTTTTTTTGAATATGGTACCAAGTCATAAAGTTTACTTTCAAGTATTTTTCCTAATGCTCCAGTGGCATAAAATCATAGTTTTACCAAGCTGAACCCCTCGGGTCAAGCATCAAGAACACAAAACAAACATGATTTGCGCGAAACTTTGACTTTGGATATCAAAATACTTCATTAGATGCCACTAAATATGATACACATACAAATAAAACTTTCGGTTATGCCCATTATTTTCATATCCCTTAATAGAGGAGCTCGTGGCTAAATAATAACTTAAGTTAAGCAACGCTTGACGATGTCGGTCCGTGGATGTGTGACCATTTCAACATACCGAGTTTCCTTCGTGCCTCGGAAAGCACGTTAAGCCGTTGGTCCCGGCTGTCATTTGAAGATCTTTGACAGTCTTTACGGGTAGTCCGAAGCTTGAGATCTGACACCAGTCTTGCCAAAGGGTACTGTGCTACCCAGTTACTGAGTTGTGGAGGTCAGATAGGCAGATTGATTGGTTTAGGTTACTACACCGGTGCACAGGTTAATTTCCATCAAAGCTGTGTATGGTTAAGATAACCGTGTGAACATTATACTCTCGTAATATTTTTCATGTTTCAGATACCATATTGTGTCACAGCCTGAAGCTTCTGCTGAAGGCTAGCGATTCAGATGCTGAGCGCGAAGGTTGACGTGTCAACATCTGAGAGGTTAAGAAGAACAGCATGCAAGCAGTTCGCTGGTCTTAGCTGAACGGTACGAACGTGCGCAAGTTTGGAATGGAATACTCGGTGAGTCGCTTCCATTTTATTTTGATAGTGAAGTCGAATATTCTCTAGTGATGAGATGCTATTTCGAGTTTTAAGTGTTCATGTTGGAACACTGAATTGGTTGGTAGTGGTTATACCTAGCACTATCACTAGGTAATTAAGACACACCTGGTAAAAAGCAAGTAGCTAATAAGTTACCTATTGGGTTGTTAGTACTTTCCTAGTTTCGACATTTGGTTCAGTACGAACTTTAGGATGAGATATCCCATAAGAAGGAGATGAAATATCCAAAATGACTGAATAACTAGTCGTTTTCAGTGGCAAAGCGAGTTAGTAATGTCGTTGGGCTATCGTAATTGTATCGAGTTAGTAACGGTACTGGTCATTTGCGTGTATTCAGGACGGATCTTGTTGCGTAACGATGTACAACCACCGTCTTCAGATCTGAATTCACTTGCTTACTTTCAAAGTAATATTATGATAACAGTAGATCACGCGATTGTTTTTCTTACATGAAAACTGAGTTAGTGACCGACAGTAAAGGGTTACTGTTGATAATCTGATATTTATGATATTGATCAGAGTTAATTCGTGAAGCTCCTTAATAGTATCAGGGTTAGTTGTTTCCCTTTTATAAGCCATCAGTATGTTCCAAAATCTTTAAGTAGAAAACGCGAATCATGTTGGAAGGATACCCGATCGCCAAGTTCTTTGAGAATTAGACGTCATAGTTGATGACTGTGGTAGTGAAACCGAATCTGATTAACATGTCTACTCATAAGACCAATTGTGGACCGCACCTCATGCGTACCATGTGGCGATGGGTTTTTTTAAAGTGGGTTTATGAGTTGAGTATGCATTGCCTTTACTTTGTTTAGTTTAACTTGTTGATCGTAGGACCTTTTTCTAATGAATAGTGTTGTGTGGGAAACTTTAGTACGAAAACTGAAGAGGCCCGGTATTAAGTCCGCGATAGGTGATTATGACAGGATAGTGATCGTTATACACCGAAAGCTTTAAATAGATACGCTTAAACCTACAAGTATGGACACGGTAGGTTAAGGAAGATGCCAGCGGGTCATGTACCAGTCGATGTTGATGTTAAAAGGATTTTAATGATGATGAGCAAGCTCAAAATGTCGAGTAATTGAGTCTATCAGCCGTATTATGTTTGACCGTACCAGTGGATTCTGGCGGAGGTCGGGGTCTTGAGAGACCGTTGTGTGAGAGCAATATAATTGCTGTTCGGCTACAGAGCCGTGGCGTTAGAGGTTTTACTCGAGGGTTTCTGTAAGCTTGGCAGTTTTCGCTGCAGAAGAAGTTTTAAAGTTTGATTTGAGCGACTGGTGGTACATGGCCCAGGGTAATGATTTAGTTAAAGATCAAAGTTCTAAAATTTCCCTATTGTCACGAACCCAATGATCTAGTTTGGTCAGGAGTAGCCGAGCGTTGTGCGTTGGCCTGTGTGGCAACTGTTGGCCTTTATGGCAACTATTGGCCTGTGTGGCAACTAAACGCCAGTGTGCCAACTGCAGGCCTTTATGGCAACTGTAGGCCAGTGTGGCAACTGGAGGTCTTTGTAGCAACTGTGGTCCTGTAAGTTGGTTTAAAATAAACACGTTTGTGTAAGGAACCTTACAGAGGATTCCTGTAGAGTTATGAGGTTAAAATAAAGTAAACTCGCATAGTCACGCGAGAGGTGAGGTCACCATGTTAATGTTGATGACGTTCGAATCGACAAGCCTTCGTTACGAAAATTGAAATAATTTTGGTTTTCTAATTTTTATTACTATGCGTAGATTGTGTTAGTAAGATATACAAAGCTGAAGTACCAATTGAGATTGTAGATGATGAATAGACGTAACATAGGACAGACTAAATCTCTGTGTGAACAGGTTCTGAGTTCAGAGAGTTGAGTTGACTCGACATCGTAGGGACGTGCGAGTAGAGCAATTGAGAAGAGAGCTATGTGATGGCTAAAGGTCGTGAATAAGATACCTGGTGTCTTTTTCTTTTGTTTCATTTAATGTGACATTAGTGACTATCAGTGGTACTTGGACTTTGTAATCACGAAGATTAGAAGCTTTTGCGTTCCGAACTTCACCCTATTGATGATCATTGAATAAGTATAACTTTTCAATTAATCTTTTGGTACCTCATGTAGAATTATTACAAATGGGGAATCCGCTACAATGGCACAGATTACAGCCATTATTATTTTCTTTTTCTTCGTACATCATGCTATTACTCGCGGTACATCTAGAGCTAACAGTCAAACTGAATGGGTTTGGGTTAATAAAATAGGTGAATTGTAATTGGCATTAAAATATACGAAATCTAAGGCTACTGAATGGCCCTTTTTTGATTAACTAGGTAAAATAGCCCCTCCCCTGCAATTGAAAATACCATATCCGTTTAGACCCTAAGCATAGAATGGCCGAAACGGAAGCAAAAAAAAAAATAATAATAAAAAAGGTTTTGGTTTTAGAAAAAGACTTTGGTCACTCAATGAACTTTGAACGACTAGACCGTGATAGCAAGAATAAATAATAATGAAAAAAAAAAGGGTTAAAACTTTTTATAACATTATTCAGAATTGAAAAGCTTAACTTATGGATAAAAAAAAAAGAATGTTTTGTTTGGTTAAATAAAATTTAGTCGAAACAAGTCAAAGACTGGCCTCTGAATCTTTATGATCAAGCAACGAACTACGACCTCTGAGTTTCAGAATTAGTTGGTTAAATAAAATTCTGTCAAAACAAGTCAAAGACGGGGCCTCTGAATCTTTATGATCAAGCAACGATCTGCGACCTCTGAGTTTGATAGTTAAATAAAACTCAGTCAAAACAAGTCGTAAGACTAGCCTCTGAATCTTTATGATCAAGCTACGATCTGAGACCTCTGAATTTGATTTGAGTTAGCAAAATGGATGTGTAAAAAGGGCTTGGTCATGCCTATGGTTTAAGTTGGATGATTCAATAAAATTTAAGTCAAAACAAGTCAAAGATGGGCCTCTGAACCTTAATGGACAAGCCACGATCTGCGATCTCTGAGTTTGACAGTTTCACCAGAACAAGCAATAATGTCGCCTCTGAGTCTGGTCTGAAAGGTTTTTGCATATTTTAATTTTTTTCAATGATTTTCAGAGATTCGCTGGGCCTAGCAAGGCCCGCTCGTCAGTATGGCCGTGATAGCGCTGGTAAATGAAACTAGCAGCAGAGACGAAATCAAAACGTCAAAAAGGCAGATGACATAACGGAAACACGGATTATGTATTGTTATTGTAAAGATTTGTTTTTATTTGAGTAATATTTTAAAGTCAAAAATGGAAGGTAGATTCACCGACTGTTAGTTTATTTCAATAAAATAATTGGTAACTATATTCGTTCAAAATATTTGTAAAAAGTATTATTAATTACTAAACAAATAATGTACACAATTACTGTATTTTTACAAACCTAAATCTATAATTAATTGATAAACGAATGTCACCGGATGTTGTTGCTGTGTGACGTCTTGTCATTTGTTTAAACGTATAAATAGGCTGGTTCTAGTCGAAAGAACTCAGTATTGAATTGTATTGAACTGTGCACATATCATTATAAAATTAAGTTGTGAGACTTACTGTTGGTGTGAGTAATAAAAAGTGTATACAAGGTGTCTGATCGTTATCATTTGAGAATCCTGAGTACGCCCGCTCTTACATATATATATATATATATGTATATTTTTTGTTTGTATTGTTTTTTGTAATAATTTAACAATTTTAATTTTATATTCATATTTCAATTTATTTTATATACCTTCGTATCTTTCTTTATACACATGCATTTTAAGTTATACCAATAGCACTTAATTAAATTAATAAAAAAAAAACCAATGTGTGCTTACACACTGGTTTTTTTTTTTTTTTTAATCATTGTACGAAATTAGTAAATGTCGCTGGGTGCACATTTGTTTTCTTCTTGTTAAACTCTATGTATTGCTTTAGTGTGTATTCGTTTGTTTTTCCAAATAAATAAATAAGTATGTCTACGGCTCTCGTACATGTTAATACTACAACAGATGATCACGGTTCATATTTTGTCTTCTCTTCCTCCACGGTGGTGTCCACCATAGCGCCCATCATTTTCACATTAGAATTTTAATAAGCTGATATCTTAGAAGTTATGTAGTGACATGATTAAAAGATCAATGACTAAAATAATAACAAAATTCTTGAAGGTAAAATTTACTTATTTTGGAATTTCAAAAATTATACTCAATCTTCAATTTATTAAATTCAAATATAATAGGAGAGAACCGTTTAATATAATCATACAAAGAGTATCTACAATTTAACCTAATTATGTTAAAAGTTTTAAAGCGAGACTATACTTCATAAAAGATAGCTTGATCTCTGCGACAGCTTTCAGTATCAATACAGTAACAATAGCGCTTGACAGGCTAACAATAACGTATACGTCAGTTTGATATATGTCGCAGAGATCAAGCTATCTTGTAAGAAGTCTAAGTAACTTTCTTATTGTAACTTTTTTAATTGGTGCTTTTCTCATTTTGAATCGGGCAACGAAACACGTTCTTTCTCAGAGCAATGACTATTTATTCTAAAGCATAGAGAGAACATACAAATTAGGGACAAATTACGATATATCTAAGCTCTTCTCTCTTATGACGCAGATTGTACACTTAAAAGAGACAAACGTATATGGATTTATCCATGATTAAAGCTAAATGGACGTTCCGAAATTGTCAAACGGTCACACTTGGTCTCTTATTATACGATCAATTAAAAAGAGCAAAATAATTGCTTAGTACACGATTAACCGTACAAACTAATTGGTTTAGTCGTATATTACGTCGTTAAAGTAAGTACGTGTGCTGGGTCATTGTTTTATTAAAAACTAATCATTTTTTGCATAATTTTGTAAAAAAAACGGTGCGAAGAACAGATCAATAATCTGTTAAAATGGCTTGTTTTGTGTTATCGTGCAAATCGCATTCGTCACGGAAATAAAACAATGTATTTGTAAGCTTTCATCGGTAAGAGTTCTTTTTCAGTTTTCATATAAAATCACGCGAAATATTTGGATGTGATCACTATTATATTAGATTGATAATGATCCCTTCAAACTATCTTTATTACAAATTATGTTGTTATAGCGAATTAATTTTCAAAAAAATAATTTGGTTATTTGTTAAGCTAGTGATGTGATACTTTTTATCGATACGATAATTTTATGCCCATAAATTGGAGAAGGTATCGTTTTTTTTCAGTATGGCTCCAAATGAGAAAGAGAATTGGTCTAAAGCGATCCCAAGATCCAGAAATTATTGTACTAAGCATAGCCGAATATGTTCTAAACATATTTTACGGACGACTGCTTTATAAGTAGTGATAAATGGAGAAGGCTTAAACCTGGCGCCATACCATCTCTATTATTGGTAAGTAAAGCCATATTCACGTGCGCTCACTTAGTGTTCAATTCGCGTTAATTTTCGCCTAACTCAAAACGTTCACAGTCCTGTGCCCAAAGCTTCGTGAAAAATAATTATTTTCTTGCAGACTTGAGGGGTGGACTAAATAGTTTAATATAGAGGACTTGGATTACGCCGATGACCTATGCCTGCTGAGTCATACCCACGCTTGCCATTAGAAGAAATTAAAATTCTTAATTACAGTCCGAAGAAAATCTGCAGAATCCTTAACAACTTTACCTCTAGTGGCCGTGTATTGAAACGTGATGAATCGCTGATGTAAACAAATGAACATGACTACATTTATGATCCATGTGCTTTTTCAGAATACGGCAGAGATATTGTAAATTATATAGCAGGGAGTGTTGTAACTGGGGATAATCAAGAAAAAATTAAGTCACATTTGACTAAAACTGTAATATTTAAAGGACAGTAGACTAGAAGAAAGCAGTTTAAATTATTCGATTTTCAAATTATTTTATTTTATATCCTCAAATATTAAATAATAATTCGTTTTGATCTGATTGTATTTATTTGATTACATAAATTTTAGATAAAAAAAACCATCACAAAGAATAATCCGACTTCCAAAGCAAAACACTAAAAAGCTAAAATAAATGTCTTTATAATACCTCCTTTATTTTTGTCGCTTTGCGTCATCGACTTCCGAAGCGAAAGATATTTTCTTTTTAGTGTTATGCGTTCGGTTTATTTTTTGTGAAAAAGATGTTTATTCTTCTTTTTAATTACACACCATCACATCATCACCAGCAAGTTCTATAGTAAGGTACCTAAAGGCTGGACAAAATACCAAATTTACACATTTGTGCTGTTTGTCGTTAATGAGTTCGGTTGTATGTTTCATATCTTGATAACTGCTTTACCGATTTTGATGAAACTTACACTTACTTACACAACACAACGCAGCACACACTTACAACTTAGGAAACAAGTTAAGAGATACTTAATCCAATAAAAAAGAATGATCACAATCCGATTATGAGTTTCAGAGAAATGCGTGGAATGGACAAACATACATACATACAAACAGGAATAAAATTTGGCACACGTGTTCAGAAGCCCATATAACGTAAATTATATCTGGTTTTATAAGTCGGTAAAAAGAAAAGTAAGATGTTTTCATGCTTCGGAAGGAAAGATAAGCTGCGAACTAATGCTCGTTACTTACGTTGGAGATTGGAAAGCGGTTAAAAAAACTGACATCAGTGTTTGGTCAATAGACTTTGCAGCACACACGACAAGAAGAAGAATAGGATTATCATGTGAAAGCCTGTTGGAACCCGAGCGAGATTATTTAAACAAAGAATGTATTCTTTGTTTTTGTAATCCATGGAATTTTTGACATGACAATACATTAATTCCGATGAGTAAATTATATGTCAAAAATAAATTTATATCGATACCTCTGCAAATTACGGCACATCACTACCGATATCAAAAATGTGGACAGCATTGCCATAAGCAACCCTTACAACTATATACCTGTCCTTGTTATTCACACTGAATGTGTCATAAGTAAAAAGAGTATAACTAGACTGAAATTTCACGCTCCCTCTATGCTTTAGTCATTACTCTGAGCGTTCTTTGTTAAATCTCCTAAACGTTTTCGCTTTAATCTTTTTACTCGGCGCCTACACCAAATTGTAGTAGCCTAGACTCTACAATATTAAATAATACACTATATACTTCGTATTTAAGTTTTTTCGTATTAATTTTATATATTTTCCTTCAATTTTTCAATCAAATGATGCGCCTGACGCCCATAAGGCGTCTGCCAAAAATGTCGTTTAGAATGCTCCAAATACGAAAACAAAAGTATTGAAGGGATCGCAGACTCCTTCCATTACTTACAAGTTGAATGATGCATCGTGGTGATCTCTTGGTGCTGAAATTCGGGGGTAATATGTAGTTCTATATTTAGGGCAAGTGTCGTGGCTAGTACCTAGTGGTTAATTCGTGGCCGAAATCTGGTGCAGACGTCATCATAATTTCACCTTCATTGCTAGCTTAAGTAGCGTCACAACTCACGAGATTATGTAGGTAAGATAGTCAAGTCGGTAAGTATCACTATTTGAAATAAATAAATAGTGGTGGTGGTGTAATAAATGTTTGGCTGCTTACATGTTTGTTAACCAATCACGCCTCAATGTCTTAACGAATTTGGATGACATTTCCTTAAAGGTATGTAGACTATGATTTGCAATAGGACATAAGATACCGGTAAAACGGGGTGAATAGAAACGGTGGGATGAATAGGAACAAAACTTTGATTACAATTAAGATTTATCTTGGTACCACTTTATAGTTTCAAACAAAGCATTGTTTTTTTATAATTATTTAATATATTGTAGTAGGTACCTACAAAAATGCTGGAAACTTTTTGCGCTCCTATTCACCCCATTTTACGGTACTTGTCTTCATCTTGCTGCTATATTTATTCCCGTGGGATGGTTCTCGACTTTCATGCGGAAGAAGCTGCTCGAAAAAGCTAGTTCGAAATAAACCAATTTTCGGGCAGTTATTACTCATAAATATTTGTGATTTCTGCGATCAACAGACATCTGCAGTGCTGCAGTGCAATTTAAATATTGGAACAGGAGTCGAGCTCCCATTTGCATCCTTAATTAAAGTAAAAACTTTCAATCCGGAGTTGTTTTAATGTTCAATTTACTCGCAGAAAATTTCTGCAGCTTTTAAGCTCAAAGTATGGTAACGAAAAAAAGAGTAAACGTTGTACTCTTGGTAATTAAAGCCATTAAATAAAGAAACAATTCGTTTTTTATTTCATCTAATAAACAGTTCCTCTCCACGTTGGCTTAATAGTATTACATCTATATGTACGTGTTATAAGCTCCTTTGTGAGGATGAGGCAACGTTGAGGCAACGTTGTCATCATCATTCTGTTGTCCTCATTTTAATTTATTTGGAGTCGGTGTCACATATCTGCTTCTTCCATTATTCTTACCACGATCATGTCATGTGCCCTTTATTATCTTCTGCTGAAAAGTCATTGTGATCAGCTCTGATGAGGTAATCCTGAACACTAGGCAGGATTGTAAATATGTTTTGTATTAAAGAGTTTTTCATAGCGTAGTTTATTGCGAATTTATTTATTATATTAGCTGTTTCCCGCGACTTTGTCTGTCTGCGTCGTTCTCGTAGGTTTTTATTTAATTTTCCCACAGTGATTGTGATTTTTACCGTGATAAAAAGCATATTACTCCTTATAACATCAGCTATCTACTAGTGGAAGTCTAGTCAAAATCGGTCCAGCCGTTTCGGAGATTATCCGGCACACACAGACAGACAAAAATCACATGAATTCAATAAAAAGTTGTTTTTTTTTAATATTACTTAAAGACACTTCAATTTTATTTTTGTTTGTATAGACAAACATAATTATGTTTTGTACCTTCATTATAAATAAATTATTTTAGTATTTACTCTTTTTGTGCAGTTGATGACAATAAGCTCGTCCTCACGCTAACTGGCGAAATGTGCACTTCTACCCAACTCTTTGGGGACAACTAGCGTGATGTTATGTAAAGCAGTATTTACGTTATAGGTAACATTTATGTATGTACCTACGTTAAAATCCTGTCTTCAATTTAATTTATATTGCTCGAAGGACCAGTAGCTTCGTTTCTGTAAATCTGTCTAATCCCTTTTGGTATAACCACCGCTACCAGACGGAGGGTTCCTAAGCCACTGAATATTTTATGAATTGCTTTTCTTGAGCTTATAATTGGCTACTATATAAGGATGTTTAATGATAGGCCAGACTCTGAGGTGTTGAGGAGAGTCATCCAGCTACACGTGAGGAGATGACACTATTATAATTAATATTTTTACTAACATAGTTTTAAGACCTTTGTTACTAACAACTATGGACATGTAATTAGTCTGCAATAAATGGATTTTATTTCTTTTTTATTTATTTTTATTTTACAGACTTTCAGCAGTTATTTAATCATTCAAGTAGCATTGTTGTTATTTATTTCAAAAGAGATTTATTTTTTGCGTATGGGAGATAATCAATACTGTTCAATATAGGGTTATGATAAATATTTCGCAGAATAAGTTTTTGCCATCTCTGAATAGTTTAGACAAAGATGAAACGGAGCTCTAAAATGGATTTCCATAATGGCTACACTGAAAACTCGGGATCTAAACTCCAGCCAGAATTAATGAGATTGAAACCGTACGCTTGTCACGGGTTTCATTATAATTGGAATTTGTGCTATTTGCCTTTATTCAATTATCTTTATTAAAATATTATTTATATTGTATTTAGATACTGTTTCCGTAAGTGTGTCCGTGGCATAAACAGTAGGCCCTATCAGAATATCAGCGCAGCGTTATTACCTTTTTTGGATATCGCTGCACATGCTGAGATAGGAGCCTTTTTGGTCTCGCACAGGGTTTTTTATTTTATTATTGTTTAAGTGTATGCTTATATTCTCGTGTCTCCTGTGCGGGTCACAAATAAATATTTTTCTTTCTTTCTTTCTTTTCTTGTTCATTTTAAGTTAATTCAGGTCATGCTTTTTATCTTTGTCTTTTGAGGCCGTCGTTTGCCGAAAGGGACGTCGTTTCGACTCATTCATCATTCTGAATTTTACCCAGCTTTGATGTTCCGGACAAAAAATACAGATTTCACTGTAGACACAGCCACATCGTAAACATTTTGATATTTTCTGGGAATCTGTATAAAGCAGTATTCGTGAGTGGGTTTTTCATTGAGTTATTTTCTTCAATGTTGTTTTTATTGCTTAAATTAAATGTCAAGGAGCTATGTAAATAATATTCATTTAGGTTTAATAAAAGTTGGGTCGTTATGGTTTTTTCTGTTTGCCATTTCAAACTCATATCGAACCTTTAAAACGGTTTAGAGAAAAAGGCTTTCAGCCACGAATTAGACGAATCATTTATTCGCCGGTTTAAAGGCAATTCAATCAATTAAAAAACTCTCTCTGGGGTTACAATGGACGGCTTCATCGCAATCAGCGTCTCATTCAGAAAACATTATTCAGATCTTTTTAAAAGTAAGTCCAATTTATTTCAGGGACTTTTCAGAATTTGAAAAAAAAAACCTTTTAAACAGGTTAATTGAAAGTTTTGCAGAATATTCTAGATTTTGTCAAGTCTTATCTACTTTACAGTAATTTGATGTAAAAATAGTAAACAAGACAGCGACAAAAAGAAATAAAATGCCGTTGGTGGAGAATTATACAGAATTAACGAACGTAAGCCGATTAAGTTATGAAATGAGGTAGGTTTATGAATTCCATACATAGGTTAGGTTCTTAGTTTAAGATGTAGAACTACTGCAAAGCAAATGCAACCGGGATCAATAAGTACGTATCTGTAAATATTGGTGCAGTGAATCATAAAGTTGTTGGTTTATGTCTCTGGAAAGCGTAGTGGAAACTTAATAGTTACACAGAGATATTATTGAGTTAGTTAAACAAACAGAGTTTAGTGTTGTGGATGCAACTTTGCCGTTATTTATTTACAGCTTATCACATTTGCACGAATATACGAACCCGCAAGTGTAGGACGACATTCGGAATGAATGTGCAAGGATTTTATCTCATTTGGGGTTTTTAAAAGCGGTGTCTGACCTGGTGAACCTTGACCAATCGAAGCTTCTCGAATTTTCCTACACATATTTGTCAGTTCTGAGTTTGAACTTTTTACATTTATTTATTTTAATATTTTTCAATTTATTTTTAATAAAACTAGCTGTTGCCCACGACTTCGTTTGCATAGCATCAGTACTTCTAATAGCCTATTTTATATATCGCGCTGTTATATTGAAGGTGTGTGGTCAGGGGCCGCCTTACTTCAGAACTTATTAGTAGACCAAAGAAACCTAAATTACAAACCCTTAAGAAAGATTTCCGAGAGAAAAATTATACTATGTTCTTCCCAGGATATCAAACTACCTAAAATAAAATACCTATAAACGTGTAACATTGCCTAAACGCAGACTGTCCCTCAAATGCGTACGAACATTCGTACAATGAACGAACATTTGAGTGATCCCATCTATGTAAACAAAGGAGTTTTCATTTAAGTAGGAATCTGACCTTTCTAAATGTTCTTAGACGTCTTATTATTAAAATATTCGCCATTGAAAAACACTTTAGGCTCTATTCGTATTTCTCCGAGGATAAAAACATTTCTCGGTATTGGCTGCTGAGTACCGTCTGTTAAAATTGATGTAAACAAGTTGAGTAATCTCCCAGGAGGACCTGGAAAAGTCCTTAATCGGGTATTAACCTTTTTAATCAACCACAATTTGAGGTTCAATCAGACACTTATATTTTCTAATGGACACCCTATTAGAGTGTGGGTCAAAGGGTCAAACGGATGAACACCTGGGCCAAGCGAGCGTAATTTCCATAGCACGAAGTAAATTTTGAACTTCATTCTTGTTTATTTTGTGGCGCCTCATTTGCCGGATAGCCGGAACTTTCAACGCGTGTTGCCGTCGCGAAGTACGGCGCCACACTAGTTTAGTAGACAAAACGCACATGAGATTGCAATAGCGAGATGACGCGCCACCTAAGGCGCGGCCTACTAGTTCCGCGCGAACTATAGCTATCTATATCTGTAGTTTGCTTCATAACCAGTCACAAACGACAGAGAACGTCATAGACGTATCCACGTTTGATTGACTAGCTTCTCTGAAGACATGACATAATATTCGCTTCAGAGCGATTAGATTGATTCTAGAAGCGATGACCAACGCTTTGAGATGCCTGAACAACTCACGAAACAGTAAATAGACGCCAGACAGTTACCCGTTGCGCTAGTAACCGGTTTCATTCAACCGTTTTTCAAATGTAACTCGTAATTTTAAAACCACTTGAATGAATCCGGAGCTATAACTGTAGTGAGACAGAAAAAATGCGACCCCAATCTCAGGCAATAAAGGTTCCGTGAAAGTTACACCAATGCGAACGTCTTTGGTGTTCCGAAAGAATTCAATTAGGTACGAGGGATTTTCAACCAATATATTTTGTATCAGAAATGTCTAATGGGGGTAATGAAATATTATTAAAGGGCACCAGAGTATTTTATGAAATGAATTTAAATAAAACTGGCAATCTCAGAATAGGAGTAAGTTGATCTGAAAACTAAATAAATATAATTAATTATTTATAAATTTAATTATAATTACCTATAGGTATTCAAAAGAAAACAGCTTCAATAAGCAAACACTTGTAGTTCTAAATACAAAAAAAAATATTTAGCATATTTGGTAATTATGCTTACGTTCTCATTTATCAAGTAAAGGAATTTACCTGTTAGTGTTTAAATTCTCTCATACCTATATGTAGTATAGTATTTCTGGGAACATCGTCCTCACGTATATGAATTTATTAATGTATGTACTTATGTAAATATTGTAAAAACTTTTTTTTAAAAGAGTAAGTATTTTGAAACCCAATCTCCTTTCACTAATAACGTTTCCTTTTTCCATAATTTCTCAGTAATACTTAGTTAGGTGCATAGGTGACAACGGTAGGTAGTTAAAAATAAATACACAAACAAAAACATTATCTATTTGGAGCATGACTATTCACATTACAGTTATATTCTGCGTAGAAACTTTTCAGAGAATACCTTTTTGTATACAAACGTAGAGTATCTCCTTTCTCGTTAAGGATTAGCAGGAAAACTTCTAAGTTGAGAAACGTACTTGAAGCGCTAGGAGAGCATGTTTATACATTTCTGTACCGAGTACACGATCCACGTTTCACAGCATGGAGTGTTACGTCAATAAAAAGTTGAGAACGAGGGCTTTTGACTGATTCCACTTCCAAATGTTCAACTGTCACCTCGAAGAGAAACGAACAAGATTCTTTGTGGCATTCGTATTTCGTTATTTATAACTTTTTCATAACTCCTCAGTACTCAGAGGCTCTCGAGGTTTCTGTCAACAAATTGTGAAAGATTGTTATGTCGAAGGGTGGTCTTCGTAGATGGTACTCGAACTGCGAACGGTTCAATGAAACTGCGTTCATAGCTTGTAGAAAGCCACGTCGAGGCTTTAGACCTTTTCTAAGTGCCTTTTAAGTGCTCGCTTTTTTAATGTCTCCTTTTGTATCGTTTGTACGTTTAGTGTTGCGCGAACATGCGGATTATTATGCACCTTGATTAGTGCACACTGTTTTTTAATTTTTTCATTGTTCGATGTGGAGTCGTTTGGCGAAAGCTTATGTCCAGCAGTGGAGGTTTTTAGCTGTAATGATGATAATGATGGTGTGTTTAAAATATGCTGAACTACAATCCTGATTTTTTTAAACCCTGCACAAAAGATTATCAGTTGTGTCATGTTATCAGTTGATCTCTATTCTATTTATATCTTAAATTTCCATATTACATTGTAAGTTCACGTAACTTCACAGTAGACTCTAGTGGCTACCCGTGCCGCAATGAATTGAGTTTATCATTGACTTGGGAATAGAGAAAACATAAAGAGAATTTTCTGCTGATGGTATTTATGGTAGTGAACTCAAATCAAAGAGGTTTTCCGTTCAGGTGCTATAGTAAATACGTATTATATAATGTCTGAAATTCCTGTTTATCCTAATAACATAAAATATGGCATTTTTAAATTTTTAGTGTGAACCTATGAAATACAAATTTTATTTCTGTAGAAAAGATTTCGTAAAAGGGTTTCTTCCAGCAACTTTTCTAAAGATGGCAACTACATTTTTTTGGGATTATTAAGCAGTTTTCTACGAACATGTCCGTATACCGTCCTTCGCCCACTGGTAAGTACGGAGGCTCTGTTAAGTTCCTAATGGGTTATTATGTACTTTTTCCGTGGCCTGTTCCACAAGATCCGTGATTTTTGCCAGAATTAAAAGTAAACAACAGTGAATTAATTTTGGTAAGCGGTAGCGCAGCTTGACGCAAAATAATATAAATAGACGAATTCAACGATGACTTTTAGGAATCGAAAAAGTCAAAGTTTTGAAAGTCATCTGATTTAGGGAAATAGCGCAATTCCTTCATCAGATTTGGTTACCTAGGAACTATTAGAAACTATAACATGTAGGTATCGTTTACCATAATTAATGTTGAGCATCCCCAACATTTATTACTACGCTTCTATATTCAGAAAAGCTTCATGTCTTTGAAATTAGCCATGGAAATACCTTGAAATGTGGACCGCTTTTACCATGTTCAAATTAAAAAATTTTATATGTTTTCTTTTATTCACCATGTCTTCATTTCTTGGTACCTTTGATTATAAGACAACTGAAGCATTCGTAGCAGATAGCTGAATTTTGGTATAATTATATTCCTAACTCAAACAAAGAGTATTTATGTTCTTCACGTCAGCCGTAGGCTAGTCAGGGGCGAGTGGCATTAGCTTAGATGTTTTTGTATGATCTTGTTACTACTTAAGAAAAGTTAACAGAACATTGAAAAACACGAATGTGGAGAAATAGTGGGTGGGGTAGTTTTGTATGGAACTCCTTATTATGGCTTAAACCGCTGAACCGATTTAGATGAAATTTGGTATGGAGATAGTTTGAGACCCGGGCTTTTTTTTTCCATAAATCTCTAAGGGGGAAAAATGAGTGAATGTTAATTTTGTATGTAACTTCTTATCATGCAACTTCATCTAATTATGATCAGATTTAGATATAATTTGGTATGGAGATAGTGAAAGACCATGAGAAGGACATAGGCTACTTGCATAAAACACGAAAGGGGGAAAAATGGGGACGGGGCGTTACTTTTGTATGAAATTTCTTAATAGGGCTTAAACCGATGAACCGATTTAGATGGCATTTGGTATGGAGGAGATAGTTTGATACCTTGGGAAGGACATAGACTACTTTATTTGCAAAAAACATGAAGGGGAGACATGGGGGGGGTTTAATTTTGTATGTAACTTCTTATCATGCAACTTCTTCTTATTATGAACCGATTTAGATGAAATTTGGCATTCCAAATTTCCCCATTTCTAATTAGAAATGGGGAAAGAATGCTTGGAAACATGCTGGTCCTGCTCCATAGGGCAATCTTCGGTGTAGACAAAAGCAAATTTGTTAATTTATTTTCCTATTCATAGTTATTGTATTCATTGTTTTTTTTTTTAAATTGACTCACACTGTTCCGTTGTTGTTGAATAAGGTATTTTACCTATGTTTGCAATATTTGTAAGTATGTGAGAACCATGTTCCTACTTATCAAATTAATTAATTTTCCTGTTAATGCTTTTTAATACTTTATACCTGTACGTAGTATAGTGTGTAGAGTTTATTCTGGTGCATCGTCCTCACATATATTAATTTATTCGTGTATGTACTTATGTAAATATTGTAAAACACCTATTTTTTTAAAGAGTAAGTATGGAGTTTCTTGTGCGTTCTTCTCCATAACAATCTACTTTCCGAATGCACGGTAGAATCAATTTTTATTACTTGTATAATAGCACAAAACAATCAAAAGAGTCACGGGTCCGAAAAAAACATTGCGAAAACACAAGCATTGTAAAAGTTTCGCCACAAATAAATGGGCTACGCAATAAGCTTGGCATAACAGTTTCGTAGCTATTTCGTAGCGGTCTCGTAGCAGTCTCGTAGAGCCAAGCAATGATCATTTATTTTCTTACGTTGTGAAGTGCCTGGTTTTGTACTTTCACATTGAGTGTCCTTAATTTTTTTTGCTGCGGCCTTTAAGTACATTCTTTAATTTTTTTTAAAGTCACTTCTTTGTACTGCTCCAAAATGCGTCAGCCTTCTCAAAAAAGCGTCGCTGAGGTGGTCAATACTATAATAAAATACGCAGCTTCACTTTCCCATTGATTGCGCCTCTTCGATGATTCTACATATTGTCCAGTTACGGTAAAACTTAGGACATAATACTACACCAATTTTACATCACAATATCCACAAGGAATCAATTTCATCATCAACATTTCAGCCGAAAGACGTTCACTGCTGGACAAAGAACTCCCGCAAGCTTCGCCACACGGATCAGTCGTGTGCGTTTTGCATCCACCGGGCTCCTGCAGTTTTGACCAGGTCGACACGGGACGTTGTCCTTCCGTTTAATGCAGGTATTATCGGGGCATGGCTGTTTTGGCAAATACCTGCACTCAGTGGCAAGACGGGAGGCAACCCCCATGTGTCACCAGTGCGGTTGCAACCAGGACACGGCTCTGCAAACTCTCGAGCAGTGCCCCGCCTGGGAGGCGCAGCGCCGTGTTATGGCGGCAGAAATTGGGCAAGACTTGTCACTGTCGGCCATTGTTAGGGCAATGGTCGGCAGTGAAGGGGCATGGAAAGTGGTTGCATCTTTCTGCGAGATAAGGAAGCGGCGGAGCGGGTCAGGGAGGCAGATTCTCTCGCTTACCCGATTCGTCGCAGAAGGGCAGGACGGCGCAGGCGGCGAAACGCCGATCTGATGCCGCTATAACAGGGGTCAGCGGACGATAGATCGGGGACTCTATCGTTCATGCTGCACGGCCCCTGGAGTTGTGGTGATATCCCAGTGCACCCGGACATCGCCGATGGAGAAGGGAGCCCGGAGGCGGGCAAAGAAGAAGGAGCCCAGAAGTGGGCCACGCTGGATGGGTCGCGAATGTCATGCGTAGCAGTTCTCGCGGCCCACCCATCAAGGCGAAAGTAGGTGCACAGGCGGAGTTTTTAAGCAATGTGTTCAGGAATAAATATACAAATAATTAAAACAGCCGCTGTATTTCACTTGAAAAAATCCGGCCAAAATTTTCTAGCGCTCTGTGTGTCCTTACCAGACTGGTATGTCACCACCCCTATTCTTATAATATATATATCAAAACGAACAATCCTTAGCAATCGTTTTATCCTTAGCAAATTCTTGGTTGAAGGATAACACGGATTTTATAAAACTTATATTTTAAAATATTTAGTTTTTTGAATTCTCCAAAAATTACCGATACCCAGCCAAGTGAAGGCAAAGCTTGCAAATTACAAATTATGTTCAAAAAATTCTAGTACCTACTCGGTACACTGGTTTCTCGATTGCTTTCAAGAGTTTGGAAGACTTTGTGATACAGTCTGAATATTTTTAATCCCTACAGCTTTTTTTGAAACGTTCAGTAATAGCGTAAAAGCAATCAAGTTATCGAGTAAATGGTGCCAGTATGCATTATTTATTAGCATAACAACATACGATAATAATTTTTAAATTCCCTTTTTAGGTTTTTATTGACTTGAATATCTAGATTCATAAATATACACCATGCCTGTTAATACTATCGTAAATCTAGTTTTGTTAAATAATACAACGCTAAAGAATATTTTCTTGATATTATGTTATTATGCATACACAGTAGGTATGTCTTTAACCGACTTGAATGTGTTCTGGCGTTTCTTGCACGTTATTTTCTATAGATACCTACGCCTTGAAACGGGTAACGGGTTGACTGGTAGAAAATGCCTAAGGCATTAAGTCCGCCTCTGTACGTTTGTGTGCATGAAGTATTAAATAAATGAATAATAATAAATAAACGGGGAACTACTTGTATTTTTCTGCCTGACCGACTTCCTTAAAATTCAAAAGTGCCGATAAATGATTTAAATGAAATAAATGCTTTGAGTTTGAGACTCAATAACAAAGGTCATTTCCACCTTAAACAAGACAGGTACATACCACGGTTTACCTACCCTTAAGGGATCCCAAAAAGTGAAATTTATTCCTACCTACATAACCATTGTATTATTATCACTGTTTGACTGCCTCATCATCGATCACTATTTCATGCTTTTAGTTACCATTGCGCTTTTGCATTGAGGTTGGGATGTCGCAGTCAAACAGGGAATGTGGACTTTTTCCTAAGGCGTCTGGAAATGAATTCCAGGGTCCCTACCCAGGCTTCAGGTCGGCTTCACATCAGCGCGTGCGTTGGCCTACCCCAACGCACTGTTAGCTGCCTACTCCGTGTCGCCGCGCTACGTGTCTACCTACTACCTACTCTGCACCACCTCTTCCGGTGATTTCCGGCGAATTTATCGCATCAACTTTATCAGTGTAACGAAGGGAAACTGTAATCGGTACAACCAAATTAATGACTTCGTTACAAAGTTACTTTGAAATTATTATACAGCGCGAGTATTTTTAGCGAGTTCTGCGTTCGCTGCGATATATTAATTTTAGTAAAAGCGATGGAAGCATAATTTTTGCGATCGAATTACCTATGTGTGATATCATCACCATCATTTTAGCTGAAAGACGTCCACTGCTGGGCATATGGCCGCCTTCATGCTTTGTCTCATAGACTGGTCCTGTGCTTCTCGCATCAAGTGGACTCCTACGGTCTTCACCAGACCATCGGGCAGGGCGGCATCGGGTGGTTTTCCAACTCTGCGTTTTCTGTATTGTGATCGTCATACTCGTCTTCCTGTGTGGTATGCTTTAAAATTAATTGAATAGGTAAGATTAAAGTTCCACTTCTTCATTCCTACAATACATCAAATCTTGACGGTAACGAGATAACAACACAAACAGACGAATATACTGATGTAGAAATAACATCTAAACGTGCCTGGAAACACAATAACGTGCCTAGCGAAGCTGTGGTCGCCTCAGTGGTTAACAAGACTATTTCCAGGCCCAAGTATTGCTGTCTGTTTGCGAGCTATATTTAGCTCAAATGTCAGATACGACTATTTTACACTGACTTTGTAAATGGTTTATCTTAGTTCAACATCGAAAAGGGTGGAACTCATAGGCAAATAGTTAAAATAATTATCATAGGACAAGTTCTTGGTGACAAGTTTCCTGACGCAAAAGTTTTAGAAATGTCTGGTTGTTTTTTTGGTGTAAATTTTTGTCAACATTAATATTGCAATAAAATTCACTGAAAATCACAGCACTAAACACCGTCACTTGTTTCACGTTCTTTGAATTCACGCCTTTTTTTTACCCGGCTGCAAGGAAAGGGTTATTTGCATAACTTTAATTTATTAGATTTGAAATTTTCGTGATAGTGTGACGGTTAACGGGTCGGAATGGAAGAAGAAAACGCCCAAGTAACATGGGACAAAGTACCTTCCTGAGCGCGAACATAAGAGCTAGCATATAATATATGCCAGCTCTACCAGACAAAGCCCTGAGCTCCCTATCTATAACAATATCATCTACAAGCGTCTCGGTGACCCAGTAGCCCAGACATTTGAACTGCGAGACTCTTTTAAGAACACTGCCATTCAGCTGCATAGCAGGTTTAGGAAGATGATGATGATGATTACTTACTTACCCTTAATTCTTATAAAGAGTACACATAGTTCACCACAGTTTTTTTACACCATTCATATTTTATGCCTTACTAAAAGTACCCTCTGCCTACGTACTTTGCGAATACTTTTTCTTCCATTTGTATGGTGGTGAAAAGCTTCATTAGTGTCCTTTTCTCTGACGGCATAAATGGCTTAAACATTTTTATTTAATATTCAATTAGGAGGTTCAGTAAAAGAAAAAACTAAAGTAAGAACAACATCATAGTAAAATTCGTCACTAAAAGCTGGAAAAGGCTTAACTTGATGGATGAAATCTGCGATAGTAAAGCCTTATCGTATCGTTATCTGTCGTTGAAATTCCTTGCTGTGAAATTCACAAAATTAATACCCCTTATATTTGAGATTAAAGTAGTAGGTAATTAAAAAGTTTGCCGGGTAGTTATCCTGTCAAGCGTTAATTAGCAGACACAATAGAAATTACCATTGTCTTTTGCCGAATCGGCGATCTGGAAGTCAACTAGATTGTAGGATAGATTAGTTTCTTGTAAGCGATTGTCTAAAAAGAGTCATTTAATAATTATACAAATACAAATAGCCTTTATTTCTGATAATATAAATAAATTTTAACAATTATTATTATTATTACATCCTTTTATAATTTATTTTACATGCTATAATATCATTCCATAATACCTACAATCATGCCATTAATAAAAAAATATTACATATTATTATAAAGGGTGTCTCAGAATGTTTTTCGTTTTTGATACTTAAAAAAAAGGTACTAGAATTAGTTAAAACTCAGTTTAATTACTATTGAATTAATGAGCAGTATTGTAATTTTATTTGTAAAAAACGAAATTAAGTAAATTCGCACCGTCCTCGTCCTGACACTCGTTTGCCTGCAACTAAAATTTTCATTATTTGTTTCGTCTGTGAGTCTTTGCTTGCTTTTAAACATTCAGGTTGGGTGGCACTAGTTTGTAAACTTAACTTTTTAAGCAGCTCTATAGGAGAACATCAGCAAGCGTTTAATCTGGGCTATTTGGGCTGCCATATCACGTCAAGGAATAGTCGGTCCCTCACTTTTTGGCGTGTGATTTAAGATTTTAGTTCCAGGAAAATTGAGTGTCAGGAAGTCAAGGATGCACATTTACTTATTATTGTTTTTAATAAACAAAATTGGAAAACTGCTCGTTAATTAAACAGTAAATAAAGCGAGTTTTAACTTATTCTATTACCTTTTTTTTAAGTATCAAAAACGAAAAACATTCTGAGACACCCCTTATAAGACTAGATTTGATTATATTTTATTTTATTCAATTTTATTCCTATAATTTTAATTCTATTTTGTTTATCCTTATTTTATTATTCTACATACTATAGTATTATTAATGATGCTTTACATTCATTATTAGTGATTATTATATAACAATAGTTGTATATCCAACTTTATAATAATATAAGTATTGATAAGTTTAATTACATTAATAATAATAAATTAATCTTCGACATCGGTAATGCTATTATCAGCTTGCCCTTTGGCATAGGCCTCCCCTAGGGATTCCCATATCTCCCTGTTTGCAGCTTTTCTTTGCCATGTCGTTGTAGCTGTTTGCTTGATGTCATCATCCCATCTTGTTTTTTGACGTCCTTTCCGTCTTGTTCCATCTCTGGGGTACCATACAGTAACATCTTTTGTCCATTTTTTTCTCCTGTTTCTTATCATATGGCCTGCCCACTTCCACTTAAGTTTTTTCTCTGTGTATAGGGCATCTGTAACTTTTGTCTTGCTTCTTATATTTGTTAGTTTGATTTTATCCCGTAGCTTGATATTTAGAATGCTTCTTTCCATTTTATTTTGGCACACTCTTATTGCTCTACTCTGTTAAAATTACACAAAAGATCCATTTATATACATGAGGTCTTGATTTAATAATTATTACTGCTTTAATAGACTATTTCAATCATACATTTAAGGTGTACAAGCAAGAAGCGAATTCAGTCTTTGTTTTCAATAGTTATATTAATCATTAGATTTAGATAGGGCCTTCAATCAACTATTCAAGTAGGTAAAGCAAGTAGATTTTTAAACCACAACAGCAAAAATCCTTCTCTAATATCACTGATGGTCAACAAAAAAACAGGAACAAGGTTAACCCCCGGTTTCACAACAAATGATTATCGGGCTGTTAACGTATCGACGAATAATCGCCGGTTCTATGCTGTGATTGGCTGTTAAAAATTTATTCAACCAATCACAGCAGATAACGCGAGCTTGACAATTTGTTACATTAACACTGCGATAATTTGGCGGTGCATAAGTACCATAGCATTAATTATAGGTCTGTTTTTCTTGTGAAGGATCAGTATTTCAGCAAATGGCACGCGAATATACTTAACTTGAGTTTTAGATTTAAGAATGCAAAAATAAAGGATTTTTTCTCAAACATGCTTGGAAATTTGAGCGTTATTTTGACAACTTTCTTCGAGATAAATCACGATTGCTGTACTGGCCTTAAACATGCGAGCAGCGGCCGGCAAAAGTTGTATGAAAATACAACTTTTGCCGGCCGCTGTCCATATCTGTTGGGTTTAGCGGCCAAATAAATTACATAGTAAACTCATATCTGTCGTGTAATTTAAAAATGGAACGATATTTTTCTCCGAAACATGGCAACCAAGGAGGTAAATTATCAAAGGTTTTATTTAAATTTCGAACTGGCTTGCATAATATAGAAAGCTGTTTATAGAAAAAAAATAACACTTTAACACGGGAATATTACTGTTGTTCATTGTACGTCATTTGTTTCGAAAAGTAATTGTATTTGACAAAATAAGTTCTAGGTGCTACTTAGTTTTAATTTCCACGCATTATTTGAGAAAAGTACTATACAAGCCTTGGCCAAAACTAGGCATTGATGAACTTACGTATGTGTGCCTCGGCTTGTCTCGACTTGCGCTTACAAGTCCTACTAATTTTGTAAAATGTTTTTTTTTATGTGGAAAATGTCTCTAGGTGCACATTTGTTTTCTTCTTGTTAAACTCTATGTATTGCTTTAGTGTGTATTCGTTTGTTTTCCCAAATAAATAAATAAGTATGTCTACGGCTCTCGTACATGTTAATACTACAACAGATGATCACGGTTCATATTTTGTCTTCTCTTCCTCCACGCTGGTGTCCATCATAGCGCCCATCATTTTCACATTTGAATTTTAATAAAAAACAAACAATAATAATACATATTTCATGCCCTGCTGATATCTAAAAAGTTATGCAGTGACATGATAAAAAGATCAATGACTAAAATAATTAAAAAATTGTTGAAGGTAAAATTTACTTATTTTGGAATTTCAAAAATTATACTCAATCTTCAATTTATTAAATCTATTTATAATAGGAGAGAACCGTTTAATATAATGATAAAAAGAGTATCTACAATTTAACCTAATTATGTTAAAAGTTTTAAAGCGAGACTATTACTTCATAAAAGATAGCTTGATCTCTGCGACAGCTTTCAGTATCAATACAGTAACAATAGCGCTTGACAGGCTAACAATAACGTATACGTCAGTTTGATATATGTCGCAGAGATCAAGCTATCTTGTAAGAAGTCTAAGTAACTTTCTTATTGTAACTTTTTTAATTGGTGCTTTCCTCATTTTGAATCGGGCACGAAACACGTTCTTTGTTAAATCTCCTAAACGTCTTCGCTTTAATCTTTTTACCCGGCGCCTACACCAAATTGTAGTAGCGTAGACGCTACAATAGTAAATAATACACTATATTTACTTCGTATTTAAGTTTTTTTCGTATTAAGGCGGTACCCCGAGCAAAACGCCGCGCAAGCCGTTTTTGTGCTGTTTTTAGGAGCTATCTACTCGTTATTTAAAAAGAAATATCAATTAATAAAAATACATTAAAATTCTACATAATATTGATTCTAAAATGGTAGATTTAGTTTTTTTTTAAATGTTGTATATATTTCACTAATCTCCTTCCTAAAAAACATAAAAATGAGAAATAATTATTGATATTATGCATCTCCTCGTAAAGTGTTCATTAATTATTTTTTGTACTAACACTAATGGATAGACAATTTAATAACGAACATTTTTGTAGATTTTGTTTTTTCAAAAGACTAAAATTCGATTGTATAAAGATTTTATTCTAAAATCTGGGCGTATTCACTACTGTACCGTATGGTGACGGACGCAAAGAATTTCACCATCCCATATCTGCCCGTGGGTGTCGTAAAGGGCGACTAAGGGAAAAACCAGAGAATGGGCAGCAGCGTTCTCTGTGCACTTTAATAACAAACTGCGATCGCCAACCCGCCTGCCAAGCGTGGCGATTACGGCAAACCCCCCCAAACCATGAATAGCACAGTAATAAAACGGCCCCGAGTGCCCGGCAGCCCGTCTACCCTCGACTACGGTAGCGGTCGAGGCGATGACGTGGCAAGGGGTGCGAAGAATCTCCGGAGTGGACCCGGCTACCCCAATAAACACCGACGACTGGACCTGGCAACGTACAACACGCGAACACTCCGGACCGACGAGAAGATAGCCGAACTCGAGGAAGAATTGAGCAGGATACGATGGAGTATTATAGGGTTATCTGAAGTCCGAAGAGAGGGCGAGGACACGATAATCCTCAAATCTGGTAACCTGCTCTATTTCCGAGAGGGTGACCGGCAGTCCCAGGGTGGTGTCGGGTTTATCGTCCACAAGTCCCTTGTGAACAACGTGGTGAAGATCGAGAGTGTGTCGACCAGGGTGGCGTACCTTATACTCAGAATATCCTCAAGATATTCGCTGAAGGTCATACAGGTTTACGCCCCAACCTCGGCACACCCCGACGACGAGGTAGAGACCATGTATGAGGATATCTCTAAAGCCATGCATGGTTTCAAAACTCACTTCACCGTTGTCATGGGGGACTTCAACGCAAAACTGGGCAAACGAGACGAGGATGAGCTGCAAGTGGGGCAATTTGGAGTTGGACGTCGGAACCACCGGGGTCACCTACTGGCCAGTTTTATGGAGAAGGAAGGCCTCTATATGATGAACTCCTTCTTCAGAAAGCGTGAGCACAGGAAGTGGACATGGCAAAGCCCCGATGGTGGAACTAAAAACGAGATCGACTTCATCATGTCAACCGAGAAGCAAATGTTCAATGATGTCTCTGTGATCAATTCGCTGAAAACCGGGAGCGATCACCGTATGGTAAGAGGCACATTGAACATTCATATCAAGCTTGAAAGGTCTCGACTGATGTTGTCCACGCTCCGTCCAGCGCAGATCCAGATCCAAAACCCCGAGAGCTTTCAGCTCGAACTCCAGAATCGTTTCGAGTGCCTAGGGAGCTCCGTGGACGAATACAGCGATGGGTTCGTGGAAGCTGTCCATACGGTCGGGTCTAAGTTTTTCAAGACCCACCGTACATATAGAAATAAAAAGCTCTCTGATCCTACTCTCAAGCTAATGAAGGAAATGCGTGAGATGATCCTGCAGTCTTCAGACGATGCGGTGAAATACCGGCAGCTAAATAGACGGATCTCAAAGTCCTTGAAAACCGACCTCCGCCGCTTTAATACCGAAATCATTAAAGATGCTATCGAGCGGAATAAGGGCTCCAAGGTCTTTGCAAGAGATCTGTCTATTGGGCAGAGCCAGCTCACAAAACTGAAGACCGATGATGGCAGGATTGTATCCGCCAAACCGGAGCTTTTGAGAGATCGAGAGTTTCTATGGGCAGTTGTACACGTCAACCAGTAAACCCGTTGCGAATCTAGGAAACGACCCAAGAGCTAGATTGACCCGACACTAAACCGAAGATATCCCGGACGTCAGCCTGTACGAGATAAGGATGGCTCTGAAACAGCTCAAAAACAACAAGGCGCCGGGTGACGACGGAATCACGGCTGAACTCCTGAAGGCGGGTGGAAAACCGGTCCTTAAGGCCCTTCAGAAGCTGTTTGATTCCGTCATACTCGAGGGCAAAGCGCCACAGGCATGGTGCAGGGGTGTGGTGGTCCTCTTCTTCAAAAAGGGTGACAATGCCCGGCTGAAGAACTATAGGCCTATCTCACTTCTTAGCCATGTCTACAAGTTGTTTTCAAGAGTCATCACGAATCGTCTCGCGCGCAGGTTTGACGATTTCCAGCCTCCCGAACAAGCCGGATTCCGAAAAGGCTTTAGCACCGTAGACCACATACATACGCTGCGGCAGATTATACAGAAGACCAAAGAGTATAACCTGCCTCTCTGCTTAGCGTTTGTGGACTACGAGAAAGCCTTCGATTCGATCGAGACTTGGGCTGTACTGCAGTCTCTCCAACGGTGCCAGATCGACTACCGGTACATTGAGGTGTTGAAGTGTTTGTACAGAAACGCCACCACCTTTGTCAGTCCGTCTTCAGGATCAGACCTCGAAACCAATATTTCTCCAGCGTGGCGTGAGACAGGGAGATGTCATTTCTCCGAAACTGTTCACTGCTGCGCTGGAGGATGTATTCAAGGTTATGGACTGGAGGGGCCTAGGCATCAATGTTAATGGCGAGTACATCACTCATCTTCGGTTTGCCGACGACATAGTGGTCATGGCTGAGACCATGGAGAGCCTCAATACAATGCTCGATGACCTCAGTAGAGCTTCCGGAAGAGTGGGTCTTAAAATGAACATGGACAAAACCAAGGTGATGTTGAATGCCCATGTTACACCCACTCCTATCAAGGTTGGAGACTCTACACTCGAAGTTGTGGAAGATTATGTCTACCTGGGACAAACGATCCAGTTGGGTAGGGCCAACTTCGAGAGAGAGATAAACCGTCGAATCCGACTCGGCTGGGCAGCGTTGGGGAAGTTGCGCGGTGTCTTCTCGTCCAACTTACCACAGTGTCTCAAGACAAAAGTCTATGACCAGTGTGTGTTGCCAGTGATGACATATGGCTCTGAGACGTGGTCGCTTACAATGGGCCTTATCAGAAAGCTTACAGTCACTCAAAGGGCAATGAAGAGGGCTATGCTCGGCATTTCCTTGCGTGATCGAATCAGAAATGTAGAGATCCGTAAGAGAACCAATGTTACCGACATAGCTCGAAGAATTGCCAAACTTAAGTGGCAGTGGGCAGGGCACATTGCTCGCAGAACGGATGGCCGATGGGGCAGAAAGGTTCTGGAGTGGCGACCGCGAACCGGAAGACGTTGCGTTGGAAGGGGAGGGGCCTCCCACCAGGTGGACCGATGACCTCGTGAAGGTTGCGGGGATCCGCTGGTTGCGAGACGCACGGGACCGATCAATGTGGCGACGCTTGGGGGAGGCCTATGTCCAGCAGTGGACGTCTTTCGGCTGAAATGATGATGATGATGATGATGATTCACTACTGTAATTCATGCGCCAGCAGTGCCGCTAGACCAATAGGAATGCTCATATCTCATGCCGATTTTTTGGTCAGGGTACCGTCTTAATTTTATATATTTCCCTTCAATTTTTCAATCAAATGATGCGCCTGACGCCCTTAAGGCGTCTGCCAAAAATGTCGTTTAGAATGATCCAAATACCAATACAAAAGTATTGAAGGGATCGCAGACTCCTTCCATTACTTACAAGTTGAATGATGCATCCTGGTGATCTCTTGGTGCTGAAATGCCGGGGTAATATGTAGTTCTATATTCAGGGCAAGTGTCGTGGTTAATTCGTGACCGAAATCTGGTGCTGACGTCATCATAATTTCATCTTCATTGCTAGCTTAAGTAGCGTCACAACTCACGAGATTATGTAGGTAAGATCGTCAAGTCGGTAAGTATCACTATTTAAAATAAATAAATAGTGGTGCACAGCTATAATCATCGTCGTCATCGTATATAAGTCCTTCTGATATTAAAGATGCGATAATCTGTATGTTTGGCTGCTTACATGTTTGTTAACCAATCAAGCCTCAATGTCTTAACGAATTTGGATGAAATTCCCTTAAAGGTATGTAGACTATGATTTGCAATAGGACATAAGATACCGGTAAAACAGGGTGAATAGAAGCTCTGGGATGAATAGGAACAAAACTTTGATTACAATTAAGATTTATCTTGGTACCACTTTATAGTATCAAACAAAGCATTGTTTTTTTTATAATTATTTAATATATTGTAGTAGGTACCTACTAAAATGCTGGAAACTGTTTGCGCTCCTATTCACCCCATTTTACGGTACTTTTCTTCATCTTGCTGCTATATTTATTCCCGTGGGATGGTTCTCGACTTTCATGCGGGAGAAGCTGCTTGAAAAAGCTAGTTCGAAATAAACCAATTTTAGAGCAGTTATTACTCATAAATATTTGTGATTTCTGCGATCAACAGACATCTGCTGCAGTGCAATTTAAATATTGGAACAAGAGTAGAGCTCCTATTTGCATCCTTAATTAAAGTAAAAACTTTCAATCCGGAGATGTTTTAATGTTCAATTTACTCGCAATTTTCTGCAGCTTTCAAGCTCAAAGTATGGTAACGAAAAAAAGAGTAAACGTTGTACTCTTGGTAATTAAAGCCATTAAATAAAGAAACAATTCGTTTTTTATTTCATCAACAGTTCCTCTCCACGTTGGCTTAATAGTATTACATCTATATTTACGTGCTATAAGCTCCTTTGTGAGGATGAGGGCAAGGCAAATTTGTCATTATCATTCTGTTGTCCTCATTTTAATTCATTTAGAGTCGGTGTCACATATCTGCTTGTGCCATTATTCTTACCACAATCATGTCATGTGCCCTTTATTATCACAGATTGTAAATATATGTTTTATATTAAAGAGTGTTTCATAGTGTAGATTATTGCGAATTTATTTATGCTGTTGCCTGCGACTTCGTCCGCGTCTATCTAGTATTTTTTTATTTAATTATCCCACAGTGACTTTGTTTTTTTCCGGGATAAAAAGCATATATTACTCCTTAAAATCGGTCCAGCCGTTTCGGAGATTACCCGGAACAAACAAACAGACATAAACCTTAAATATTGCGTATTTGTTATTAGTACCGTATATACTTTCACATGCATTCGTTAAAAGTTGTTATTTTGATATTACATACAGACACTTCAATTTTATTTACTTGTATAGACAAAACATAATTGCCTTCGTTATAAATAAAATATTTTAGTATTTACTTTTTTTGTGCAGTTGATGACAATAAGCTCGTCCACACGCTAAATTTATAATAATAATAATATATAATAAATAAAATACAAAAAAAAACAATAAATTTTGGGGTCTCGATACTTGAAACTGAAACTAAATTTTTTTTTTCATCAAACCCATACGTGTGGGGTATCGTGGGGTATCTCTGGATAGGTCTTCAAAAATGATATAGAGGTTTTTAATATATATTTTTTCTAAACTGAATAGTTTGCGCGAGAGACACTTCCAAAGTGGTAAAATGTGTCCCGCCCTCCCCCAGTAACTTCTAAAATAAGATAATGATAAAACTACAAATATCACATTGGTGCAACGTACATTCCGCCAAAAACTTCTGATGAGATCTATCGTGTTCACTTTGAGAACCTTCAAAGTACATTGGATAGGTTAAACACATATAACTTTTATATATTTGGCGATTATAATTTACCGGACGTCACTTGGTATGCTTGCACTAGCGATATGTCTGGGCCACTTTATTGTAATGGTAGCTCTTCGGTTTGTAACTATTTAGTTAATTTTATGTCACTACTTAATGCTTCACAATTTAACTACTTAAAAAATTATAAAGATCGTGTTCTTGATTTAATAATTAGTAATAATCATTGCCGTGTTTACGTACCCTCTACTATATTACTACCTCAGGACAATTACCATCCCCCGTTTTGCTCCACGATTCCTTATAAATGTAAATCAACGTTTGCACGGGCAAAAGTAACTAAATATAACTTTTATAAAGCTGATTACGACCTAATTAATCAAGACTTGTGTAACGTTGATTGGTTTAGTGCTCTGAGTGGAATGGCAGCTGAGGAATCTGTAAATGTTTTCTACGACGTTATCTTCCGAACAATAAAAGATCATACGCCTATTGCCTCCAAGCGCTCGTCTAAATTCCCTTGTTGGTTCTCCAAGTCATTGATACGGATTTTTAAGAACAAAAATAGAGCCTGGATAAAATGGAAAGTATACGGTAACATATCAGATTATGAACAATTTTCCTTTTTAAGACAAAGATTTGAAACTGAATGTAGAAAAAGTTATAATAAATTTATTGACTCGGTTGAAGAAAATATTAATAAAAACGTTAAATACTTATGGAGTTATATTTCAAATCGTAAAACTAAAGCTGGCATACCCTCCACGGTAACTTATGAAGGTCATAACTCGAGCGATCCTACTGAAATTTGTAATATGTTCTCTAAATTCTTTCATTCAGTCTACGAACATTCCACGTTTGACAAAAATACTTGGTTACCTCCGGAATTGTATGACGAAAATTGTAGTGTTATTAATAGTATCCATTTCAGTATTGATAAAATTTTAAAAACTCTCAAATCACTGGATACTACAAAAGGACCGGGGCCAGATAGTTTGCCACCACTTTATCTTAAAAAAACAGCTGATGTCATATGCACACCCCTATATATTATATACAACAAATGTATTTCTGAAGGTACATTTCCTGAGATTTGGAAACGAGCTAATATAACTCCCGTACACAAATCAGGATCCAAGCATGAGATTGTAAATTATCGACCTATCTCTATTTTGTCCACCTTGTCAAAGCTTTTCGAAAGACTTGTTCATGATGAAATTTATCCTATATTACATAACATTATAATTAAACAACAGCATGGCTTTGTTAAAAAAAGATCCACAGCCACAAATTTAATGGTTTTCACTGATTTCTTGTTTAATAACATGGATCAACGGTTACAAGTTGATGCTGTATACACAGACTTTCGAAAAGCTTTTGACAAGGTGGATCATGAATTGCTTTTAACAAAAATTGCTTTCAACGGTATTCGAGGTGATTTACTGCGTTGGTTTACATCATATGTCACAAATAGAACTCAAAAAGTAGTTATCAAGGGTTTTGAATCTTCATCCATATATGTTACATCTGGTGTGCCTCAAGGCTCAATTTTGGGTCCACTCATGTTTATATTATTCATAAATGATATATATAAGTGTTTCAGACATTCCAAATTTCTACTTTATGCCGATGACCTTAAAATTTTTAGAAAAATTCATAACAGTAATGATTGTCTCTTATTTCAAGAGGATCTAGATAGATTCTCGACTTACTGTATAGAAAATAAGATTCAACTGAGCATTGAAAAGTGTTCATCTATAACATTTACCAAGAATAAAAACATTATAACTCACACATATTACTTGAATAACTCTGTATTGCACAAAATAAATTTGGTAAGGGACCTTGGAGTGTTACTGGATAACAAACTTCATCTTGATCAACATATTGATAAGATTATTAGTAATGCCTTCCGCATGTATGGGTTTGTGATGAGATGTATGACTGATTTTAAACGTACTCATACATACATTCATTTATACAAGTCTTTAGTGAGATCACAGTTAGATTATGCTGTAATGATTTGGAATCCCTTCTATGCAAAATACAAGGAAAAGCTTGAAACCGTACAGTATAAATTCCTTAAAGCCACTCATTACCGGTGTTTCCGTAAAGCTACCTCTTACCATAATTTATTGAAACATTATAAACTTACAACCCTTAATATTAGACGCACCTTTTTGGAAAGCATGTTTCTTTATGACCTGTGTAATAACAAATATGATTGCTCAGATTTAACAAACAGATTGTGTTATGTAGTACCTAGGACTATCACAAGACGCGCGGTGCGCGGTTGCCCGCTGTTTGCGGTCTCCTCGTGTCGCACAAACGCGGGGGCCCGCGCGCCTTTGCGTCGTTTAGCAGAGAATTATAACACCCTATTCTCAAATTTAGATTTATTTTCTTGCTCAGCTAGTAAATTTAGAAATGAAATCCTTAAAGCCATCAACAACTGTGAGAATTAATTTAACTTAATTAACATCCGTATTTCTGTAACAAAACAAAAAAAAAAACACATAATCTACAGAAGATTATGTGTTTTTTTTTTGTTTTGTATAATATAGTATTTAACGAAGCTAAGGCTTATTAGTATTGCGCTTGTGCATGTATCTTCCAATTTTAATTATATAAGATGTGGATAACGTTGTTAGTTGCACACTAATGTAGTCTTGTACAATTATTTGTTAACCATATTATATAGTGTGTAATTGTTTGTTTTCCCTAATAAATAAAATAAAATAAAAATAAAATAAAACTAAAGAATATATATGATCTACATCACCATGTAAACTACCATCGACAATTAGTTTGAACGAGATCTAGTAAGTAGTTTTTTTAATACGTCATAAATCGTAAACCGCAATTTACCAAGTAGGGAACCCCTCGCGCGCGAGTCCGACTCGCACTTGGCCGGTTTTTATCTTTGTCTTTTGAGGCCGTCTTTTGCCGGCGGGACGTCGTCGTTTCGACTCATTCATCATTCTGAATTTTACCCAGCTTTGTTGTTCCGGACAAAAAATACAGATTTCACTGTAGACAGAGCCACATCGTAAACATTTTGATATTTTCTGGGAATCAGTATAAACCAGTATTCGTGAGTGGGGTTTTCATTGAGGTATTTTCTTCAATGTTGTTTTTATTGCTTAAATTAAATGTCAAGGAGCTTTGTAAATAATATTCATTTAGGTTTAATAAAGGTTGGGTCGTTATGGTTTTTTCTGTTTGCCATTTCAAACTCATATCGACCCTTTAAAACGGTTTAGAGTAAAAGGCTTTCAGCCACGAATTAGGCGACTCATTTGTTCGCCGGTTTAAAGGCAATTCAATCAATTAAAGAACTCTCTCTGGGGGTACAATGGACGGCTTCATCACAATCAGCGTCTCATTCAGAAAACATTATTCAGATCTTTTTAAAAGTAAGTCCAATTTATTATAGGTACTTTTCAGAATTTGAAAAAAAAAGCTTTTTAAACAGGTTAATTGAAAGTTTTGCAGAATATTCTAGATTTTGTCTAGTCTTATCTACTTTACAGTAATTTTATGTAAAATAGTAAACAAGACAGCGACAAAAAGAAACAAAATGCCGTTGGTGGAGAATTATACAGAATTAACGAACGTAAGCCGATTAAGTTATGAAATGAGGTAGGTTTATGAATTCCATACATAGGTTAGGTTCTTAGTTTAAGATGTAGAACTACTGCAAAGCAAATGCAACCGGGATCAATAAGTACGTATCTGTAAATATTGGTGCAGTGAATCATAAAGTTCTTGGTTTATGTCTCTGGAAAGCGTAGTGGAAACTTAATAGTTACACAGAGATATTATTGAGTTAGTTAAACAAACAGAGTTTAGTGTTGTGGATGCAACTTTGCCGTTATTTATTCACAGCTTATCACATTTGACACGAATATACGAACCCGCAAGTGTAGGACGACATTCGGAAAGGAATGTGCATGGATTGTACCACATTTGGGGTGTTTACAAGCGGTGTCTGACCTGGTGAACCTCGACCAATCGAAGCTTCTCGAATTTTCCTACACATATTTCACTGTCAGTTCTGAGATTGAACTTTTTACATTTATTTATTTTAATGTTTTTGAATTTATTTTTAATAAAACTAGCTGTTGCCCACGACTTCGTTTGCATAGCATCAGTACTTCTAATAGCCTATTTTATATATCGCGCTGTTATATTGAAGGTGTGTGGTGAGGGGCCGCCTTACTTGAGAACTTATTATTTGACCAAAGAAACTTAAATTGCTCACCCTTAAGGAAGATTTCCGAGAAAAAAATTATACTATGTTCTTCCCAGGATATCAAACTACCTAAAATAATATATCTTTAATATATACCTATAGACGTGTAACATTGCCTTAACGCAGACCGTCCCTCAAATGCGTACGAACATTCGTACAATGAGCGAACATTTGAGTGATACCATCTATGTAAATAAAGGAGTTTTCTTATAAGTAGGAATCTGACCTTTGTAAATGTTCTTAGCCGTCTTATTATTAAAATATTCGCCATTGAAAAACACTTTAGGCTTTATTCGTATTTTTCAAGGATAAAAACATTTCTCGGTATTGGCTGCTGAGTATCGTCTGTTAAAATTGATGTAAACAAGTTGAGTAATCTCCCAGGAGGTACTGGAAAAGTCCTTAATCGGATATTAACCTTCTTACTCAACCGCAATTTGAGGTTCAATCAGACACCTATATTTTCTAATGGACACCCCATTAGAGTGTGGGTCAAAGGGTCAAACGGATGGACACCTGGGCCAAGCGAACGAAATTTCCGTAGCACGAAGTAAGTTTTGAAATTATTTCTTGTTTATTTTGTGGCGTCTCATTTGTCGTCGGTTGTAGTGCCAACCTTAATATGAATGCAACATTATTTCGTAGACGATTTACTTAACCTAGAATTATTTAGATTTCGAATTGTCTTAAATAAGCAATTGCCCGAAATAATAATACCAGTAATAAAAGCTTGAAAATTGGCGAGGACAATACCTAAATATAATCTTTACAATTTGTATGCTAGGTCCTGCATAAGCAAATGTTTAGTGAGTCGTCGAGTACTATTTACCTACATCTGTAGTTTGCTTAACCAATCACTAACGACAGAGAACGTCATCGACTATCCACGTTTGATTGAGTAGCTTCTCTGAAGACATGACATGATATTCGCTTCAGAGCGATTCGATTGATTCTTGAAGCGATTGACCAACGCTTTGAGATGCCTGAATTTCTCTAGAAACAGTAATAGACGCCAGACAGTTATCCGTTGCGCTAGTAACCGGTTTCATTCAACCGTTTTTCAACTGTACCTCGTAATGTTTAAACCACTCGAATGAATCCGGCGCTGTAACTGTAGTGAGACAGAAATAAATGCGACCCCAATCTCAGGCAATAAAGGTTCCGTGAAAGTTACACCAACGCGAACGTCTTTGGTGTTCCGAAAGAATTCAATTAGGAAGGATTTTCAAGCAATATATTTTGGGTCAAAAATGTCTAATGGGGGTAATGAAATATTATTAACGTGCACCGGAGTATTTTATGACATGAATTTAAATAAAACTGGAAATCTCAGAATAGGAGTAAGTTGATCTGAAAACAGAATAAATATAATTTATTATTTATAAATTTAATTATAATTACCTATAGGTATTCAAAAGAAAACAGCTTCAATAAGCAAACACTTGTAGTTCTAAATACACGAAAAAATATTTAGCATATTTGGATAATATGCATACGTTCTTAATCAAACAATTTAAAGTGGCGCTGCATTTTAGGTAGTGTTTTTACGCCGATCGATTGCCATAATTTTCAATAGATGAAATGATTGAAAAATATGGCAATTGATGATTATGTTACAGCTTTACAAAGACTCCACAAATACAAAATGAACGAATTAGTTTTAGTGAAGTGTAATTTCATTTGAAAATTTTATGAGCTCGTCAAGAAACCGCCAACTTAATATTCCAGTCGTATTGTTAAAGAAAACTTTTCAGGTTTCTTATTTATAAAACCGGCCTGGTGCGAGTCGGACTCGCGCAGGGAGAGTTCCGTACCATTATTGCAAAAAAAAAACGGTAAAAAAATCACGTTTGTTGTATGGGAGCCCCGCTTAAATATTTATTTTATTCTGTTTTTACTATTTGTTGTTATAGCGGCAACAAAAATACATCATCTGTGAAAATGTCAACTGCCTAGCTATCACGGTTCATGAGATACATCCTGGTGACAGACAGACAGACGGATCGCGGAGTCTTAATAATAGGGTCCGGGTTTACCCTTTGGGTACGGAACCCTAAAAATGAAGGCTTATTTTCACTAAAAACGTTTCCTTTTTCCATAATTTCTCGGTAATACTCAGTTAGGTACATAGATGACAACGGTAGGTGGTTAAAAATAGAAAAACAAAAACATTATCTATTTGGAGCATGGCTATTCACATTACAGTTATATACTCCGAATAAACTTTTCAGAGAATACCCTTTTGTATACAAACGTTGAGTATCCCCTTTCTCGTTAGGATTAGCAGAAAAACTTAACTAAGTTGAAAAACGTACTTGAAGCGCTAGGAGAGCATGTTTATACATTTCTGTACCGAGTACACGATCCACGTTTCACAGCATGGAGTGTTACGTCAATAAAAAGTTCAGAACGAGTGCTTTCGACTTAAGATTGCACTTCCAAATTTTCAACTTCCACCTCGAAGAGAAACGAACAAGATTCTTACTGGCATTCGTATTTCGTTATTTATTACTTTTTCATAACTCCTCAGTCCTCAGAGGCTCTCGAGGTTTCTGTCAACAGATTGTGAATGATTGTTATGTCAATGGGTGGTCCTCGTAGATGGTACTCGAACTGCGAACGGTTCAATGAAACTGCGGTCACAGCTTGTAGAAAGCCACGTCGAGGCTTTAGACCTTTTATAAGTGCCTTTTAAGTGCTCGCTTTTTAATGTCGTCTTTCGTATCGTTTGTACGTGAAGTGTTGCGTGAAATGCGGATGCGGATTATTATGCACCTTGATTAGTGCACAGTGTTTTTTTTTTCATTCAAGTTTTATACCTATTTTCTAAGTTAAAATAAATTTGTTTCAATGTGGAGTCATTTGGGGAAAGCTTATGTCCAGCAGTGGCCGTTTCTCAGCTGTAATGATGATGATGTATTGAAAATATGCTGAACAAAATCCTGTTTTTTTAAACCCTGCACAAAAGGATATCAGTTGATATCTCCTACATTTAAATCTTACATTTCCATAGTGCATTGTAAGTTCACGTAACTTTACAGCAGACTCTAGTGGCTACCCGTGGCGCAATGAATTGAATTTATCCTTGATCTGGGAATAGAGAAAATGTAAAGAGAATTTACTGCTGATGGTATTTATGCTCGTGAGCTGAAATCAGAGAGGTTTTCCGTTTTGCAAGTGAGATAGTAAATACCGCTATGATGCATAAGCCGGTTTTCCAGCAGTATTGACTCATGCTCAACTCAAAATGGAAAGTTGTGATTGGTTCGTTTGTTTTTTTAACGTGCTCAAGTCCAAGATCCCAGACGCTCCAAACGTTACCGAAATCTATCAACACTAAATCAGTGGAATTGAGTAGTATTAGCATGTACTTGGACCGTACGCATACTTACTAACTTGGACTTTTATTTTCATTATTTACACCTATTAATGAAACTATGATCAAATTTCAGCTTTCTTGTGAGTGTGAACTAATTCAAGCGACCAGCTCTGAGACTATTGTATATTCTAATTACGCGTTGAATACTATTTAATTGGCCGTCGGCCGTTAAAAGTACATACTAAAACTACTCAATCAATACTTACCATACATTTCTTGTAGGCAGATTCAGTAACGTCTGGGGCGTCAGGGATCTTGCTCTATTGAATACACATACGCCAATCTACAGAAACATGTGCCAAACTAGAACCAATCATAACTGCCAATTTTGAGTATGAGTTGACCATGAATCAATGCAGCTTGGATACTGACCTAGTTATGTGACGTATGGAATCCCTGTTTATCCGGCAAACATAAAATAAGGCATTTTTAGATTGCTCGATCGTAAAGTGAACCTATAAAATTTTATTTCAGTAGAAATGATTTCATAAAAGGGGTTCTTTTAGCAACTTTTGTAAAGATGGCAATTGAGATTTCTAAAGTTTGCCCGTGATTTTTAAGCAGTTTTTCCACGAACATGTCTGTCCTTCGCCCACTGGTAAGTACGAAGGTACTGTTAAGTTCCTAATGGGTTATTACGTACTTTTTCGTGGGCTGTTCCACAGGATGGTTCCGTGATTCTTGTCGGTATTAAAAGTAAAAACCAGTGAATGAATTTTGGTACTCGGATAAGTCTTTCAGATAATACCTGTGGCAAAATACAAAGAAACGATTTATCTCTTTATAATATTAATTTAAATCTAAAGGTCAGTCTTATTAAGTCTAGTCATGCCTAAAAATTATTATGAAAACTCAACGCAACGGCCCATTGTTATAATTATTAGTATTTACCAAACTAGAATTTACTTGACTTAGTTGAATATTCGATGTCAGCAAACCTAACCCGAGGACAGATACAAATATAAACAAGGATAACTTTCAAGCTTTGCTTAGTCAAGTTACATAGCGTTAGAGCCATTTTGTAACTAGTGTTGTAACCTTAACACACAAGGTGAGTATATATATAGGTAAGTCAAAAATTTAAATAGCGAAAAACCAATCAGCTTTTCTTACATTATGTAACATGCTAACATGTAATGAACAGCAGATTTGTTTTTCATTCAAGAATTTCAATGAATTAATGGTCACTTTGTAATATTATGTATATCTACTTGGCTTCGTTTTGTTAGTATTTGGAATAAACTGAATGTGGTGAATTTTGAGGGAACATATTCCCGGGAAATCCAAAATCTGTGCCAAGTTTCGTCCAGATCCGTCCAGCCGTTTGACCGTGAAGAAGTAACAAACTTTCGCCTTTATAATATTAGTGTGATATATATAATATAATATATAGTAAGATAGGCAAATTGTGATGTGATAGTGTGATTAGTATGGAGAACGAATTCAACTTATAGAACTTATATTTACTAAAGTCTCGTCGACGGCAATTGTTTCCTTATAAACTGCGTCGGTCTAGGTTGTGAAACTTTTCAAGTTCGCACGCTCCGCGAAAGGATAAACTCGCTGAGATTTTCAGGCTCTCTATTTTAAATCTGTATTCAGAAAACCTTCATGTCTTTGAAATGAACCATGGCAATACCTAGAAATGTGGACCGCTATTACCATGTTAAAATAAAACATTTTTATATGTTGACTTTTATTCACCATGTCTTCATTTCTTGGTACCCTTAATTATAAGAAGACTGAACATTCGTGGCAGATAGCTGAATTTTGGTATAATTATGTTCCTAACTCAAACAAAGAGTCGGTCTGTTCTTCACGTCAGCCGTAGGCTAGTCAAGGGCGAGTGGCATTAGGTAAGATGTTTTTGGTATGATTTTGTTGCTACGGAAGAAAAGATAACAGAACATTGCATTATGATAGGAACAAAACAATGGCGAAAAGAAGAAATTAATTAAATAAATATTTTATTAATTAAATAGATACTTTATTGCACACAAAATAAACACAGTACACACACACATATAAACACAGAACACACATATATACAAAAAGTGTAAAATAGGCGGCATAATCGTGCAAGACAATCTCTTACAGATAACCTTTGAATGAAATCAAAGTAAGGAGGAACAAGTTTGTATCGGTATGATTTGAGACACATTTAGAAGTCTCACTTTAACACTGACCCTGATACAAAGAAATACGGTCTGCAAATAAACTACCATGGCTTACAGACCTAACCCTACTTAAACACAGACAGTCGCTTCATCCGAGATATTGCTAATATTCCTACTACACAGACAATTGTCCTATATCTGTGTACGTTGTCTCATTTGTTAATACAGTCCTCCTGACAGAATTTCGGTCAGAGCGTTCAATATCAGTGGATACTAACCTTGACGTGGGTGTTATTATAGTGCATAAGTTAGGGCACAAACATTCTCTGTTCGTTCAATCTTATTGTTCGATGGAATGAAAATCCGTCACTACCGCAGGGAAATCGGGCGTAGGATCACACCACTGACATGGAAACTGCGGGCTGCCACCGGAAATATGCTAGTGTCAACTCAACTCCACCGTTTTTTTTTCCTTTTTACGTGAGAAATGCTCATGCATACTGTACTACCACGGGGAGATAGTGAAGTTATGTGGGACTCCAAACTCCACGGTGTCCTACTGTGCCGCTTATGGCGGGCACACGCGTAAGCTTTATTAGTCACCGCGAACCCACCGCGGTGGTCCGTCTCCAGACCCTGCTCTGGAGAGCACCCTCCAACACTGGCGCACCAGAACACATTGTACTCCGTGACCACCCCATGGACCAAACCAGCACATGGGCTCCAGATGACCCCGTGTATGGCAGCCTTGGTCTCTCTGTAACGGTCAGGTCAGTGGCCGCAGAAGGTAGGGAGGTCGGTGCACCGCAATACTCCTGTCCCGCCGCCGCCTCCTAAACTCAGCCACAATACCTCCCATACGACATCGCGGGCTGCCTCAGTTGCGATGTCGCCTCTGTTACCAAGCGGCACCACTAACTACTCGTTGGCCGCTACGTCGTCGGCTTATCGACAAAAGCCCTGAGCGGCCTCTTCTCGGGTTCCTCTTCGCTTCACCGTGGGTGACCAAGCCACGGTTACAGAGCCCCCCTTCTCGACAATGTGGATTCCCAATGGGGGGAAAAATTCTCCAACCTGAGAATCAAAATCAAAATCAAAATCAAAATCAATTTTTTTTAATTTCATATAGGCCTACATGGGCACTTATAAAACGTCGACAATGTGCACGGTTTGGGTTGGTCGTTTCCTATGGAGAAGAACCGGCAAGAAACTCCATGGTTACTCTTTTAAAAAAATGGTTTGGTTTTACAATATTTCCTTGTTACAGCATTAGTACTTAGATATGTGGGGACAACGTAGGCCCGACAATAAGTCGTAAGAAAACAAAAAAAAAAGATTACATATTATTTAAACAAAAGAAAATAAAACGAGTTAAAAAGTTAACAAGCATCTAGAAGGCCTACAATGTTCACACATTTACAAAATAATCGGTAAAGGAATCTATACAAAAGTAAAATAAAAAAAAGACTAAATCTAACATGTGGCACAAATATTGTTATCAGTGCTGTAACTATTCTTGGCAAAGGGCTATGAAGATGATTGAAAACCATTGTAAAAAGAATAATCAAAAGAAAGAAAAAAAACAAAGAATTAATGAGATTGAGAATAGTTAGAGACAACCACATATTTGTGCCGTTTATGAGTTACCAGGGAAGCCGCATGCGCAGAAGGAGCTAAAGCCAAAATTTTTATCTTCAACGTAGTCCTTGATTTTATAATATGCTTTTTTAACAAGGACACGTTTGATGTAGTTTTTGAACTTTCCATCGGTCAGTTCTATAACTGACTTTGGCAACTTGTTATAAAAGCGTATACTGTTTATATAAAAAGACTTGCTAGTTTTTGTTAATCTGAATTTGGGTATTACAATTTCGTGCTTACTGCGTGTATTTAAATTATGTAAGTCGCTTCTAGTTTTGAAAAGCCCTCGATTTTTGCGGACATACAAAATACATTCCAAAATATAATATACTGGCCGCAAAGTTATGCAAACGAACAAGTCGTATGTAAAATTAAATGAATAATTTACGAATATTTGCGCAATAAAACATTTCAGCTTATATTTCTTTACCATATTTGATTTTCATGGAATTCAATAAAACATTAAGCGAATTCGTAATTGAATATTTATTAAATCCACTACTTAATCAAGATAATAAAAAAACATTACGAAAACACAAGCATTGCAAAAGCTTCGCCACAAATAAATGGGCTACGAAATAAGCTTGGCGTAACAATTTCGTAGCGGTTTCGTAGCGATCTCGTAGCGGTCTCGTAGAGCCAGGCAATGATCATTTATTTGCTAGCGTTGTGAAGTGCCTGGTTTTGTACTTTCACATTGAGTGTCCTTACTTTTTTTTGAGCATGTAGTGACCTGGATTTACTGCGGTTCGTAAGTACAGTCTGCTTTTTTTTTAAATTCACTTCTTTGTATTGCTTCAAAATGTATCAGCCTTCTCGGCAAGCATCACTGAGGTAGTCAATACTATAATAAAACACTCAGCTTCACTATACCAAGAACAGCCGTGGATCCAGAATTTTACTCAGGGGGGAGGGAGGAGGGGCAATCCTGAAAACCTGAGCTATATGGTTTTCACCATTCTTTAAAAGTATCAGAATGTAGACAACTCAATTTTAGCGCCCTGCATCTGAAAAAAAATACTGTTGCCCATTCATACTAATTCTATTTTGGTCAAGGCTCAGGGGGAGGCAATTGACCCCCTTGCATCCCCTTCCTCCCCTGCATCTGGGCCTGCCTGAGAACGCGACTGTTCAATTAATCTACATGTTGTCCAGTTGCGTAGACACTTGAGACATAATAATACATACAATACAAATTTTACATCAAAATATCCACATGGAATCATTCAATTTCATAATCATCATTTCAGCCGAAAGACGTTCACTGCTGGACATAGAACTCCCCTAAGCGTCGCCACATGGATCGGTCCTGTGCGTTTCACATCCACCGGGCTCCCGCAGCTTTGACCAGGTCGTCGCTCCACCTTGAGGGGGGCCTCCCAACGCTGCGTCTTCCGGTACTCGGTTGCCACTCCAGAACTTTTCGGCCCCAACGGCCATCCATTTTGCGAGCAATGTGTTTATTTATTTATTATAAGGTACACCAACAGCATCACATACAAAAAAGGTTTTGTAGTAAACAATTAAAAAATAAAGGCTGGTATGTGTGCCTAGTACAGGTATACGCAGCTTACACCATATGGTCAGAAACACTAAATTATTTAAAGAAAAAACAAAATATCAAATATTAATCTAAACTTAAAAAACATCTTAAAAATAAAAACATGCAAAATTAAAAACAGACAGCATAAAAAAGGAAAAAGAAGTAGGATAAATATATTCGCAATTAGCCTAAGTTGGAATATTTGCGCACTCCCGTACCTCCGAGACTGCTCTTCTAAACTTGTTCAGTGAAATATCGTGTAAATCGGTATCTGGTGTTGTACAAAAACTATTATAGCTTCTACACATGCGGAAAAGTGGAGTGTTGAGGCCTAGGTTGGTTTTGCGGAATGGAATATGTAGTAATTTTGTGATAAGATGTTAGTTTTGAACGGACTGAATATTGGATACATTCTACTAAATCACTGCACTTAATAAATATGTTCAGGAATAAATTTACAAATAATTAAAACAGCCACTCGAAAAGAGGCCGTCAAAAACTTCTAGCGATGTGTGTGTACTTAAAAGACAGGTAGGCCATCACCCTTATTCTTATAATATATATATGTATATATATCTTTAGCAAATTCTTGATTGAAAAATAACACGGATTTTATAAAACGTATATTATAAAATATTTTGTTTTTTAAATCCTCCAAAAATATCCGATACCCAGTAAAGTGAAGGCAAGCTTGCAAATTATGTTTAAAATATCAAGTACCTACACGGTACACTGGTTTCTCGATTGCTTTCAAGAATTTGGAAGACTTTGTGATACAGTCAAAATTTTAATTATTATTATAATGCATGCTCAGTAGGTATTTTATTGACTTGAATGTGGCCTGGCGTTAATTGCACGATATTTTTTTTTCTTTTTAAAAAAAAACGTTGCCCCACTCTAGGAATTTCTTCCTGTATCGTAGGTGGGTTTACAAACATATAAACTCACATACACAACACTCAGACACACCACCTACGCTTTGAAACGGGTAACGGGGAACTACCTGTATTTTTCTGCCTGACCGACTCCCTTGTAGTTCAAAAGCGCCTATAAAATATTTAATTGAAATAAATACTTTGCGTGTGAGACGCAATAACAAAGGTCATTTCCACCTTAAACACGACACGTAAACCCTGGTATGTACCAGGGTTTACCTACCCTCAAGGGATCCCAAAGCGGGATGTAATAACATTTCATCCCAAATATATTTGACTTCCTTCTCAATAGCGGGAGTGGAAAAATTGCGTCCCCGTTTCCAAGTACTTTCGACTACCTACCGATTGAATACTAATTAATAATACTTCAGTTACCTACGTATTCATTTCTTTTTTCGATTCGGTTAACCACTCAGGCAATTTCGTTTGACGTATTTTATAAATTCGTTTTTACTGAACCGTGCCGATTTAAATTTTGCACACGACGTTTTATGAATTTTTCCTCGTGGAAAAATTAAGACTTTTATGTATTGTCTTGAGGCACGTAGGGCGACAGTTTGCATAAATAGACTACCAGACGTTTACTTACTATAGTGGCAAGCAGCTGCAGTAAATTATCCGGTATTAAAGATTAAAACCATAATTGAAATTACTTTTCTAAGACCAGCATAACATAACGCTCGTATTCCCTAAAGCGATAAGTAGAGGTATTCCTATAGCATTTTCACATTTTGCCAGTTATGTATGTCTTGTTATAAAGGGTGACCGTATTGCCAATAACCGGGCATAAAACCAGACTTTGAGTTGGTATTGAGAAATTCTATAAACCATTGGCCAACCCAAGAATCGAACTTTGAACCTTATGCTCAAGCTCAGCACGAAGCCAACGATACAGTTAATAATAATATAGGTAAAAAAGATTAAAATCAGAACTTCTTCTTCCTGCCCTTATCCCATGTTACTTGGGGTCGGTGCAACACGTTTTCTTCGTCCTTACCATCCTGTCCCCCGTTACGCTATCATTGACTTCCTTTTCTTCCATGTCACTCCTTATGACAGTACATCCATCTTTTCTTTTGGCTTCCCCCCTGTCCAGAACCAGAACTGAATTACTTAATTATATTTTCAAAAACTAAAATTCTAACTTCCGTGAATTCATTTAATATCTAAGCAACTACTACTAACTTACCTGAGACGCAAATCTGTGCTTATTCTCGCCTTATTGCGTGGGCATCATAAGATCATAAAAATCCTCATTTACTTAAGCTTAGTTAACAAAAAGTTAAGTTAAAGTTAGTTTAATTACTAAGCTTAAATAGTAAAATAGTAGTTAAATATACTTATAGGTTAATCCTAGGTTATTCCAGTTTCCGGAAGACGTGTTCTTAATCTATACCAATATTATAAAGAGTAAAGATTTTTTTGTTTGTTTGTTTGTGTGTTTGTTTGTACCAAATAGGCTCCGGAACTACTGGACCGATTTCAAAAATACATTCACCGTTGGGAAGCTACACTATGGCCGGGTGACATAGGCTACTTTTTATCCCTGTATTCCTACGGGCACGGGAAATACGCGGGTGAAACCGCGAGGCGTCCGCTAGTATAGATATAACGGGAGAGTAGGCGAATATGTTAATGAAAATAAGAAAAAGAAAAGATTAATTAACATGTTTTAGAAGAAAATCTGCCAAAATTAAAACAGTGCTTCCGTTTTATCATCTTCTAGACTATTTTTTGTGGTTCATAAAATGAAGTGGCTGTACTAAACAGTTGCTCACTGGTTACTGAACCATGGCAGGGAGCAGTGACATGGGAGCAAACACTTTAACGGGTGATATCGGAAGATTTAAATCAGTTCAAGTAAGTCGAAAGTACTTGTTGAGTAAGCCGAAACAAATTTATGTGGAAGAACTTCGCTTAGTAAACCTGTACTGTAACTCCACTAAAACCTTGCGGAAGTGGATGGAGCAACGCACGATGTTTTGTCCTGAGGGATGCGTAGACGAGATGTGTTTTCCAATTGAGTCCGCACCTCAACCTCGCCTGAGGGAAAGCGATGGGTGAGCTCTGTGATGGAACGACTTGAAGGTTGATTCGATTGATTTGTAGGTTGACGGGTTAAAGGTATTAAAGTACACAGATGCTGGCAGAGAGTTCAACACCTTCACTGTACGCATAAATGTGGATGTCCAGTTTTCAAACGCTTCTATGTAGATACGAAAATTATATAAAGATTAAACATAAAATTGGCAACTTATAAAACTTCGGAGACGATCTGATAACGTAACCGGATGGTGACCATGGTACCACCACAACCAAAAAAGATGGAACCGTCGTTTTTGAGCTCATTGAATCTGTATAAGTGATTTTAAATTTAGTGCTTTTTGATTCATTAAAAGAGTGTTTCAAAAAGATTTTTCCATACAATTGTTATTTGCGGAAGATCCACATTTGCGAAGGCTAAGCCCTAATTAAGTTCAACCCTAGTTCTTGATTAGGGCACACCCAGGGGATGCTTGCTCCCGTGAGGGTATGAATCGAATTACATCGTATCACCCACACTCAATCAGCGTAAGTTTTCAATCGACTGGAAAAAGTAGGTTCACTTTATAGCTAATATTACGAGACTTAGTTACATGATTCGTTTAAGATAAGATATTTTTTTTTGTATAACATGAGTATACAATAGATTTGCATGGTCTTAAACTAAATTGGTTAAAGAATCTACATGTTTTGCCGTTTAGAGAGGCAAAAAAATATTTAGGTCAAATAAAAAAATTAAGAGCTTTTTATACATTCCTTATAAAATAAAACATTTGTACATCTATACCAATGTTATAAAGAGGATAGATTTTTTTGTTTTTTTTTGTACCGAATAGGCTTCGAAACTACTGGACCGAATTAAAAAAATCCGAAAACGGGTCCTTTGGCCCACGGGAGCAAAGCCGCGGGGAACAACTAGTTATTTATAAAACTAAAATTAATTTCACAAAGTATTTTTATCACTATCCTTAAAAGCACTTGGAATTCAGAATTTTCATTCAGTTAAAATTACAATTTCTTACAATAAAATTAATAATATTTATTATCATTTCATTCAAAATATCTTTTATAATAAAAAAACAATCAATCTGCCTATAAGCCTTTTCCCAACTATGTTGGGGTCGGCTTCCAGTCTAACCGGATTCAGCTGAGTACCAGTGTTTTACATGAAGCGACTGCCTATCCGCCCTCCACAACCCAGTAACTGGGTAACACGGTACCCCTTGGCAAGACTGGTGTCACATCTCAAGCTTCTGACTACTCGTAACGACTGTCAAAGATCTTTAAATGACAGCCGGGACCAACGGCTTAATGTGCTTTCCGAAGCACAGAGGAAACTCGGTATGTTGAAATGATCACCCATCCACGGACCGATCTCGTCAAGCGTTGCTTAACCTTGATGATCGACCCGTGTGGCTGTTATTGTTTAGCCAATCTATCTTTATTCCATCAAAATAACGATTACCATAAAATTCATCCTTCCATAAAAACTTACAATGTCAATAAATTAAAAACCCAAAAAATTAAAAACATAAGTCCATTAAATAATACATAACAATAAATTAACGGATTATTTAAAGGAATACCTATCATAATCAATTTCATTAAACTAAAGTAAGTGCAACAATAAATAAATCAATATTTATAGTTAGTTATGAGCCCCTGTCACAAAACTCTAAAGTTCTGTATTTAAGAGCAATTATTGCGCAAAAATCGCTGATCGTTTGGCTCTTGCAAGATACGTAATAAGCCTGCCGTTAGGTATCGTATTGTCTAGATTAAATCAGAAATATTCGTTTGATATACTAAACCAAAATGTGGTGTATTCTGATGTATTCTAAACGTGCCATCACAATAATTCGAGTGCTTTTTTAAATTTTTGATATTTTAAGGGGCTTTTTCACTTAGTGATAATGTCACTAAAAACTTAAAACCAAACAATGGGTCATTCAAGTTGATGAGAGGTAAACTATGCGATATCACGTAACAAAACCAAACGAGACGCTCTTAAGTTACCTGAAAGCGTCCCATTGATAAAAAGTACTTTACAAAATGCTAAGACATGAATTGATCGTGAGCTCTCGAGGCGGACAGCGCCGTCGGCGACTGAGTAAGTGACGCTTAATAAGCCGGAGCCTTCGGGTCGCTGGATAAATGGCCGCCATGCACGGGTCACCGCTGAAAGCTACCTTTTTTATTACAGGTTCACTCACCAGGCCACACCGACACGACCGATAAATACGTGCTCATTTCCAACCAACTAAGATAACTAAATTAATTAATAACGCAATTCATGTTAAATCACAACACACAATTATCCTAATTTGGCTAGTTCAACTTGTAGAATAAGATCACTTTCCTAAAATATAAGGATTAAATGCTTTAGGTACTACATTTTAAGCGATTATTTTAACTTCTACAGTAACAGCCTAATGAAGTCGTAAATAATAAAGAATTTATCTCAAGCATACATTATTTTTGGGTGAAACATAAAATTTGTTTCAGAATAAATAAGTACACGCGTTCTGCCTCCGTAGTCTATCTCTGTGGTACTTTGTGTGTAAATGTGTTTAGCTGTCGGCCATTTGTTAACATCATATAACACGGTAGCTGAGTAACGAGTTTTAAAATTATAAAACGGGTAAACATAGAAAACCTTTTGTTAATGAGTTCCATGTAGACATGTTTTCGAATAATGAGTAATAAGTAAATATAATAGTAATAATAATGAGAGAGTAGTAATTTATTCGTAAAATTATAAAAATAGCCATAATTATTTTCTGTAAGAAAAACAAGAGCCAAAGTTCGAATACTATCTATTTCTTAGTAGCGGCGGACGCAGTACTAAATTTGTGAAATATGGCCGTGCAAACAATACTGTGCAAGATTAATGTTCGAGGAGCACATCGCTAACGAACTGTTCACTGCATACACTTTTGGTTAGCTATCATTTGAAAAGCAAAATGAATTGATTGGGCCCCACCGCAGCATAGATGAAGTGCCTGTATCAATACCTAAAATAACTTAGCCGTGACTTTCAATTCTTAGGTTTATTAATACCCGGCTGCAAGGAAAGGGTTACGTTTTTCGCGCGTATCTTGTATATATGTTTGTATGTATGTAATATTCTTTATTACCTCGTTTCTTCCAAACCACTTGACGGATTTTTATAATTAGACATAGTTAGATAGGTCTTGGCCGCCAAAGTGTTCTTAGATAAGTAACGTTAAAAAAGGAACATGGCAGATTTAGGGCGCCATATTGAAGGAGAACAATTTTTTTTTGCTTCGAAACCATCGAGTGGGGTATCAAAATAAAGGGTTTAAAGAGGTGATTACAAAAATATATACCATTTACTTAATTAAAAGCCATACGAAAAAAAAGAAGGTATAACTAAAAAGATGTAAATAAAAAAAAATAGAAATCAAAAAACTCGACTGCAAAGATGTAAACAAGAAGAAAATTATTCTGTGCAGTCGGAGGAAATTTATAATTTTGGTCAGCCAGCTTGCGAAAATGTATCTTCTTGTTTACATCTTTGCAATCGGGTTTTTTGATTTTATTTGGAATAGTTTTAAATAGATTAGGTGTGATTACAGAGAGATTAGATTAGATTACATTTAAAAAAAAAAAAAAAAAAAAAAAAAAAAAAAAAAAAAAAAAAAAAAAAAAATAGATTAGGTAGTTAAAGTACGAGTCTGCCTAGCCTTTTTCCAACTATGTTAACCGGACCAGTCCAACCAGATATAGCTTAGTACTAGTACCTTACAAGGAGCGACTGCCTATCTGACCTCCACAACCCAAAAACTGGGTAACACGAGCCCCTTGGTTTTTGTGTCAGAGATCTGGCTTCTGACTACCCGTAACGACTGCCAAAGGTCTTCAAATGACAGACGGGACTAACGGCTTAACGTGCTTTCCGAGGCACGGAAGAAACTCGCTGTGTAAAGGTCGATACCCATCCACGGACCGACCTTGGCAAGCGTTGAAGATTGACCCGTGCGGTTGTTATTATTATCTAATGGAGTCCCGTCAAATATTATGTAGATACACTTAAGGCTCGCTACATCTCGTTGTATCCACCCCGGAAAATGCGTTTATTGTTTTTTTTTTATTAATTACTTGGTTCAACTAAAACGGTAAAGAATAGAGAAAACCACAGGCTATCGGATCATATCTTGCAAGAATAAAACGATAGCGATTTTTGTGCAATAATCTATATCTATAAATTGCTCTATAATACAGATGTTTTTGAGACCTTCAAAAGCTTCTGCCGAATTTCATGCATCTTCTAGTTGGAGGTTTTCATTAAAGTTGAAACTCGCCGTGTGCTGCCTAGTGTCGATTCCGGTTTACTCTTTTTTGTGGGTACACTTGGTAACAAGGTGATCGAGATACCATTCTCGCCTTTTAAAATTTTAGGGTACGACATTTTGAAGCTCAAAGTAACTGCATGCAAAATGCATGTTTATTAATTACTCTGCTCCTTTGCCAGCAGTTTGATTACCTGTCGATACCATTTATGTTTAAAACCTTCACGATATTACTGAAAGTTCAATTTAACTGTTTAATTATATTTTTAAAACGCTTTTTTATTATGAAACTGGAAAAGAGGGTTACTGACTGCTACAAATAAACACAATAGAGTAATAGCAAGCAAATAATTTTGCCTTCCATTCACTAATCGGTGTGGGAAGCTCCAACTTTGCGTTAAACTTATTATGTTCAGAGTTGACAATACGTTGCTACTTATAAAGTTTAACTTGGTATACTTTACTTAACAAACAGTTAAGAACCTCCACAATGGCGTACTTATGTCGTTAAAGCTGTTTAAAATCTGTAATACCCAACTGTACATGACACCGATTGTACAATGTTGGTAAAGTAACAACTTTTGTTTGGATCCTGTGGTGAATATGTTTACGAATTAAAGTCGCGATTTATTTAGAATTCATGTTGAGGTAGATTCACAGTTCACATCTTAGTCCTCCACATTTTATTACTCCAGCAGAACATCTGCCAACTGGGTACGAACTGCAGTGGCTAATCTGTGAATCTCTGAACCGATTGCGGGCCCAGGTTGGTCGCTGCAGAGAAAATCTGGTCAAAATGGAGTATCCTTGTCCCATCCCAAATACGGTGCCAGTGTGGTGCATATCTTGTGAAAGGCACAAGATATGCACCACCAATTTTCCTGCTAAGCATGAATGACCACGTGCACCTTCCATGACTTGAACGAGGCCAACGACAGATCTTCAATACAGAAGTTTTAGAGTTTTTGGTGTTTTTTTTAGTAATAAGTGCATTTGACAAACAGCGAGTGATTAGCAAACGATTGTGTAGGACCTACCATACCTACACTGTAGGTAATGCTGACTTTATTAAAAATGTTAAATAAAAACTTTTCAGGTAAAGAAAATTATCATTACTGACGACAACATTTTACAAAATCTCAGCTTAGGCCATGAAGATAATAATTCAATATTTAAGAATTTAAAAAAACCTGGTATTTATACAATAACATGAACACGTACAGAGGATAACATTATCGCAATATTTCCTCTGGAATTGGGTCTGTACGTGAGTGTTATGTATCTCTATAAGTACAACGATTATAAGCGTTCTCGAATGAAATTGACAAGTAGAAGATATTCCTCTCGTATATAAAGACAAAGCGTTATATAACTTTTATTGGACATTAAATATGACCATAAACAACAAACAACTTAAACAACACTTTTGAAAGTTAAATTATCTTGAAGTTCCTACATAAATTCAATAAAATAAACCAAGATAAAACATTCATGAGCTAAATGCCTTCTTATCCTGTTTTATGTTTTCAGAAAATTCGTTTACTTGAACTGATTTCTTTTTTTGTAGAAAAATACTGATCTATTTTGTTTAATATTCGTCGTAGTAAGAGTAATTAAGGTTAGGCAGGCCGTTCTTTAACATTTTAGATATATAAAAGGAAGTAAAAAGCGCTGGAAAGTTAAAGACGGCAACATACTTCTTCTTTAAATGTTCAAAGTTATGAAGTGTGTCGTGAGCTTATAATCAGTGAAACAAAACCTTACAGAAGAGTTTGGCTAATTCTTTTGAGGCTTTTCAAAATTAAATTCTAAACAAAGAAAACTTTTAATTTGTTATAATTCAAGTGTTGAGTGAAAATGGTTTTAAGGCCATATAGATTTCGTGTCAGCCAGTAAAACAAAGGATTAGGTATGTGCAGGTTTAAGCTAATTTTATTTCTAATAACTTTTTCGTATTCAACTAGGTGCTTACCCTATGTATTAGTAGTTGTCATAAATCTAAAATCTAGAAAATCATTTCTCAAATGAAATATTTTGACAACGACAAACGTCATAAAACCAACAATGCAATTTGTTAGCTAGTATAAAAAGATTTTTTAATAGAAGAGGAGATAAATCCATTTAAATAAAAATATTTCGTTGTGTACCAGTGAAAGACCCGTCAAAATTGGTCCAGCCATTTCGACGATTACCCAGCACAAACAGACAAACAGATGGACATTTTCTTTTTTAATTGCGTATTTTTATTAGAACCGTATATACTTTCACATGCATTCAATAAAACACTCTCTTATAGTGGGTTCGCAATGTAAGTCCGTTCTAGACACAACAATTTCAACCAGACTGACGACATATTCCTGTAAGCAGTAAATAAGGACTGACCTTTTCGCAATAAACTAAGACCATAAAGTAGGAACTCCGCCGCGAAGCTTCGAAGTGGAGAAGCCAATAAAGATAAATTGGCTCTCGTGGTCGATTGCAATGTACTGGGTAGTCGGCCAACGGTATGTTAAAATTATAAGCAAAGCTCTAAGATCAGGAAACTGAAGCCTTAATACGTAAGTGAATACGGCAACGCAAAGGGTTTGACCGCTATCAATCGACCAATCACACAGACGGAAATCCACATCGCGTCATTCATCTCGCATGTGATTGGTCGTTTTGATAGCAGTCAAACCCTTCGCATAGCCGAATTCACTTGCGCAATTCAGCTGCTGGTCTTTATCAGCGATACAGTTTGTTTTCGTGCGTTTAAAGTTCAATGTTGTGTGTGGTTTTGTATAAAATTTGAGAAGTGGTGGTCCAGTAGCAACTGACCAAACTTACGTGACGTCGTGGGTTCAAACGCGATCAGGCACTTAGGCACCACGGAGACGTAGTTTTATAGATGTTTTTTTATTTTATTCGTTTATCCTCGCACTGGAACGCCTTGCAGCAATTACTCCAATGGAGCACAAACTTGTGATAAACTAACTATAAGTCCAGGTTTCATCACGATGTTTACCTTCAACCTTGTCAGCGATGTCCAAGATAAACTTAGAAAGTACATATGAATAGAAAAAGTCACATTGGTACTTGCCCGGCTTTGAACACACGACCTCAAGCACGAGGTCTTAGCCATTTTGTATGTATGTTGAAATTGGACTAACTATAAAAGTTCATATTGGTCGAAGCAAACGTAAGTTTGTACTAAAAGTTGTGCAGTTTTAAAAGTGGTATACTCCTGTTATCATTGACGCTTACTGCTGCGCTTTCGCTGCGAAACGCTATAGTTTTGCATATATTTTGTTGTGTTATCGCTATGTTTTAGCTCCTCGTTGCGTCGGGTTGCTAACGGGTTCATACTTTGATACCTATCCGTATCTCGTGGTTTACCTACGTTAAACTATCCGTGGCACTTGCGGTTGACATACGAAGATTATAGTTGCAGGTACAGGTTGCTTGAAAGAACGGAGGACTTTCGGGTATATATACAGTGAAACGTGGATAGCTAGGACTTTGAGAGACCTGCAAATTTGTCTCACTTAAAAAGGTGTGTGTCAGTGTCTCAGATATCCAGTTATTAATAAATATCTGTCTCATTTACAGAGAGTTCCAGTAATAGAGGTGGGAGTAGAGGTTATTTTAGATTTAGAGAGGCGATTATAAAAAAATGCGATTATAAAATTCAGGATTTTCTGATAAAAGTACATGGTTTTAGTTATTCTTGTCCTTCAGTACCTTGTGACATAATTTAATCTGAATTCTGAATGATTATACAAAGTGTAGAATTTGGCAAATTAAATTCGACACAAACTTCATCGCGTGTCTATCCACTTTCATAACCAGACATTAACATTAGTTTATCACGTATTGTTTCGCCATTTTAAAATGGGGAATTTTTAACTGCACCTCTATTTAGAAATTTAAGCAAACAAAATATCTCCACTAATAACCTACTGCAAAACAATATTACTCACCGTAAAACAAAAATACTGATTTGCACACAAATTATTCAATTAAATATAAAATAAATGTGAATTAGTCCAAGAGCGAGCGAAGCGAGCTCGGGAGCTTAGGGTCATCTCCTTCATGTTAGGTTACTTTAGACCCTGCAGACAGAAATAGGAGCCCTGCGCAGCGGGGCTCCGTCGACTTTGTTTCGTTTCCCCCCCTCCCTTAAAACTTAAATATTTTGTTGCACTCGAAGAATTATTAGATTTACTTTTAGTTAACAGATAGTTATTCAGTAAAACAGTTAAGCTTTAAAGATCTAGCAGTATAGTATAATTCATTTATTTGATGAGCAAATTTAGTGTGCAATTCAGTATTTTTGGTAGTAATTTCGAATATTTTGATTGAAAAAAGGGGAATTACAGTTAAAGTATTAAATACCACCCTTTTAAAATAAACACCTGGACGAGGATGACCAAATTGAAATTGTAGGTAATTGAGGCAAGTGCAGCATTTGCGGGTAGACTAATTACATAATAAACAAAACCGAAATTTATTTGCAATTAAGTCCGAGATAGAGAGGTAATAAATTGACGATATCTCAGATAAAGAGGTATTATAAAATTAAAAGAAAACAATTATGAAAAAGTATTTTTTACAAAAACATTTTAACAAAAAATCAGTATCATGTGGTAAAGTGTAACTAATGAAGAAGTTCACAGAGTTGTATCAAAAAGAGAAGATCAACTGGAGTAGTTCCAGTAGCCATGTTAATAAGTATGTCATGGGTATAAGATATCTCGAATTGATAAGCGATTATGATGAGGAAAAGCCATAAACATAAATGTTGCTGATGAAAATGGTACCATCGAACTGATCTGATGATGAAGCCGGAAGGTAGGCACTGGAACTCCTTAATAATAAGTATGTCATGGGTTTAAGATATCTCGAATAGTAAACCGACTATGATGAAGCAAATACTTATAGATACATGGTAATGATGAAAATGGTACCTTCAAACTGATCTGATGATGAAGCCGGAAGGTAGGCACTGGAGCTCCGAAATAAAACAGTGTATCCTAGTCGTGTTTGGAATCGGCATGAGATGTACTTTGGCTTCAAATGATTTTCATGTTAATTGGAGGTTCCTACTAAAACTAAAAAGAGGAAGATAAAAACTATTTAACAAAACATCAAACCGATTTCCAAAACAAAATACTACAAAGCGAAAAATAACTTTATTTTCCGAAGTCGGTGCCGAATAACAGAAAAGAATGGGTACAAGAAACTAAGTGATGTAATGATGGCCATTATTTTCATTAAAAAGCCGAATTCAATAACTCAAACATTGTACTACATTCAGCCTCAGATCAAATAAAAATCAAGATGGGACGTTGCAAACGACAAAGTGAAGCCGGTTCAAAGTATGCCTTGCCGTATAAATACACAATTACACGCACACACGTACAACGAAACTACCCATTCGCTTGTTTTATTATTTGATCTGTGAGCTCGAATGACAAGCTAAGGCGTAATTTCGTTGTACGTGAGTGCGTGTCATTGTGTATTTGTACGGCAAGGCATAGTTTGAACCGGCGTCACTTTGTTATTTGCAGCGTTCCATCTTGACTTTTTATTTGATCTGTGCATTCAGCATTACAATAATTTTGATTCCGCTTAGAATATTCTCCAAAGACTTTTTCGTGTCATCATTTGTATGATACGAGTCTTCGTAGATTTCATACAAAAAATAATATTTCGTAAAAAATTAGCCTTTTCCTTAAGTTTGCCATATGCCATTACTTCTCAGAATTTGATCCTTATTAGCGTTTTTATTTGTAAGAGCGGTCACGCACTACACGTGTCCATGATCCGTGTCCTTAATTTGAGTTCCGAATTCTAAATGTTCTGAATTATGCCAGATTATGACGGACAGAGTTCGGATGTAGTGCGTAAGCTTCCCTGCAAGAAGTAAGATCAAGAGTTAAACTCTGAAAGTACATGCTGATCCGACTAGGTGCAAAAATTCATTCCCTAATAGAAAAAGCTACACTTTTATTGAGTAGCTACTTTACATCCCGATAAAAAATATTGTTCCTGTAAAATAAGCCTCGGGTAACTTATTCACACCGAAAGGCATGTTCCTTCTCTCGGAATATTGATTTTACTATTCTACGGAGAGCTGTGATCCAGGCGTTTCATGTATTGGTATGTAGTGCGTTTATCTATACCAATATTATAAAGAGGAAAGATTTTTTTGTTTGTTTGTACCGAATAGGCTCCGAAACTACTGGACCGATTTTAAAAATTCTTTCACCTATGGAAAGCTATGTTATTCCCGAGTAACATAGGCTATAATTTTGACGGAAGCGTAGCCGCGGGGGTCAGCTAGTAGTATATATAAGCCAACTTACACATAGTTGAGGCTTAGCGAAGAAAAGTAGGTAAGTATTCGCACCAATCAAATTTCCTAAAACTGTCTTGTTTAAGTTAAAACTTTATAAGCTCCACTCAGGTTTAATGTTGCATCAGACTGCTTTCAAGCACTAATGCGGAAGCGTGTTTCCTTGTTACGTGCGGACTAAACCTATCGGGCTTCAGCCCAACTTGTGTTTATTTATTTATTTATACTTTATTGTTCAACAGAAAATACAGGAACAAAAGAAACTTAAAACTAAAAATATACAATGGGCGATCTTATCGCTTGCCGCGATCTCTTCGGGGCAATCCGGAATGGACAGTGATTGCCTGGACATGACATGGGGTTGTCAGTGGTGTAACAATACCAACAAAGAACATAAAGATACAATAATACTTAATAAAAACACAAATAGATAATTATATATGCTATAAAATAGATACATAAATACATACATATATGTGTTTAAACTTGATTGCTTCCGCCCACGAACAATTAGCAACTATTCGCCAAACCATCACACAAAACATTTGAGCTGTTATTTAAGAATAGGTACAGTCGACTAAAGAGTTTGGAATGCGGCCTAGAAAATTTCATTTTTGAGTATTGTATATCAGGCGATGCCCGCAACTCAACGTCCAAGCGTGTATTGCCTACGGAAAATACGTCTTGTTAGCTATGACTGAGCATAAATTACCTGCAGTCAAGCCAAGAATATAAGCCAGCCAGCAAACTGGCAGCAGGATTATCTTGATACAACAGTTAGTTTTATGATGTGTTGTTAGGTAGAGAACTAGACCAACAAGATAATATATAACCAATAAGGTTTTGATCACTCAACACAAGCATCACATGGGCAAAAATATGAGCTATAGTACCCTGCACAACTATCTCTTAATTAAGTGTACATGTTATGTAACTGGTTGTGTCATGTACCGAATTTCAGTCAAAAGATTGTATGGATTCTCGTGAAAGGATCTGTGTGGTAGGAAACGTGTTCTTTCAAGGTTTACTGAAAATGTTCTCAGCATCAGTCCTTTAGTTAGGTACAAACAGCCAATTTAAAAATCTCAGAATGGCGAAGCCATCGAAACTAGATTATTATTCTCTCGCTGGATTATCTTAATAAATCATGCCTTTTAAATGACTGTGTTAGGAGCATAGATATATAGTATGTACGTATGTATGTATTTGCGTAGCAAACAAAATTCTAAATCGATGGTTAGGAGTGAATGAATTTACTAAAAATAAACCAATTTCAAAATGAAACGCAATGTACATAGAAATACAAATACGGAAGGCCTAATTGTGTAAAATAATTAATTTTACCGTAACGAGGTAATCAAACAGAACCATGAACAGGAAGTTTAACAAGGAGAATAATTTAATAAGTACTTTAGCAGTTGGCAAATTTAATGACATCATGTTTCTGAAAAACGTAAAATACCGCTTTAGAATGCTACACCGTCTAATAGTATTTCACCCAGCTGATTCTGAAAGGCGTGTAAACTTTAGTGTTCCGGTACAGGGGTCCTGAAAGCCGTCCCATGGCTCTCGTTTATTGCGACAAACCTTTTGGGTCGGGAAGGTAGTTAAAGAATAACGCGTATATAAAAAAAATATAACTAAACATTTCGTGCGATGGCAGTGGCGTTGAGAAATCAGTGAATATTGTGGAGAATTTGGATTTGCATATAACGGATCGGATGTATGTTACAGCCAAATATTGCGGCTTTAATCCACTTGTTGTGTACAGATATAAACATCACATATATATACTTAGGTACATACACAGCTAGATAATTAGGTACACACACAGTTAGATACTTAGGTACACTATACAGATTCCAATACGATAAATTCCTTTTAAACATCCATTCAAATCGAGATATTGAAGTGAAAGGTCGCGAGCCAGGCGGCCCCTTGCAGAGTCTTGCAACGCTTAAGTGAGATCGCTCAGCCGTACCACAGGCAAGCCCGTGGTGCCGTTGCCCGGGGTGGACCGCTAGGAGGTAGATCCCATACCACCCAAGAAGTCCACGTGACAACGGTGAAGTAAGTTTTGAACTATGCATGGCTCTGAAAATGTCCTCATACGTTGTCTCTACCTCATCGTTGGGGTGTGCCGAGGTTGGGGCGTAGACCTGTATGACCATCAGCGAATACGCACTTGTGCGACACTGCGACACTCTTTCGAGTTGGAAGTGTGTGAATTTTAAACATTTTATTTCAGTATTAAAATAATATGTATTTTATAAATATAGAATGACTTTTTTCATTAAATAAATGTGAATATTTTGTTTCCAACTAAATGCTTTGTTTACTATACAAAATAATTTTGATGTTTCACATCTGCCAGGCGTGCCGCGACGGCTTATATTTTTTTAGAAAACGTATGATAACGGACAGTTGTTATAATAGGGAACTAGTTACTAACCTTAGTTATCGACTTCGCACATGTCCCGACCGAAAATATCCCCCGGGAACATACTACCGGGATAAGAAAGTGTAACCTATGTTCTAAACCCGGTACTTACTTGGCACGCGGGTCGTTCAAATCCATGCAGCCGTTGAGGCGTGACCGCGTGAGTTAACAAACAGCTGTCAAACATTAAGACTTTCTCATTTATAATATTATTAGGATTTATATAATTTAGAACTTCTGAACATCAGTCAGCATATTAACAAAGTAAAACACCAACATCAAGAAACATGACCCATTACGACTCTTAAAACAGATTTAAACAGAGCGTAATACAACAAAAGCTCTCCTTTACAAACGGATTGTTCAGGAAACTTCCCAACTTAAATATGGTCTTCTACGAAAATTTACGTTTATAACAAAGCGACGTCTTTCAGAAATGCCCTCTTGTATCACCACTGAGATGAGACGAAACTGGAAACTCAAACCTTGAAATTTTAACTCATCTTTGTCTTGTAATAGAGCCTCTTTCATTGAGCCTTACAATATTCATAATGGAAGAAAAATCTAAGCTTTGAGAAACGGTTTAATACTTCAGAATCGGATAAGTTAAACTGTCATTTTATTCCTCAGTTAAAAGTTATCAGACTATTGAAAATCGGGCGTTAACAGTTTGTTCTTAGCTATTTCAATTAATTTTAAATGTCAAAGCCATTTATTTGCATTTAATGCGGTACAGAAGATGGTATAAATAAATTATTACCACAATGACACATTTCGCTGAAGTAGGTGAGCAAATATTAAGTTATGAGTTAATTTGCTCACAGTAAGCAGATCTCTACTAATCCGTATGCAATAATAACACGTTATATTTTTTAGGTATTCAACCTATTATGTGATGTATGCTATTTGTGTTCAATACATATTATTTTTAACCCCGGAAAAAGAGGGTTGTTGTAAGTTTAACGTGTGTACCTGTGTGATTGTGTGCTTGTGTATTTGTTAAAGTGTCTGTGGCATCATAGCTCCTAAACCGGGTAAAGAAATACTACCAACCTAAATGCACACATTTTATAAACCAGGAATAATAGACGCCCCAAGATGTTTCCCTGTGGAACTCTAAAGTAATTTGACCGATGCTGAGAGTTGAAGTTGATGAGACTATTCAGTTTATCATAAAATTTTGTAATTCGGTTAATCTGAGTTCTATTTAATACATTTTTGAACAATTTTAGGGCTTGTTCCCTAATACCAATTCTAGATAACTTGTCGATAAGTATGGGATAAATTATAGGGTTTAGGAAAGTGCTTTGGTCTGTATAACATTAGGTAACTAATTTGTAGCAAGAATGCTTAACACCCATAAGCTGGGCAATTTCCTGTTTAACAAACTGAAGTACATTAATACTTATGTTTATTTTCCTGTACCAGTACCCAACTAAATTATTAATTAAGGACAGTATAAAATGTTTTCGGTATAATTTATGTTTCATGTGTGTGGTTGATTAAAATAAAATAGGTATAATGTTCTAAAAGAAACGAACGAATAGAACAAACTGTTCATATTATAAAATAGTTTTATAATATCGAGGAAGGTTATAGGTTATATATAGCATCACGCTACGGCCAATAGGAGCGGAGCATAAATGAAAAATGTTTCAAAAACGGGAAAAATACCTTTTTAACCGAATTTCCAAAAAAGAGGAGGTTATCAATTCGACTGTATTATTTTTTTTATGTTTGTTACCTCAGAACTTTTTACTGGGTGAACCGATTTCGATGATTATTTTTTTATTTGAAAGCTGGTGCTTGTCATGTGGTCCCGTTTATTATATCCCATTTCATCAAGATCTAATGAAGAACTTTGGAGATATACATCAGAACTCTTCAATAAATGACTGCAAATCACTCGGGATAGCTGCAATCGCATGTCTGTTTAATGTTTTTACCATTATATAACATAACATCACACCAGTACGCTCTAAAGAGGGTACGCAAGTGTGAACAGTTAACCCTGGTATACTCTCATTCCACCGGTTTTGTTTAAGTTTCATGTTATTGGGATAATCAATTCTGGCTTCACTTTGGGCATTATAGGTACCTAACCTATAGAACTGGTCCATTATGTATCACAACTAAAAAGGGAAAAATAAAAAAAACTTTTTACAAAAAAAAAATACAACCGACTTCCAAATAAAAACACAACAAAGTGAAAAATAAATTCAATTTCGGAAGTCGGTGTGAAAAACGAAGAAACGAAAACAGGAACACCGACTTCCGAAATTGAATTTATTTTTCACTTTGTTGTGTTTTTATTTGGAAGTCGGTTGTATTTTTGAGATCTTCCGTTGCGTGCGCTGCGTAAACGGTTTAACTTACGCAACAATCATGTGTGTAGGGTAGGTAGGGTAGATGGGTAGGTAAGTAGCCCGTAGACGGGAGCGAAGCCGTGTGGGACAGCTAGTAATTGATAAAACTCCAATTTCGTGTTCAAACTAACTTAAATTTGTAAACGAGGAAAGAAATGTATTTTTCCTCCTGGTAATACCGTTGGTAATTATATTTATGAAATTTCGGTTAAGTGGGTTCATGTCGAAACCTCATTATAATAGAAGAATGTAATGAAATGTGAAATTATTTTCTTGAATATCTGAAAATGTCTAGGTACAAATTTAAATTGATGAGATGTTCTTTAGAATAATTCCAAAATCTCTAAGAGCTCTTTTTGCGACTAAAGTTGTGTTGTGCATAAAGGTCAGATTTGTTATACCTATAGCCCTGTAGTTAAAAGTACCTCATTACTTTAATTTCTGGAAGTACTTTTCCGAATTCAAAAATTACTTTACGGATAGGAATCTAGTATATTACTGTTCTCTATTATGGAAAGGTTCTACGAGTATCACCGAGTAAAAAAGTCAGTTTTTGTAGTGTTATGTGATTAAAACAATCATTGGAGGTCTTCTGAGGGTTTATTTTAAATAAATCTTAATATTATATATTTTAATATTACAGAGCAATATCGAGAGGTGTGTAGGCTTGACGTACGTCAGTGCAAAAAAAGGGCGTGTCGGTGTTGCCCACAGAGTACATCATTTTCAGATAGTGCGTTTGCACAGTTTGTCTTAGACATTAATTAAGGTGCGCTTAAACTCTATTACACTTTTGTTCCCATTAAAATGCACGGTTCCTGTGAGATAACTCATGGGAGATATGTCGCGGTCTTGTATCTTATATTTTCAGTGTATATTTTCAGGTTGTAGGCGCATTATGTAGCTTCTTGCTACTAAGTCGTGTGCGCAATCTCATTAGTCTAAGTTTACATTTTACACCGGATGCAATGTTTAAGTCGAAGAATTCAGTGTTTGTATAAACCACAGACATACATCTAACTAGATAACGCAAGTCCCTCTATCTGCATAAAAACCAAGCGTGCCACTTCTTCACACACTATTTAAAAACAAATTTACTTACCAATTAAAGAAAACATTTCCAAAGCCTCGGCCAACTTTTTATATACAGTCTTTATAGCTCAATATGGCATAATTAGGCATTTTTATAGATTTCGGTGGATTTCCTGTGTCGATAATGCTAAATGAAAAGGTCAAAGTACGATCATTGATCGTAATTTTACTCCGTGTTTTGACAAGCGAAGTACCTACAATCGCGTCATCTAGTTAGATTTATGTCTGTGGTATAAACGCATGTAAAGTAAAGGTATAATTTGGGTACAATATTCAGGCAGTATCTACAAACAACCCGCACCAACGGTTGCTATTCATACAGTAGTGTTTGTAGAACCTTACTAAAACTAAAGTTTTGCAAACTATGAAAAAGATCGTTCATGTAAAGTAGAATCATTCGTATTATTTTGGTTGAATCAAGAATGTAGCAAGGACAGTTCCATTTCGATCCAAGTCGATGGAGATCAAGAAAATATTTTCAGTAGAGTACGTTTTTCTCGAACGAATTATTTACATATTTCCGTCTTATCATAGAATTATGAAATGCGACGGCATTTTTATTTACCGATTTCAGTTTACCATAATAATATTATTCTAATCAACCGAAGTTCCCGCAAACGGCGGTGAACGGTGAGGAGTTACGAAGAGATAACTAACTAATAATATGTCCTAAATAAACCACGATAAAGTGATTGATTGAATAATTAATTGAACACCTGACCAAAGTGTTGATCCTAGGAACTGGAAGTTTAAACAGTATATTATTAGCCATTGTTTCGTTATAGCTTGTTGGATATGCGGCGATTGTTATAGTAAACTTATTACAGTAGTGCTTAATTGATACAGACACTAGGCAACAATTTTGTGTTAATATCCCACAGTTGGGAAAAGGCTTCTCGCATATCTTTCTAGACACTCTTTTCTTGCACCTACTCTACAGTATGTATGTTAAGTTTGATTTAGTATAAATATTTAGTTCATTATTTATGTTACTTTTGTGCATATGGGTAATAGGTTCTTTCTGTTTGATTTACAAATAAATATCGCCTAGTGATTACTTCCTATAAATTAAAATTAAGTCAGAGACAAAGCGTTCTTACTGTTACCAAAAGGGTAATATAAATTAACATGATATAAATAGAAATTTGAAATGAAATACATTTAAAGTAGTTACCTAGTATGAAAGCAACGCGCATAATCTATCAATGAAACTCTGAAAGGTCCAAACTTATTATTTCGGTTACCTAATTTAAATTCTACGTTAGTTTTACTTTGACGTCGCAGTTTTTAATCAGTTATCTTTACAAAACTCTGCACGACATATTTAAAAAAATATTTTTCGTCTCGAAATGGTGGCACATAGAAAACGCGCGAAACATGTTCCGCTAAATGAAACCTTAAAATTAGTATAGGTCTACCAGAATCTCATGGCATTTTTTATTTTTTTTAAATTGTGATTTTCATATGGCAATGTAAATTGTCACCTGTCAAATCAAAGTACTTGATGTGTCAACCGCTGCTGAAATTTTTTGATATTATCTTGAAAATTTGTTATTTTTGTGAAAATGTCGAAAAACCCACTTCGATCTCAAGCGAGACATATTGTTTTCAATGTGTATCATAAAATAAGGGAAGAAGAAGGCGTAAATCAAACTCAATCTTTGATTTTAAAGTGCGTCGTAGAGTGGACCGGTAAGTTGGACTGACTTGTTTTGATACTTTTAGTTTATTTTATATTTTTCTTACTTCATTTTTATTTCTTTTCATTACTAAAAATGAAGAAATGGCAACAGTAATGTAACTGTTACTAATTATTCGACAAGATATTGATTTTAACGGAGATGGAGAATCTTTGACGTAAGAAAAATAATAAGTAATAATCTGCGCCCTGCAGTGGGACGTGTATATAGACGGGCGTTTTTGGCGGGATTTTGTCGAGTGAAGTACAGTGGCTGTTAATATTATTTGCAAATTGATTCCTAGTGGATATTGTGATATATTATTGGTGTAGTTTTGTGACTCAACTGTCAACGCAACTGGAAATTTTGTAAAATCATTGACAGAAGCGATCTCGGGATAGTGGAGCGGAGTATTTTATTGTAGTATTGACTGCCTCTGCAAAGCTTACTGGAAAGACTGACTCGATACAATTTGCTGCCAAATACTCCAAAAAACATTAGAATCTGTTACATCCGCATTCTAATGCATACTAAAGAATAAATATAAGATCCAAAACTCTTTCCAAAGACGTGGCTATAAGGTCCTAGCAACCAGGCCATAAAACTTACATATAAAAAAATATATATAGACTGATGATGATGAATGACTTTAAGTAACATGATACATTTTATTATTGTTTACAGACTTTATACATAAAGAGATTGGTTTTGAATATGTTAAATGCCAATGAAAAAGAACCATTTTGATGGAGAGAGATGACATAAAACTACAAAGATACAAGTTTTTGAAATGCCAGTTAAGTTCATGGAATCGTATTCTAGTTTTCTAGTTTTGAATGAGGTTTTAAGTTATTAGTATGATTTAAATGATATATAATAAATTAGTCCTTAAATTAATATTTAATTGATTTATTTATCCTATGTTAAGAACCCGATGTATAACAACATTCTTCATACACATACCTATAATTCTCACTCACAGCGGATCGTTGTGTCTCAGAATTGGTTGCATGACCCTGCGCAGTTTGTGTCAATGTTGAAGGTGAAGATAGCATTGTATAACTGTCTCTTTCACTCGCTTATGTATGTCGCATCATCCTATCTCGCTTACTCTATGCAGTATACTCGATGACAAACTAGTTCTTACGCATTAATTGGCAGGGCCTACTTCAGAGACACAAAGATCCGCTGTGACTACTATAAAATAGGTACCTCATGTTCATTAATACTAAATACATAAATAAAAATTTAACCGTATCAAGATCGTTGAATCCAATTTCCCCAGTATTGCACACAACAAATTTTTATTTCCCATTTGACATGAGATTCTGGAAGACCTATAGTTAATGTTGTTTTGTTAAATTTAGGATGCCGCTATTTTTAAAACGCTTTTTTAGGGTTCCGTACCCAAAGGGTAAAAACGGGACCCTATTACTAAGACTCCGCGGTCCGTCTGTCTGTCTGTCTGTCACCAGGCTGTATCTCATAAACCGTGATAGCTAGACAGTTGAAATTTTCACAGATGATGTATTTCTGTTGCCGCACAATGGTACGGAACCCTTCGTGCGCGAGTCCGACTCGCACTTGGCCGGTTTTTTCATTTACTTTTTAACTTTCTTCGTATAAGTCTTTCCTCGTAAGTGTGTTCGGGTCTAATCTTGTAACAGAATTTTAAAGCAGTTATCCTCCACCGATTAAGATATATTTTGCATACATGTTTAGTTTAACTACAGTTAGTGGGTGGCACGGTTGGCGCAGTGGTTGAGCGATTGACTGCTGCGCTGCGTGTTGCGGGTTCGATTCCCGCACGGAACAAATATTTGTATGACCTGCAGATAGTTGTTCCGGCTCTGGGTGTTGTGTATGTGAGTTTATATGTTTGTAAACACACCCACGATACAGGAAAAAAATCCTAGTGTGGGGCAATGTTTAAAAATAAAAAAGCTTGGATGACAACGCATGGTTAGCTAAGTGACGTCATTGTAAACCCAATATGGCGGACGACCCAAGATGGCGGGCTAATATGGGTATCAAATTAAAGGGTTTGCTGAGAAAAAAAACGAAAAAAGCTTGTAAGTATAAATTATATATATATATCGACAGGTGTTCATTGTGTTCATTGGTGTGCATTGTTAGGTGTTCATTTATTTATTTAATACAACATACACACAAACGTACAGAGGCGGACTTAATGCCGTAGGTGGAGACGTTGTGGGTTAGTTTTTGGCTATAAAATTCACGGTTGGGAAACAAGAAAAACAGTCATCATTATATTTATATTAAAGCATAAGAAGCACATTATACTACAAGTTGTAGCTATACAATATTCTTGTGAATATTTTTATGCTCCTTAGGCTCTGAACTAGGCTACATTCCTACACATATATTTATTTAATAGCACTGGCGGCAACAATTCGTACATGTTTCTCATACTTCCACTTTATTCTCCTTGTATGTAATAAAGAATTTACGCCTTCCATTCTGACTTTATTGTAGTTGGTAAAAAATATGATATCATGTTAAGTAAAGTGGTTTATGCCAAAATGCGAAGTCATTTATTCGTGAAGACTGCCATTACTTATGTAACACTTTTCATAGTCCTAGGTACCGCGTGTGTTTAAAGCTCATATTTCATCTTGTAAAGGTAAGTTATGAAAAACGTAATTTTTCTTTGAACCCTCTTAAAGAAAAGAATGAAACCTGTACGGTGCACGTACATGGGTTTTAAAATTGTTAAGTAAGTAAGGAGTTGTGCAATAAGTAGGCTCGCACCTTTGCGCTTACACGTGCGAGCCACATTAGATTTTATAACAATCATGCAGCAGCAGCAAGCAGAGCATTGATGATGCATTTGTATCAATATTTAATTAAGTGTTCTAATAGACGCGGTTTGGATCGGACAACATGCAGTTTTATTTCTTTATGCCAGCCCGTTGGCACTCATTGACATTTTTACATTACACTGACATTTGCATTGCATTGACTATAATTAATGTGCATTTGCACCCTACAAAACCTATTAAATTTTTTGCTTTTGAAATGTCTAAAATATTAATCAGTTGATGTAGAAACCGAAAGATCATATACCGATCGTTTGCTTCACCACTAGTGAGCCGCATCTTGCCTTGGTTAGCATCGGCAGTGAACAATAACTTCAAAATTAATTGACAGCACGTATTATTTTGTTATTCACACGCTCTTACTACCTATTAGTCAATCACGAAAGTTTTACAGTATGTTGTCACAACTAAATAAAGTACAAGTTCATATGATAGGTATTTCGTTCGCCAACAGGCTCATATTTCTTACATTTTACGGTCAATGCCCGGGGCAGCAGCTGCACAACACTATATTTTCATTCCAAGACTACGTGAATCATAAAAACGTAAGATTCCACTGTCTCAAACAATAAAAGTAAAAGGTGCATTTGGCTTCTTTCACCACTTGCGATATTCTTGAAGTTTGTGGCTTCATGACAAATTACTGGGGATATATTAAGGCAAAATAATATTTAACTGTGGTTTACGTTCTAGCCGCGGTCTCGAAGGAAATCTTTCTTTAAGTTAAACTCGTTTACGTGATAGAGAGCGCGTCTGTCGAGACCGGCTGGCGGCCCGGCCCCGGCCGGTACAATCCCAACGCTAGCTATTAGTTCCATGGATAAAATATAACAGATTATTTTTATAATTTGAAAGGATGTTTAGTGTTTATTTCCCTATAAAGTTAATAAAGTTGATTTTACTTAAAGCAGTATCAAATGTATTTCGTTTACGATTATATTGAGATGGTTTTCGTATTTCGTCTGGTATTTTCTTGCCAGAACGTAAATAGGTAGATAGTTATGTAACTTTTATCTGCTCAGTGGGTGCCTTAGTTATATTAAATGTGTTTGAAATTAATATTTTCACTGATAAATTAAAATATCAGCGCAGAGATATTTAATTTATTTGAAAAAGTTTTTTGACACTTTCAGAACTAAAGAAACTCCCCGAAACTTTGATTGAATAAATAATTTCGTTCTACTTTTTTATTAATTACGTTCCTAATCAAAATATTTGTAAACTTTGTCTTGAAGAATAGAGATAAATTTTAATGAAGGTCTCGTTTAATTATCTTGCGATCGACGACGACTAAAGGTAAACTTTTCTTTCTAACTACTTATTGATTAACTGAGTACTTGAGCATAGTTAATTAAAGTGTCCGGCTTGTAGCTTATTAAAGTGCTAATTACAGTAACACAAAGCCAATCAATGATCGCCTTATTGATCGAGTATAAATTGCTTCCCTTCCATACCTACCTGATGGTAATGGGTTCCCTCACACTAGCAGAATCTTGATGCTCCGAAATTTATTTGACATAACACACTTAGCATCATCTTTTTTAAAAGTGTAGTTATCACTATGCCTGCTACGAATACTTGGATGTGATATGTGAAATCAAACTCATACTGGTCATTTAGGTTTATAATCTGAGAAAACTGTTAACAAAGGATTACATTTTTAAAGAGATGTCTATGAATTTGACACTATATTTTAACCCAAGCGTCTCAGGCGACGACCATCGACCGAATGTGTCCGCTTACCGCTAGAAACACTCGACAAGCTCCCGAGTGTTTACCATAAAAAATATCGCCTCCATGGCAGCCCTTTGGAATTATTAAGACATATAGGTATTTATATAAAACAAAAACCATAACAAATAACCAAACTGTAACAATAAGATCATTTGTTTTTATTTAAAACAAGCCATTATAAGTTAAAAATAATCAAAACCTAACAATCGTCCGTCCTGACATCGTGTGGGTCCCTGCACACGACTCCAGGTGGAAACCTAACAATCGGGTTCCTGGCTACTCGTTCAACCTTATTGATTAATTAAATACTTTAATAATTTTTAAAAACAAATATCATACTAACAGAGTAGTGTCAAAGTCTTAGTCAAATCATTTATCTTTTAAATTTCAATAAATTTAAATTTAAAGTTAAAAAAATATGGTAGCTATTGATTCTACTGTCCATTCGGAAATGTAGATTGTAATGGAGAAGAACGGACAAGAAACTCCATACTTACTCTTTTAAAAAAGTTTTACAATATTTTGAGGATAATGCACCTCGAGCTTATTACAATATCATTTATTTATGATTCGTTTATACTCGCAATGGAACGCCGTGGGGCTATGACACCAATGGAGAACAAACTTTTCATTATGATTTATACAAACCAACAAAATAGCTTTATTGAACTTTTAACAATTATACAATTGTAGAAATTATCAATTTCTTAATTAATATCCAACATCAAAGAGAAAGATCACGACCGATCATTTGTCGTGAACGAACACCAACCCTGGAAAATCAGTAAATCAGGGCCCTAACATCCTGAACGATCAATAAATCAGGACGCCTAGCGACACCAACACGAGCCGATCAGTTAAATCTCATGTTGATAGCCGAAAGGACTTTTCTCTTAACCGGGCAGCAGGCGTCCCTCGCGACATCAGTTCGGAGGTCCCTGACATTCACCCATTATCATCCCTCGCGCCATCAGTTCGGAGGTCCTTGACATTCACTCATTATCATCCCTCGCGCCATCAGTTCGCTGGACCTTGACATTCATCCATTATCATCCCTCGCGACACCAGCAAGAGCCCTCGATTTACGCTCAAGCCGATAGCCGAAAGGACTCTCTTAGCCAGGATGCCTCGCGTCCTGACCTGTAATTACAACCAATAATATTCTGTACATAACAGTTTCTTAAATTCGGTATAATTAGTATAAGAAAGGCTTCATACAGCCATTAATTGCCCAGGATGTAGAAACACAGCCAATCACATCATCAAGTTAAACTGTTAAGTTGGCATTCTGTACCCATACCAACAGTATTTACTTTAAATCTTCGACAAAGAGGTTCTACCTGAAAGAATAATATTTAAAACAAATACTTGTTTTAAATCTTACTTTTTGACTTTGAGTTCTAGTACATTACTCAATGCTTTTTGTCAGTTATTTCTAGCAACTTTTAGGATATAATAAACTGGCATTATCACGAATTCATGCAAAAGTCTCTAGCTACGGTGGTAAATGGTACAATCGGACCACTGGTTAAATGAATCACAATTTCATACGCTCCACAACTACTGTTGTTTTGCGTCTGCTTTCGGTATTGATTGGTGCGGTATCATTGTTAAAACATACCAATCCATGACTAAAACTTTGATAACATGGTGTGGTTATCCATCACTATACCCGTACTTTATTTGCCCATTTGTTTAAGGTCGAGCTACCTCGTTTATCACGTTTTTCATACTATTCTTAAATTGTATGCGTGCAAAGATAGGTACCAACATTGTTTAGCAATGAGTCAATGTTTTTCGTATCATTCGTATAGAACCTCAAACGATGGTTGTTATACCAAACATATTGATACTAGTTTGTGAAAGCCTCAACAAGATGTCAATATTAACACAAGTTCAGAACAAAGCAACTCCTTCCCAATATTAATTGTTATAGAGTTTTTATCATCCTTCTCATTTTTCTTCTAGGAAGAGCAAATAAAAAATTGCCTTCGTTGTCTTTAAAAGTCTCAGAACTGCTCCGTGAATGAATATTAATACATCTTCCTCATATTCATCTTTTATAGATCTTAAATCCAACTCAATAGTGCGACTATGAACCATTAATAATGTTATAAAAATGTATCAAAACGAAACCACTGTTGGTTCGAATAATTCCTGGTCCTCAGCGTATTTTACTGCTGACATTCTAATATAATAACGAATAACCTTGCTTAAAGGTGATATTTCCTTAGTCAACAAACTTGGTATCAATTGAGTAAGATGGTGGCGATTAGTGCACCCATCTTGCTTTACTAAAAGACTCGACACTAGGATAATATCTACTAGACGTTTCATCATTTGACTATAAATAGTTCTTATAACTTTTGTAATAAAATATGTTTCTGTATTCTTTCTATAACAACAATTGTGTAAAAACATAATGTCTGCTTTATCGCGTTATCTATTTTTTTTTTATTCTCTTTATGATCTAATACAATGAACACTATGGTTAAAATTACAATACCATAGGTATTGACAGTTTAACATATGTTGTACATTAAGAGAACTTCTATATTTTAAGTTTGTTATGCATAAATTAGGTTGACTGTACCCTTTAAACTATCTTAATCTAATATTTAAATGGCATTACTTAATTAGCCGTGGTGGCTCAGTAGTTAAGACATCGTCTCTCGAGCTGGAAGGTCGTGAGTTCAAATTCGGAAAAGTGCCGATGTTACTTCAGTCAGTCAGTTCCTAATACTTTCTAATTTTATCTTGGACATCGCTGGCATCGGTGTAAAAGTCTGGACTTACAGATAATTTAAATTGTAAAACGCCAAACCGCCTCAAGCAGGAGTGGTATCAATATTCGTGCTGTCTCTGTATGAGAAGAGGCCTTTATCCTGCAGTGAGACAGTAACGGGCTGGTATTTATTTTTATATTAGTTACATTCAATCAAACACTAATAACTCATCACATTTAACGATTTGGAGGCCTCTCTCTGTAGAACATTAGATTATAGGTATACAACAACTTAAAACTCAAATTGCATTTTACTGTAAACATAGGGAAGAGAATGGTTAGTCACATGACCTACCACTAAATTGACATTAACAGTCTTTACATTGACAACCATGTCGCGCTATTCCAGAACCCTTCATATTAGGCCTGGGGTCGTATCGCTTTTTCTGAGAATCGTACCCAAATCAGATTTCGAGTTTCAATATCTGATATCAAAACTATATATTTCAATATCTAGATATTGTCCGTACGCGATATTTTCAAACCTGATCCAACACGCTGCTTTTTGGTTGCTACGATATTTGATGAAAATCGGTATTTTAGATTTGTTTAAATTAAACTAGATACTGTGCGAACGCGTATGTATTTTTAAAACTATTGTGCAGCCTTATTTCGTAAGTGAATTCAGCAAGGCAAAGTCTTTGATCCCATAAAAGAGTATAACAATTTCACTTATATAATTAGGTATTACCAAAAATTATTGGTCTCTTTCGAAATGAGTATCTTCACCAATGAAAGCGTCCAATAATTTAATTTAATATTTGAAATGCGTTGTTATACTAAACTTTAAATACACGAGCTTAAGATCTAAACTATGTCATTAAAATATGTTAAATGAGCTCAAATTTGTATTGTGTAAGTTGCAAATAATATTACCATACCTATACCGCTCTAACTACTGCAAATCTATATCACCTGCGCTCTGTCGCACACGAGTCACGTCACCGCATCGGGCCGAAATCTGCCGAAGCCGATGCGGAGCGAGCGGTATGTAAATATCTAGATTTTGCAATACATGGTTTTCAAACGAACCAGTAAGCGGTTTTTAGATATTGTACCGATACATAGATTTCGTAACTATATACGGTTTGTATCGCCCACCACTACTTCATATTCGTGGGCACATTATCGTGAGATTAGTACAAAACAACTTACGCTATTGTTTTATTTGTAGGTAATAATTATTATCCATATACCGATTAGAAACAGACTCTATTACTCATTATGAACAGTCTTTGTTGTTTAATCGTTTAAAATAAGTTGTCATAGCTTGTGTGCCGCATCACTACTGTTTTTTATTTCTATCTTCTATTTTACTGTAGAACTTTTCTTTTGCACAACCAATCTTATTACAACGTGTGCACTTCACAGTGGCTTAGTGCTGTGTGAAAAATGAGGCGCCTACAACTATCTTGTATTTCGCTTTGATAAATAAGACGTTATTTTACATAATAAAACACCTCGTTACGCTTGCTCTCTGCTAATCATATTTTTAAAGTTCTAGGCGTAGTTTAGTTCGCACGGAAACGCTTTCAATAATTTATCTTGCCATTCTTGCCCAATAAATAGAATAGCACCTACTTAAACTATTGTGCCACATCGTGGACAACCCTTGTTATTTTTAGTTAGCAAAATTAATGGTGATACTTTCATCCCAACTGTATACCGAACCGCACGCATTCAACTTACGCACGAAAATATGTAACCAAACGTCTATTCGATGGTTTTTGGACGAAAAATCAAATTTGATCATGTTTCTGTAGTGATTTTGCTGCGCTTTGGATCACGGTTGGCAAAGCTAGACCGTTCCTAAAGTTCTTAATGCTATCAAATAAAAAGAAGGACTACGTGACCTGTCAATCCATGTTTCGCGGTCGCGCTGCCGCTGTCCGCGCCTCGCGCTTTCCTTTTCACGTGGCTCGTTGTCTCGTCTTCACACGGAGACGCTGCGATGGCGGCTGACCACTCGTGGCTCGTTGCCACGACGCGACGCTTCCGCAGGTCTTCGGCGGCGCCAGCACAGTCGTCTCGACGACGCGCTGACGTTGAGCTGCTGCATCAACGCCTGGCCGCCCGTAGCTCGTTGCCACGAAGCGACGCTTGCGCAGGTCTTCAGCGGCGCCAGAACAGTCGTCTCTACGACGCGCTGACGTTGAGCTGCTACATCAACGCCTGGCCGTCCGTAGCTCGTTGCAACGACGCGACGCTTCCGCAGGTCTTCGGCGGCGCCAGCACAGTCGTCTCGGTGACGCGCTGACGTTGAGCTGCTGCATCAACGCCTGGCCGTCCGTAGCTCGTTGCCACGACGCGACGCTTCCGCAGGTCTTCGGCGGCGCCAGCACAGTCGTCTCGGCGACGCGCTGACGTTCGCGCTCTCGCCGTACTTCCTACTTCAGCATCTTAAGCTGCGCACGGCCCGTCTCGATGTCTGCTTCTGGGCTTCATCGCTGCAGCTGAGTTCCGCGCCGCTTGGCAGAGTGGGCCGTAGCCCGGAGATTTCGGCATAGTCTGAAATCTCGTAACCAAAAAGAACTTTAGAGCCGTAGATTAATGCATTTTAAGCCTATCGGGAAGTGGTTGTAAGAAGACAATAAATTTGCATCCGTCTAACCCTTTTTCAAGTCACTCATTACTCAAAAGGTAAAAACAATTAATTATATGTACCGTAATTGTCTAGACATTACGTTCAACATATTATCACCAGTTAGGCATGATTATCATTTCCTTTGTTATAGTTAATTCACGCGGGTCAGCATGTTATGTTATACAAACAAGATTTGACACTTAACTTGTCCTGTTCTAAAAATAAACAAAGGGACCTTTGTTATAAGTGTAAACACTTGAGTCCCATGCGAAGAATGCGGTATCAAGTGTTTCGCTTGGGGTACCGGGTGACGCCCCGCTTGATAAGCGCCGTCAAAACGCAATATGACTAAATTCTGGGATATCTATATATACCAAATACGACACAATTTTCTTTGTTGATTGTTATTAAATAACCTTATAACTTCTCTGGCTCTCTCATCTTATTGATAAGATGCTAAGTAATGACTAGGATTTGAACCCAAGACACATAAATCGACAATTGTTTAAGGTGTGAACAGATTTAGATTTAAAAGTGCTCACGCTGTAAAAACTCTTGAAAAAACTCACAAAACTAATCAGTAATATATAAAATGTGATAGACAAGCCAAACAAGATTTCAAAATTTTAACGTTCAGCATGATGATACATGATGCTGGCAAAATGAAAAACAAGAAAGTAATGGTACTTAATTGTTTAAGTCAATGTATCATCTTAAGAAGACTATGGTCTCACGGGTCTCGTTATATTGTAAAGATCCGTGACTGACCAACATCAATAACTATGATCACATCAATCAAATTATAATTACAATTTGGGCGTGTACTTACGTTTTGGTTGTTCTTGTCACTTCTGAAATGTAGTTATCACTATGCCTGCTACGAATACTTGGATGTGATATGTGAAATCAAACTCATACTGGTCATTTAGGTTTATAATCTGAGAAAACTGTTAACAAAGGATTACATTTTTAAAGAGATGTCTATGAATTTGACACTATATTTTAACCCAAGCGTCTCAGGCGACGACCATCGACCGAATGTGTCCGCTTACCGCTAGAAACACTCGACAAGCTCCCGAGTGTTTACCATAAAAAATATCGCCTCCATGGCAGCCCTTTGGAATTATTAAGACATATAGGTATTTATATAAAACAAAAACCATAACAAATAACCAAACTGTAACAATAAGATCATTTGTTTTTATTTAAAACAAGCCATTATAAGTTAAAAATAATCAAAACCTAACAAAAGATTATTTAAAGGCATATTTTTTAACATAATTATTGTTGGCCTAATGTTTGTATGTCCGAATTTACAATGTCTTACTTTTTAGATGGCAGAATTTTATTTGGCATAATTTCATTTGGGATATTATGAAGATGGCAGAAATTAATTTGAAATCATTTCATTAGGCATATCTACAAAATAGCATTTTAACCTTTAATTAGAATTAACATATTGTCTTAACGTACCCTACCCCTAGAGTGTAATTTAAGCCTGCGTTGGTGCGGAGGGGTGAGGTGGCCCGCGAGCTGTTGCGCATGGTATATGATTGTTTGCATGTTTTCATGCTACATGCTTGCTGCATGCATGGTGTATGCTTGTTTGCATGCTGTTTGCTTGCTGCATCCATGGTGTATGCTTGTTTGCATGCTTGCTGAAATATAGACCGAAACACATTTTTTTTACAATCAATTTTATAATTATGGTTAAAAATACAAAATTATTCTAAGTATGAATTTTCAGTAATGTGATATATGAGTATTTCAATTGATATGGATATGCAATGTATGCCAAAAGTTGATTCTGACTGTGAACTTTCTGCGATATGATGTGACTATCGATATCAAATTTATGCCTAATGATGATTCTGACTTACAATATTATGAGTTTTGAATATGCGATAAATGAGTGTATAAGAGTGTATGAGTGTATAATAAGATAGTCAGGATACGACCCTATTATTATGTTACGATAAAGTGACAAATGTCAGTTTAGTCTACGAAATTAAAAATAATATTATAGTTAAGAACAGAAACAAAAAAAAATGAATAACATATGACTGGGTTTAAATTAGATCTTCTGTTGAAGCAAAACAGAGATATGGCTATTAATTGAATACAGTATCGACACCTTAATATTATACAATCAGCGAAAAAATATAATGAAATGAGGAATTAAGAAGAAAGCGTAAATACATCAATTCAATTCATCTTCTCCTTCTTCGTGTGAGGATGCGGTCACCACTGGTGTCAGGGTTAATTATCTTTTGTTATTATAATTACATACTAAATAAAAAGCAATTACAAAAATAATAAAAATAAATCGCGGAAACATCGTAACTGTATAGGGCACAAAAACTAGTCTGCGTGTGTAATAGGCATCAAAGTGTCTTAGCACTTTTTTGTTTACCCGCTCGATTCTAGTTTGAGCACATCAACGGAAGAAAAGTTAAACAAATACAGAAATGGAGCCTTTTTGCGGAAGAAGTTAATTAAAAGTTCAGTGGTCCTTTGTTTGAATATATTTGTACCTACAGCTACGACGATAGGTTTAATAGGACGTCAAAGGTTTAAGTACTGATGGAGTCATTGAACCTTTACTGTAGGCTTTTTTCAATCATTATACAAATTATTTCCAGCCTAAGGTACTAATCAAAGACTAGGTTTATGCGAAAAACACTCGGAAAAAGGAACAACTGTATCCTTCGTTTTGTCGAGGTAAAAAGGGCTTATCAGTACATTTTAATTTAAATGTCCTGAAAAGCTATTTTTTCATAGTTTATGTCTGGGAAAATTGTATGTGAGAATTATACGAAATAGTATGAGGTGCTGTAGCCCACTTGCAGATGCCCTTTAGACACTTTTAATGATCAGGCATTTAATTATCATAGCACACTTGAATGTTTTCCTAGTTTAAGGTTTAAATTATTAAGTCACTCATTTATAGAATCAAAAAGTATCTAATATTCAGCCCTGCCTTTACAATGTGTTACATCATAATCTCAAATTGAAGAGAAAATAAAATCTTTCAAGCCTACTTACCTACAGCAATATATAAAATATGATGAATAAGAAAGCCAGCTACTTACAATAAGTATTTAATCCCCTTACGACCGTTTTCCTTAAATTAAATTCCTTTTGCTTAAAGGTTCGACGGGACACCCACTTAAAATAATATTAGGGACGATATATTATGTAGCTTAAGACGGCACATAAGTTAATGTCGCGTGGGTGTACCTAAATCGTGGCTACATAGGAAATTTCTGGAAAGGTACGAAATTAGAAAATCCAATTTTTTCGGGAACTTGAAATGAAAATTAACATCCTATTTAAGATAATGACTCGATATAATTATGTGAACCAATTATGATAAGATATTTTTATCCTGTTCCTGATTCCTTTCAAAAGTTTTGTTTATTGTTCACCTTTCTGAAAAACAAATTTCCCTTTTTTATTATTTTCATTATATTCATTTTAACAAACCACATTAACCGTTTTTGCCACGGAGTAACCCACGAAAGTATGATTTAAGCTTTTAAATTTACATTTCTGGTTCGCGCTAATTCTTGGTCCAACTTTTTGAATGAAAATGTCACACAAAGAATGTGACAACCGCCTGTTAGATGCTGTGAGCTTATTTTCGGTAGCCAATCTCATCACTCGATTTGCGTTCGATTTGTGACGCATCGATATTTTAGAAACCAGGGCTAAGTGTTTTTGAGACTAAACGATGAGCAAAATCAGCTATAAAAGGCATAAACCGGACCACCAACCTTACGTGTCTGACACAAAACAATTGTAATATGACCTTTAACGACTTCACAATTCGCATTAAACGAAAATAGTAGTTTATGCAATGGCCATATAATAGGGGTTATTAAAACACGAGCGTGGGTTCATCAGAATGTGGTGATAATATTAACACGCGAGTGTTTTAATACCTAATTATATGCCGTTGCATACACTATTTTAACTTCACTCATACAGTTGAAATAAAATAAAAGTGGAAACGGAAAAATATGCGGTATGGCGGGCAATTTAAATTCTCATTGTAATACTGCGCAGCGCGCGCATCAATAGACAGTGACACTACTTACTACATTAAGTCAATGAGCCCATAAGCGCCAATCAATAAAAAAGTAAAAGTGTGCTATAAAAATTAAGAAGTTATTTTATGATACAGTTGTTGAAAATGCGAGCTACTTCATACAATTCCATAGGTCGCAGAATGGGCGTAAAAAAAATCGCGCGAATAAAGATCTCAGTGCGTGCTAAGCCTTAGCGCATGTGCGGTTAATGCGGTGATGTGCTGGGTTTCGGCGCCATTCTTCATTCTTCGACTGAATTTCATGAGTTTTTTTTAATTCTTGTTTAAAAATGTCAGATATCAGTGAATGTGAAGAAAATTTAACTCCGCCCGATATTTTAGATGCGGCGAAGGCAATTCATCATCATCATCATATCAGCCGAAAGACGTCCACTGCTGGTCATAGGCCTCCCCCAAGCGTCGCCACATTGATCGGTCCCGTGCGTCCCTTATCCAGCGGATCCCCGCAACCTTCACAAGGTCATCGGTCCACCTGGTGGGAGGCCTTCCAACGCATCGTTTTCCGGTTCGCGGTCGCCACTCCAGAACTTTTCTGCCCCATCGGCCATCCGTTCTGCGAGCAATGTGCCCTGCCCACTGCCACTTAAGTTTGGCAATTCTTCGGGCTATGTCGGTAACCCTGGTTCTCTTGCGGATCTCTACATTTCTAATTCGATCACGCAAGGATACTCCGAGCACAGCCCTCTCCATTGCCCTTTGGGTGAAGGAAATTATTCATAATCTATTACCAGCAAAGTCGAGAAAATTATATGATAAATGTTATCACGACTTAATGGCATGGAAAATGCACAAAAAGGTATTTAGTAGGTTCAATCCTAAAGTATGAGTGTAGATAAAGTAGTGTATGAAACTGTACATTCACAAACTGCATTGCTCTTGGCATACCTAGAAGCAAACGATATGCTTAGTGACCGCCAATACGGCTTCCGCCGAAATCGGTCTACTGGGGATCTTCTAGCGTATGCCATTCACATTTGGAGTGAGGTCATCGAGAGGCACGAGGAAGCGCTTGCCATCTCCGTAGACATCTCGAAGGCTTTTGATAGGGTCTGGCACAAAACCCTTATTGGTAAGCTTCCTTCATTCGGTCTGCCCGGTGGTCTGTGTGATTAGATTGCAGACTTCCTGAGGGATCGGTCCATTCGAGTGGTTATTGATGGCTGCTCGTCGGACCAATTGGATATTAATGCCGGGGTCCCTCAGGGGTCGGTACTCACAGCAACTTTATTCTTGCTTCGCATTAACGATCTGCTAAAACCTTTGGGTATGCAGACGACAGCACTGTTGCTGAAAGATACATGTCCAACGCTCGAGCTACCGGGCCTCAGGTCCAGTCTCTCCGAGAGGCCATGGTGGAGCGCTTGAACCTGTCCTTGCAGGCAGTCTCCGAATGGAGTGATGCTAATCTGATCAGGTTTAATGCTGCTAAGACCAGGCGGTCTTAGCAGCATTCCGCTAAAAAGAGCCAATTTCACTCGGCTCCAACTTTCCGAGATGTGACCGTGCCAACAACTGACCATCTTGAGGTTCTTGGCGTTATGTTGAAATCGACTCTTAATTTTAGCCCATACATTGAGGCAAAGGCTCAGCTGGATGCCAAAAAGTTGGGGATCCTTGCAAAGGTGAGAAGGTACTTCACGACAGTACAGCTGCTCAGCTTGTATCAAGCACAAGTTCGATCATGCATTGAGTACTGTTCTCATCTCTGAGACGGATCTGCCAAATACCAGCTTGATGCACTAGAGTCGATCGAAACGCGGGCCAAGAGGCTCATCTGCGAAGAAGCACTGGTTAAGTCAAAGCTCCAAAGACTTGAACATCGTCGCCGAGTTGCCAGCTTGTCGGTTTTTTATCGATTACGTCTAATTCCGCCCAGCCCGTTTCATCATCGGACTACCAGACGTACGGCGATGCGCCATCGGTACATGGTGGATATCCCACCCATATGCACTAAACGTTTTGAGAATACTTTTATTATGCGTACAGCTAAGGAGTGGAATTCCCTGCCGGAGTCTGTGTTTCCCGATAGCTACAATCTAGGGGTCTTTAAGTCAATAGTAAATAGGGTACTTCTAAGCAAACGTGCTCCATCATCGACCACATCAACACTTACCATCAGGTGAGATAGTGGTCAAGCGCGAACCTAAATAAAAAAAAAAAAACTTAACTAGGTATTAAAACATTCGTGTTAATGCTATTAAAAACACACTCATGTTTTAATTCCCCTTATTATGCAACAGTTTCATAAAAACTATTTTAATGAGATTTCAGGAATTCAGGGAAGTGTTTACGTAAAGCGATACGGTCAAGTATGTGGGACACACATGTTCTGCATGATCTGATTACTTTATGACTTCCTGATAAACAAAGTGCCTGGTTGTTTTGAACGAGTGTCTGGAATTTTCAAAAAGACAAGTTCAAAACAAGTTTTTGTGGATAGTTGGGGTCACTAGTTTTGATATCCCTATTTTAGATAGATAGATAGACAAATCATTTATTTAGTGCACACAAAAGACACAGCGCAACCCACAAAATCTTAATTAAATTAGTATAATTAACATGTTTGTTTAAAAACAAGGTGCAACTTAAAAAGAAAAAGGAAACCTTACTTACAGAAATAAAAGAAAAGTGTCACCAGTAACATTAGGTATGACAATCAAAAAACAGTGCGGTGTGTGTCTCAAGGTTGCACTAAATGGGAGTCCAGCTCAGCACGTGTCAGGCAAATATACCTGACGCTGATATTCTGCTAGATCCTTGCAGTGATATACGGTCGCTGAGCAGACGTGATATGTTGGTGTTGTTACAGTGTTATGCGAAGAGTATTTCACGTAAGTATACCCGCAATTTTAATTTATTACTTACTATACAAAAAGAAATATTTTGCAGTAGAAAAAGTTACAGTCCTTAGGCGTGTTAATTGTGTTACAAATTCGTTTTGATTACTTGGTTAGGTATTTATAAAGTTAAATGTATAAGGTATAAAATAATAAATAATCTTATAATAACCAATAAATAAATGATGGCGTAGGTCCAAATAAAGTAACGAACCTAGATGAATAGTCAGTATAAACAAAAGTTCATACCTACTATATGCCTATTGTTAACTTCTGTGAAGTACCACTATTAAACCCTGTTCTGTAGTAGCAGTCTAATGGACAGATACTGATTGCGACCATTGTCTACAAGTACCTAACTTGAGTACGTTTATAATAAACCCCTCTCAATCACCCCTCACAAGTAGAATGAGCGGCAGTTAAGGCGGTACCCCGAGCAAAACGCCGCGCTAGCCGTTTTTAGGAGCTATCTACTCATAATTAAAAAAAAAAACAATTAATAAAAATACATTAAATTGCTACATAATATTGATTCTAAAATGGTAGTATTTGTTTGTTTTTAATGTTGAGTTTTGGAAGTGTATGTATTAATAAGTAATAGTTTGACCTAAATAACTGTTTAACGAAATCATCTAGTCTAAATTGAAGTAGAACAAAAATATCTGGTGACAGCTTGAAAGCGAATTTATTTTGAGTTGTAGACAGTTGGTTTATTTCTTTTATTTTTGTCTGGAGCGAACTTGGGTTGAGAGATGAAATTATCAATGTTGTTTAAAAGTTAATTATCTGAGCAAAGTCGGCAAGAATAACAATTATTTTTTGTTTATTATTTGTGTAAATATTTACTTGTTTGCCTTCGTTTTGAGGTGAAACGTAAAATGTTGGTTGTGGTTTTCTTGTTCGCGATCGTTAGTCAGATAACCACTTCAAAATTTACCCAGATACTATAAGTTTGGATAAGCCCATTTGTAGACAAACAAGCAAATTTTGCCTTCGTAAACTCTCCGGTTTGTACAGTTTCCGAGCACGCTTGCCCCTCAAATTGATACCATCCCGCCACTTAAGCCGCCGTCTGATTCTAATACAAAAAAAAAAAAAATTGAGAGTTTTATTGATTTGCTAGCTTCTGTCAACGGCTTCACCCGCATGAAAATTTTCCCAAGGGGACAAGTATGTTCCGAGAAAAAAAATTAAGGTATCCTATCCTCACACATCCAAGACATGGTCTACCCGTGTTCGAAGTTTCAACCAAATCCTTTCTGCTGTAAAGACGTCAAAAGGTAACAAAGAGACAGGACAGAGTAACTTTTCGAAATTATTATACGAGTAGTAAAGTACGGTGTAGTTCCATTTTGTTTCTTACTGAGTAGTACCTACTTGGTACCGTCGGACGATTCACGCTAAAGTTTGTACAAAACAGAGTTGCGATTGGAAAGTAGTGGCAAATAAACGTCAAGTTATTTAGTTACCTTATGAAAAAGTTTACGTAATAAATCACTGAAAGGTTACCTTTTCTAATTAAATTTTTAATCGTTTCCACGAGTAAGTAATTTTAATTTGGTCAAAGAATAATACTAAATTGAAATATTTCTTTCACTCGTTTTATGTTATACCAGCAACAATAACATACTGCCTACAATTTAAAATAACCTAGGATAGCTGTCGTTGTCCCGACGATTCGCTATATTCTTTCGGGTAACCAACATAATACAATAGGATTAAAAACGCATTAAATGATAATATAGTGATAATATAGTAATTACTATAAATAGCAATGGACGTCTTTGGGCTGAAATGATGATGATGATGATGGTGATAGTGATAGTATTTATTTTCTTACTGGTTACTGTAATCCTGTAGTGTATAATTCCACTGCTGGCAAAACAACTTTACCATGATTTTGAATATTTTGATCCAGGACTAATGTGGATAATAAACTGGTTCTGGGTGGTGTTTATCTGCTTAATTATTTATAAGTTGAACTGTATAAAAATAAACAATATTCATGAATTAAAATTAACCATGGACACAATGGGCCTCATCAGAAGACAATTCAACACACATTTCCTTCGAACGATTACAGTTCCGTCCTTTGTTCTGACTGAAACGGTAGCAATATGTCTAAGGGATTTATACAAAAGGTGTGCTGGCGTGTACCTTACGGTATGCAACGAAAATCTGCTCAAATGTTTTAATCCTGCTCGATGTTGGCAGGTATTTGATCTGAGGTCGAAAAAGTAAAATAAGATCCAGAAATTATTGTTTGCAATCTTTCTGAGCTTCGGTAAAAAAAACGTCGTATTGAATCGGTAAATAGAGAGATATAAGTCAATTAACCAGCGACCCTGCAATTAATTAATATGCAAGTGAGGGCATGGATATACTTCCTACACAAAGCTGTGTGCCTTAAACCCAGTTTTCTGATCCGTAGTTAACGCAACCTACGGTTAAAATATTCTAACTAATGGTTTAAAATTTCGGTAAAACGCGTTTATTCATCAATTGTTAGTCTAACAAATGATCAATAATTAGCTCTTCAACTTATATGACCATTTGTGATGCTAATAATTAATGTGTGTATTAACACGTTTTACTGAAATTTGAGTTAAATATTGAATTGTTCAAGGTTGTATTGTATTAAATAAATTGAAGCCGCAAAATGTCCGACTCCAAAGGTATGCGTACCAAGTTGGGGAGCCCGGAAAGCTGACATAAGTTTTAAACTTGTTAGTACAAAACACTGTTTCCATATGCTATGTACTGTGTTGTTGTTTTTATGTACTAATAAACTAAAACAACGGATAAAAAAAATTTGGGCCGAAAACCGAAGTAAGTATTTTGCTTTGCTCTTATTTTATTTGTTTGTTGCAGTAAAAAATATGATACTAATACATACTCAAGTATGTATTAGTGTCATATTTTGTATGTAGTACGAGTGTTTTGTTGCACCTATAAGGAAAGTCAATAGCGGTGAAAGACTTCAAACAGCGATACAGCCAATTAACCCGCGAACCTGCAGTTGATTAATAAAGGCACTTAATTAATATGCAAGCGAGGGGCATGGATATCTTTCCTAAACAAAGGCAAGAGACGTAGATACCTAAGTATTAGCTTTCCATTTCCCTAACATCGAAGGTGCTTTGGGCTGGAAATAAATCAGCGACAAGTAATATTGGGAGTTAGATTAAAAAGTCGAGAGACTCTTCTATAAATAAAAGTGAAACCTGGAAAGAAATCCTATTCTAATTTCATTTCCTCAGAAGTTCTTCGATTCGACAGTTTGACACATTTCCTTTAAAATCAAATGAACGAAGATGGAAATCGTCAAAAGTTCTTAAGCCTAAAAATAGTTCCGATTTTATTTTTCTAATGTAAATTTCACTTTTAAGTACTGTTTAACTATTAACATGTTTACAGGATAGTGAAGACGTCACCTGAGCAAGACTACTTACCCGTCTACCGAAGAAGGGTAATGTGTTTATCAGTCTATGTATGTATGTTTATTCCTATGTGGCGTTCTACAGACCAAACACGTGGACCGATTTTGATGATTCTTACGTCAATCGATTCATCTTAACTTTGCGAGTGACATGACAGTAATCAAAGTTCACCACAGCGACCACTAGACGCCATATTGTCAAAATAAAAAAGAAAAACGGGAGTTATTTCAAGTGGGGTATCGTTGAATAGGCATTTAAAATCATCTTTTCATGTATATTTTAAGTAACGGATTGGGATATATAACGTTTTAAAGTTTTTAACAAACACTCTCGCAAATTTTCTGATATCTTTTAAACTAGACGTATTTATATAGTTATTATTAAGACATTGTTAGATACGTCTTGACCGCAAAGGTATTCTCAGATAAGTGACGTGATGTTAAAAAAAACAAACATGGTGAATTTTGAGGTCCCAGTTTATTTCAAACCCTTCGAGTGGGGGTGTATCAAAATAAAGGGTTTGATAATAACAAAAATAAATATACCACTGTTGTAATCCGAAAAAATATATTAAAACTAAAAAGTTATAAATAAAAGAGGAAATATAAAAATCAAAAACCTAGCTGCTTAACCGCTCGTATTCGAGACACAATGAAAAAGCCAATGTGTCTCGCTTAGATCTGCGTGCGATACAAGAGGTTAAGGAGTGAACTAAAAAGATGTAAACAAGAATGCAATCATGCTATGCAGTCGTAGCCTTGTGGTGGATAAATAAGGTTTTGGTCAGCCAACTCGCAAATATGGTATCCTCTTCTTCTTGTTTACATCTTTTAAGTTCGCTTCACAGTCGGGTTTTGGAACTTTTAAATTTACATTATATTGTTAAAAAGTTTTGCTTTTTTATGAAGAATCTTTGTTAAGTATGCAAGTGTTTTATCCGACAAGCCAGTGGCATCTCTTGATGAATAAAATTGAAACACAAAAACCTATTGTAAAGCTTACGACCGCAGACAAGCGATGACTTCACGGAATTATAAAGACGAGCCCTGAGTTCAGTTTGATACCCTTTGTAATTAATTTTATCCTCCCGCTCATTTTAGCCGAGTCAGGAAGGCTTTTAACATGGCCAACTAGTTTTAAAGTGCATACCAATTAGGTAATTACCTGTTCTGAACTACCTACAGACATCGTACAAATAACAATAAGACTTTTTGCAAGTAAGTTTTTTATTTTTGGTAAATAGCCCGTTCTGTTCCTCTTCTGGGCAATCATCTTTATTTTAGCTGAAGACTGCAAGAATTCACTTTGCAGTGGACTTCTTGCATTTTTCACCAGAACATCTGCCAACCTTGTGGGAGGCCTTCCAACGTTACGTATTCCGGCGTTCACGGTCGCCACTTCTAAACTTTTTGTCACATTCGATCAATCGTTCTGCGAAAACTGTGCCCTGCCCATTGCCACTCAATTTTGGCAAAAGGGAATATGTATGTCATTTTAACAAACAAATATGATATATTTTTATTTAATAAAATTCCTATTCTTTGAGCTATGTCGGGCAATATAAACTAGAAACATATCCCGGCAACGAAGTGATGCAAGAAGGATGGTCATCCTGCGGATCTCTTTATTTATGATTCGATAAGAAAATCTGTAAACTACTACTACTAGTGCTAACTATAAACTGTGAAAGCTTCGTTGACTTTTTATAAACGGAAATGTGTTCTGCATGTGCTGAGCTGTTTTACTTATTTTAAAAGGATGCAGTTCATTTAATTTAAAATGTAGTTTGGCACGAGTGCAATTGTGTACGTTTATATCTATGTGGACTAGGTATGTGGTCCCTACACTGAATACAAAGTACTAAGTTTTATGCAAGTATGCTATGTATTGTAAGTTTTTTTAAAAGGTTTGTCGCCTTCCCACTTTGTTGCAAACTGACTAAACTCGCATGAGAGAGCGAAATCGAGGTTCATAACTTTGACCAATAATTCAGTTCTTAGGCCGGTTGCTAAACAAGAGCTAAACTAAGTAAGTAAGATTAGCTAATTTATTTATACTTGTACATAACCTTTACAAAGTTTTCTGTCTGCATATAACTTACTACGAGTTAACCTAAACTGAATAAGCTTATCTCTTTGTCTGTAACCGGTTCAATTCTAGTCAATACATTGTCCTTGTCCAATCAAGAAACACGAAAAGAACTTTTGGAAATAAATCTCTGCACAAACAACAATCAAAAACAGAGGCCATCACCCATTGTAATATTTTTATAATAATTATTTCCCGTAAATCATGTTTATTATGAGGTCAATAAATCTGTCGCAAGTGGCGAAAAACCACATGAAGCTTTATTTGTTACCCACAATGTAATTATAATTAATTATCGTGTGAAAATTCCATCATACACATTCATGTTAAATTAAAAATAAATACCGAGGAAATATTGAAATATCCTATGTACTATATATTATTATACTTTTTATCACAAGCGTGAAAGTTTTTCTGTCAGTCTATTCTATTTTAAGTTTAAAATACAAAACCGTTTTTGGTACAATTTGTAATAAGTAGATATACTGTCGCTGTGTAAAGTTAGTATTATTACATTTAAAAAAAAATGCATATTGAATAACTTCTGAACTATGATTTCTTGCCAGATTCATTGCATATAAAAGTATAAAATCATCCATATTTACACATTTTCTTAGGGAACTGCAAAAATTGAATTCTGTAGACGTTCAGATTCTGATTTTCGCTAACTCAAAGAAATGTTCCTTTAGGCGCGATTGATCCAATTCGCGATTAGTCCAATTCACCTTATTCGCGATTGGAATAAGGTGAATTGGACTAATCGCGAATTGGACCAATTCTTGTCAGGCAATTTGATTTCGCAGATGTCAGTGAACACATATAATTTACAATTTAAATTCAACGTGTTTCTGATTGTTGAGCCATACTTCGTATAAGTTATTAACTTTATAAATGTTTGGCAACGACAATTTTCGAAGATATCGTTTGCGTATGCAGAGGTATATAATATGATGCTAGTATGTCAAAGTCTCGAACTCTGATATTCTGTGTGTTTTCTACATGAGTGCCTTCCAAGTAAGAGGGAATAGGCGTCATCTAATCGTCCTTGCCGCAATGTGAGGTCAAAGTCAACAGCTGGCCTTGCGTTACTGATAAGATATCCAAAAGGTAACTAACTGATTTAGTACTGAGAATCAGTTAGTATTGATTTCCGACTTTTAACAAATTTTAACACTTTAATTTCGAAACGTTCAACTATAGTAGGGTCATAATCTTTTTTATGTACCAGACACAACTGGCTTACAACCCTCAGGGGTTAGATACTAAAACTTTCTAGCACGTCATAATCCCACGGACATTAAAATATAATAACTTGTACTGATTTCTTTAGAGGATATTACGGGCAATATAACTTATGCTAATCTATAGTTATCACTTTGTGGAAGAAAAATTAATATTTTATTTATTTGCATAAAAACGCGTAAAGTAAATTAGTATGTTAAAAGTAAACTGGATTATTTGGTGGACACACTGTCGATAGTAAGGGCTCTTTCAATTTAGACGTTTCGTGTCGGACTGCTGTGGCACCGCAGCGGTGTGGGTGTCGTGCAGCGCACGGCCGCTTGATATTTCCATACAATTTATACACACACGTACTCGTCGTGCTATCGTGCGTGCGCGGCACCGACGCCGCACTGCGTGCTTGGTGCGACACCAATCATCTAAATTAAACGCGTAGTATGTGTGACTGTAACAAAACTTCATCTTTGGAATAACAGGGTCCTAATGTATTACGAAGTAACCCCTTTCTATGATCCGAGTAAATAATCTCCATGCTGTTTCTGAAAAGCATTTTTTGAGAGCGTAGTCATGCTGAATGTTACAGTGGTACTAGCAGCGGGCAGTATGATTGAGGAAAACAATATTTATTGTAATTTTTCCTCTAAGTTTTTAATATATTCAAGGCTAGGCATGAACCGAAATAGCTATGCAAACGTGGATGTGTAAAAGCGCCACAGTTTTCTATTGGACAGACACGTCCATTTCATTTAATTTGTATGTATTTAATAAATGTGTTATTTCATAGTTATGGATCACGTTTCACTGTAATTATGACTTTAAAACAGAGCCTTTGCAAATTACCGTGTTTGAATTAACTTTATTAGATCCTGATGAATTTTCCACGCGATAGTTATTAAATCACAGAAAAGTCTTGCTACAATATTGTATTTTATAAATTCACTGCATGTGGATAAATCAAATTATAAATAAGAATTAATTGCACGCTGTAGCAGAGTGGTAAAGTAATAACAGACATGCACTGTTTGTAAAACAAGTAAAACAAAAAAATCGGCGACACATAATTTTCATTTCATGCTACATAATTTATCTAGTAGTAGACGTGCTTCGTCATTATGACACGATATCTTTCGAAAACACCCCGATTCAAACCCGATTTTCATCAACATAATTATGAACACTCTCGCTAAAGTCCCTTTTCAAACAAAAATAAAAACCCGAGTGCTTAAGAAGTGAACTAAAAAAAACCGGTCAAGTGCGAGTCGGACTCGCGCACGAAGGGTTCCGTACCATTTTCGTAAAAAACGGCAAAAAAATCACGTTTGTTGTTGTGTCCCTTAAATATTTATTTTATTTTGTTTTTAGTATTTGTTGTTGTAGCGGCAGCAGATATACATCACCTGTGAAAATTTCAAATGTCTAGATAGCTAGACAGTTGAAATTTTCACAGGTTCATGAGATACAACCTGGTGACAGACATACAGACAGACAGACGGACCTGTCCCAGTAATAGGGTCCCGTTTTTACCCTTTGGGTACGGAACCCTAAAAAGACTGCACAACATGATTTTCTTCTTGTTATATTTTTATTTTCGATATACATTTAAACATATAAGTGTTATATGTTTTTGAAATCACCTCTTAAAACCCTTTATATCGTTACCCCACACAATGGGTTTGGAAGAAAAGCCGCCGTTTTTCTATTTTTCAATTTTAATGTAAATTAAAATAAATGTCAAGGTTAAAACGAATCGATTGATGTAAGAATGATCAAAATCGGCCACAGCGTTTCGTCTCAAAAACGCCACAAAGAAACAAGAATAATACATAGACTGATAAACATTATTACCCTCTTTCGGCAGTCGGGTAAAAAACCAGTCAAGTGCGAGTCTGACTTGCGCACAGAGGGTTCCGTATAAACAATTGTATTCACCAAAATAAAATTCGAAATGCCTTTTAATTTCGTTATATATACTATTGCCGGTTTTTTCACATATCCAAAAGCAACGATTTAGCTGGCCGGGCGGAAATTTGACTCTAACAAAATTTCGCTATTTAAAGCTTAATTTCACGCAAACGGATCCCTGGCTCGAAAAATGGTTATAGAAACCCGTAATATTTTTGAATGGCCTATCCAGTGATATCCTAACTAAGGGATAGAAGAGAAAAAAAAACATCCCCACTTTACGTGCAGAATAAGAGGTACACTAAAAAAATATTTGTATTTTTTTAGGGTTCCGTACCCAAAGGGTAAAAACCCTATTACTAAGACTCCACTGTCCGTCTGTCTGTCTGTCACCAGGCTGTATCTCATGAACCGTGATAGCTAGACAGTTGAATTTTTTACAGATAATGTATTTCTGTTGCCGATATAACATCAAATACTAAAAATATAATTAAAATAAATATTTAAGTGGGGCTCCCATACAACAAACGTGATTTTTTTGCCGTTTTCTGCGGTAATGGTACGGAACCTTTCGTACGCGAGTCCGACTCGCACTTGGCCGGTTTTTATTTTACTTTGTCGGCGTGATTAATATGTATATCCATGCTAAATTATAGCTTTCTAGTATTAAGAGTCTCTGCGCTGAGCTGCGGAGGATGGACTGACAGACAGACGGACATAGCGAAACTATAAGGGTGTCTTGTTGACTACGGACCCCAAAAACGTCATCACCAGCCCTCTTCTGCCATCGGACATCTAGACGCACTGCAAGTTACCATCCTTACCTTGTTGCCATTCCACCAATTCGCACCAAGCGCTTCCAAACATCCTTCATAATGCGCACAGCGAATGAATGGATCTCACTACCTGCGTCTGTGTTGCCGAACGCATTCAACCCGAATCTCTTCAAAGTTAGAGTGAACGGGCTTCTTCTGGGTAAGCTCACTCTATCGTCAACCCTGTCTCTGTCACCTAGACTAGAGTCAAGAGCATACCCATTGTGACCGTTCCTAAATGACCCTAGACTGATAAAAATTTCGTTTTTCCTAAAATGTCCTTAGATTTAGTGTTAAAGTCGGCTCTTTTGATAAAAGAGGAATAACGCCCCGCCATCCGTGTTGCTCAATGAACTTCGTACCATCGACTGGATAATTCTCTTCCAACAAGTGAATTCCAAATAATGTTTTTGTTTTGGAATTCACAGTTATAAAATTATAACTTGGAAGTGGTTTAGAAGGATAAAATATTACTAAAGGGATATAAACTTAATTGTTACAATCAACTAAAGCTTGTGTGAGAAACACTTTACACTAATGTATAGAGTATTTAAATCAAAGACCGAATAATGGTCGCGCATAATGAATTAACACTCATGAATTTCTACAAATAAAAGTAATTAATATGGCAGAGAGTTTTAACTCTAGAAGTAATTGGAGTTGATTAGATCAACACCCCTACACACAGCCCAAAAGCGCCCATCCCGCCATCATTTCCTAGTGTAATAGCTGGTATTAAGAAATGATGAAACAAACTTCCCAGCACACTTTTCTGTCTGTTATCCTTAAGGGCTATTTATGTAAAACAATAGTGAAGTATGAAATTAATTAGACAAAGGGATTGCAAAGTGCATTATTTACCTAATAGAAGGAAATTGGTAGGAGCGCTACGCTTGCATTGATAAATACTTTTGCTTGAATTACGTTAATGAGTACTTTGACAAAGTCTAGACTTCCCACCCAAGTTACCTGAGACCGCCTTTCAGCATCAGGTCCGTCGTAACGTGTACTGCTGGGCCTAGACTGCAAGTTCTAGAGAGAATCTGCTGCGGCTCCAAGAGTACAGGCTCCCTAAGCTCTAGCATGCCTTGCCCAGTCCTAAGACAGTGGTCAGTTTTGTGCTTAATTACCTCTGCCATTTGAGCGAGACATGCTACCGGATACACTGGACGCGGGCTATAATAAGTAGCACTCTCTGGACCTATTCACCCATTACAAAGACAATACAAAATTAACGCAAGCGTACCGTAGACTCAGTCTGTAGCAGACTCAATACGATAGATACTTGCCGTACGTCGGCGCGGATTTATTCGTTGCTTCTGATCTCCTTAAACTGCCCATTGCGTGGATTTTCGGGGCCAGCAGTCATCTAATATCGTGTCTCGCTTATAACATAATAGTGACGATTGAGTGAAAATATAATATATTAGTGACGATTTAGTATTGCTTACAAACGGCTTGGTGTGGTTTTAACGAGACACGTTCCCTAAGCGTCATTAAATGATGTATTTTGGGGTTCTTTGTGAAGCCTACCGGCTGAAGCCTCTACCCACTCCCTGGATCTGAGCGACAGAAAGTATTACGCGAAGTGTTCTAAGCTAGACCTTCTTTAGGAAACAGTATATTTTAACAACTAACATTTGGTTCTCCTACGTGCTCAATTAAGAGCGGCCATATTTAGCCTATTTTATACAGAAATGAATATTAGCGGTTTTGCCTTCCATGTATGTAATGTCAGTTAACGCTCAATAAAGGTCCATTATCAAATGAGTAATTGTTTAGTGTATAAATGGTAGATTAGGGTATGAAAGTGTGAAAGAAGACTTCACCGCCTCCCTAGACCAAATGTTAATGACAAATGCCTGCCAAGGTGTGATTAGGATTTAAATACAAGGACTCGCCAAGCTAGAATAAATAGTACATTAGAGAAATGTCCCTACCTATGTAATACAATGATTAAAACTTACCAAAAACATTCCGGCACTCACTCACGGCTCACACTATATTAATACGAGATTAGACTAAACTATAATTAACTTAATAATTAAACTCGTTAACACGATAGTTACAACGACTTTTCCTTATTCGTTCAAAAAATAATCCCTATGAATTCCTTTCCTAACACTCTGGTATTTGACCAGTACCGACTTCTTTCGATCTCTCAAAATCAGTCCGTACTCTCTGCCCGCCTAAAGCCAAGTGTCTCCTCAACAAGCCCGTCCCCAATCCCATTTCATCCGCATAAACCCTGCTTTCTCTTCAGTTCAGTTTTTTGTGCATCGCTTAATTGCTTTGGGACTGGTTTGTGTTAGACATTGGATATTCGAAGACTCTTTAGAATATTACTTTTGTCTTTACAGCTTTTACTTTAAAAGGCAATTTATGAGTTTCTTTAAAAGATTCGGTATTGTATTATCCTGTTAAAATGTTTGTGTTCCATAGTTTATGACATAGCCTGTCAGACCGTACTTTAAACCCAAAGGTCCGAGTCTCAATGTGTTCACCACATCTGGCCGGCCATGCGTAGTTTTTAAATATTAAAATATAGAGATAAATGACGTGTAGTCACACCATCACAAAAAAAAACGAAATCAAAATCGGTTCATCCGTTTAGGAGCCACAGACAGAAACATAAATGCACCTATACACAAATACACAGGTACACATATCAAACTTATAACACCTGTCTTTTTCCGTTGGGGGTTAAAACTTGCGTGATTTAGACAAGTAAATCAAGACTTCCAAAAAAAAAAGATGGTTCGTGTGAAACCCTAACATATAGTTGACTGCGAAAATATGAGCGAGATGAGGCGTGCAAATGTTAAAATCTGTATCTTGGATGAATGAGCAACTGCCTTTGCTTTATTTTTGCCTCTTTTTATCGTTTGTGGGTAAATTGTGTCATCTTACACACCATCTGTAATGAAATACGTATAAGCTGTTTATAGTTTTGTTGTTGTTCATATGACAACTTTCCTCATTTGATTAATTTCTCTTAATGCTAGAATGACAAGCTTGTTCATCCTTTAGTAAATAAATTAATATGTAATTAATTTGTCTAACCGTTGTATTTGTGATATCATGATCTTTATGGGTAATTTAAATGAAATGGTCCCAGAAGTTGATTATGAGTTTGGCGCTTTTGGTAACGAGCAATCAACTTTCCTGTAACGTGTATCTCATATTACAAATCAAATTGTTTATTTGTTTAATACAGGTAGATTCAAACAGATGGTAGGATCACTATGACTATATCATTCAGTAAATTTAAAAACTAAACCGGATGCAGTTCTTTTTGCCGCTCCCGGCCTGTTACTTCGATACGCGCATGACAAAATCATGTTTACAATAGGATGATGGATTCAGATTGCTTCCTTAGTTCTTAAAGACTTTTAAATATTGTTTTATAAACTTCTTCTATTTTTACCCGACTACGGCGAAGCCAAAACGAAGGGTTATGATTTTAGCCGTCTATGTATGTATGTTTGTATTTACGTATGGTCCTCCGTAGCGCCTTAACTATTCATTCGATTTTGATGAATATGGTAGCAATCGATTTGTTATTAGGGCCCTGTAACACAGTCTAAAAAAATATATATTCCGTAGTCGGGTTAAAGATTTTAATTAAACCTTTTTTTCTAAATTGTCATTTCCTGCACAATCACACAACTGCAAAACTTGGCGGAAGCTCTTTTATTTTATCTAGTTACCAACTAGCTTTTGCAAGCACCTTTGCCCAAGTGTAAGTCGGAATTGCCCAAAATCCGTTATTATTACCGGAACAAAAAGTATATTTTAGTGTAAACATGTATCAAGCTTCATCCATCGGTAATAACTCAACAAATATCCAAACGTGAACTTCCTTATAGAATAGGTTTTTTTTTTTGAAATTGCGTGAAAAGATAAGCTTACAACAGATTACAGACTCCGCGCTTCCGCGCTTCAATTCTCTCAGCACTTTAGCTCTATATTAAATTAAACAAAATAACGTAACCGGTGTAGGCGTTTTCTTTTCAGTATTGTTTTTAAAAGTTATATCAAGTTTTTTTAAACTGGAATAAGTTCTTGTTACCTTATAAAAAATGAGTTGGAGATCGACATTTATTTGAGACACGAATCCATTTTGTAATTGCACTCTCGGCGTTCTGGTTCCATTCGTGTTCTGGCAACTTCAAGCTGGTCAACCTTTCACTAGAAAGAGGTTACATAGAGAGAGGTTAGAGGGTACACATTTATTCGCTGTCGTAGTTTTCTAGGTTATATTTGTTTTTATTAAGTAACTTTCACAATAACATCTAACGAATGATATTAATTACTTTTCTATCTCAAAAATGTTAATTATGTAACGGATGTGAAGGCAGCCTACGTGCAACCGACCAATGACCGCCGAAGCCAAGCCGCCATATTGCAGCCTCTCTCCAGTCAAGCGATGTCAAGCAGCGGGGATGTGTTAATGTAAGCGATTGACAGTCATTTTATTTGTCTCTTTCGATTGTGAACAAGATCTGAACAAAGCTCTGCCCGGTTTTTATTCATCCGTTACAAGAACAAAATACCTTTGTGCAAATAAAATTAAAACAACGAACAACAAAATCCCACGAGCGAATACAAACGTAACATTTTATTGTAGGTACTTATCCCTTTACACGAGCACAATGTTGGCCTTTACTGGAAAAGTAAAGCTTGGCTTCAATTAACGATTCACGTCACCCTATGGCCGAGTCCTTTGTTTTTTATTTAATTTAGGTAAATCAGACAGATCACCTAGTTCGTCTGTGTTTTTGTTACGTAACTAATATTAAGGTAAAAAAAAAACACAGCTTACAGCAAGAAATGAGATATACGATCAGAATTCAGAAACAGCTGTGTGGACGTAAAAACTCACATGTGGTAGAAATTGTAGTCAAAATAATAAATGTTTCGTCCATTTTGATACTCCAGCTATCATTTAGCTGTCAAGTTGCATCACACGCATGACCACGCCGTGTAATGACGATGTTCTTTCATACCACACCGAATAGTTTTAGCACTTTTTTCGGCGGTAGGTGTATATAAAGTAAAGACGCGTTTTCGTTGCGCAATTCTTAATTAAATTATAATTAAGTATTTTCCCACAATTTCTGCACTAATATTGGTTTTATAAGCCACTAATAAGCACATCCTTATATTGGCAATACAGTCCATGTAATATAGGAAAACTTCATCACCTACCAGCTGTTCACTAGTGCTTTCAAAGACACTGTAAGAGGATACCACTAAGAACTACTAAGGGGAGAGAGTTACTACTCACATCAAAATGTCTCAGCTGGACGACATCCAATCTGCGCAGAAGAACTTGGAAGAGTGTTTTGCCAAAAAGATGAGTGAGCTGGAGGCGCAGATTCAGTGTGCTGGACCCGCGAAGGACACTGTCGCCAAGATCGCTGAAGAGTTCCGGACATTCAGAGAGCTGATGTTCGGAATGCTGAGACTTTTACGGAGGCAGATCACAGAGTGCTCCAGGATGGTGGATGGGTTGGAGACACGCTCTCGTCGTAAAGCCCTGTTATTCACTGGATTTGCTGAGGCCGACAAGGAGGACTGCAAGGCTCTGGTGCTGGACATACTGCACAGTAAACTGGCACTGCCGAATATTACTGCCTCCTCCATCAAAGCATGTCATAGGCTGGGGTCATCGAGCAAGGGTCCCACGCGCAGCAGGCCAGTATTGGTGAGGTTCTCCAATGTGGATCACAAGTCTGCGGTCTGGCGGGCGAAATCTGCCTTGAAGGGCTCCATGGTTACAGTCAAGGAGTTCTTAACCAGAACTAGACAGGCTGTGTTTGGTTTGGCGCGTTCGCACTTCGGGATGCAGGCATGCTGGACTCAGGATGGGATCATCATTGTCAGGTCGCCCGACGGAGCACGGCACAAAGTTTCTTCCTTGGAGGAACTCAATCCCTTGGTGGCGAAGTACCCGAAGAAATCTAGGGAATTAACTGCTGCAGTAGGGAGCAGGACAGGTATCGAAGTGCGTAGAAATCAGTAATATATTTACACTATATATACTATTCACACGATATACACTATTTACACGATAAACACTATTAATTACACCATTTACTCTACACTATTTACACGGGCCACATAATTTTACGTAAACATATTTCTATATTGCACGTCTACCCACTTAATGTTTTTTATTTTTTATTTTATGTTTTTGTAGAATGATTGTGAGGGTATATGAATAGTTTTTTTTTTTCTTTTTTGTATGTAAATGTTTTGATTTTGTAATAATGTCACTGTCGCCCGACCGTCATTTATGATAAATATATATTATTATATTCTTGTAATGTTAATGTGTCGTCATATGTTCCGCTGTAGGTACAATGTTTGATTTGTGTTTTGTCAATTGCGTCTTGTTATTGCTAAATGTAACTTTTTCTAGTATCTTTTCGTTCCATGTTTGTTTTGTGTTTTGTCAACGTATTTTCGTTATTGCTTATTGTAACTGCTTCAAGTATCCTTTCTTTCGTTTGTGTTTGTTTTTTTTTTTTTCATGTTTAATTGTTTCTCTTTTATGATGTTATATAGGTAGTAGTGGTATATATGTATATTATGCTGGTGCGGCTGGTGGGTGGTGCACAGATAGTGGTGATGCACCGTCAGGTATTATTTAATTGTATTTTTGTTAAGTATTTATATTATTTTTATTTTATTTCTTCCAACGATGATTCTTTTCACTCGGCCGCTGAATCCGTTATCTCTTCCGCTAATGCAAGTTTCACTTCCTTGACCGACACCCTTGGTGACTTTGTGCGTCGGAGCTTTGATCGACAAAATAATAATTTATTTAATGTCTGTCATATTAATGCACAGAGTGTGCCAAGTCACTACGGTGAATTACTTGACACTTTTTCTGACGCCAATGTCCACGCCGTGCTGGTTTCGGAGAGTTGGCTCAAACCTCATCTGCTCTCTACCACCTACCCTCTTCCCGGTTTCATCCTTATCCGCAACGATAGAATTGGAAAGGGAGGAGGTGGTGTCGCCATCTATCTCCGTAGTGATTTCCCTTTCAAAATCGTTGCCTCTTCTCCTTCACCCTATAGTGCTTCTGCTGAGTACCTCTTTCTGGAAATCTATGTCAAAGGTGTCAAGACCCTACTTGGTGTAGTCTACTGTCCGCCGGCTGTTGACTACTTTTCGAACCTTGAATTGGCACTGGAATCGATAGGGTCAGAGTATGCACATTGTGTCGTCATGGGTGATTTTAACACAGACCTTAGTCATCCATCCCCTCGTTCCCATAAACTCCTTCACATCATTGAGTCCGTCAGTCTCCATGTTCTTCCATTGCAGCCCACTCATCTCAATGCCTCAGGCGATGACACGTGGCTCGACTTAATCCTTACATCCACTCCTTCCCTTGTTTCCTCTCATGGTCAGTGTCCTGCACCTGGCTTTGCCCACCATGAACTCATTTTCCTCTCATATGTCCTAAAACCACCTAAACATCTCCCTAAAGTTCTGCACATACGTTGTTTTGCACGTTTGGATGTTGAGAAGCTGCGTCGGGATGCTTCGGAACTTAATTGGGATCATCTTGCAGCGGCAATAGGGGTTGACGACAAACTGCGTATTTTCAATCGGACGATCCTTGCCCTCTACGACAGACATGCTCCTGTAAAGAGAGTAAAGCTTAGGCGTCCACCTGCTCCATGGTTGACGACGGAGGTACGTATGGCGATGGGACGCAGGGATCGGGCCTTTCGTAAATTCAAAAAGAATCGCTGTGAAGAAAATAAGTGCCTCTTCAGAGCTGCAAGAAATCGGTGTAATCAGATGATACGTAACGCCAAACGCCGCCATATTCTCGAAAACATTTCTGCCTCTTCTCCTGCCGATATCTGGAAATTCCTCGGAACTCTCGGTATCGGTAGGAATCGTCATGTGGATTTCCCCAAGACGATTGGTCTGGATGAAATCAACCGTCATTTCACAACCACTTACCATTTGGATCCCCTTATCCTGTCTCAGACGGTTGATACCATTACTAGCCTACCCGGTCCTATCATAGAACCATTTCGCTTTTCTCCAGCCGCCGAGGATGAAATTAAAAAGATTATCCTGTCCATAAAATCTAAGGCTGTGGGCCATGATGACATTAGTCGTTACATGGTCACCTTGCTCCTCGACCTTCTTCTCCCACCTATTACCCATATTATCAATTTTTCTCTTGATTCCGGTCAATTCCCATCCATGTGGCGTATGGCCTACGTACGTCCACTTCCTAAAATTTCAAATCCCTCCCTACCTAGTCATTTTCGTCCAATCTCCATTCTCCCGTTCCTATCCAAAGTGCTCGAAGCTTGCGTTCACAAGCAGTTTTCGGCATTTATTCACCGAAACAATCTTATAAGTTCACTCCAGTCTGGATTCAGACCTGGCCACAGTACTACCACCGCACTCCTTAAAGTGACCGGTGACGTTAGAGAAGCAATGGAGGATACTAAGGTCACTGTGCTAGTATTAATTGATTTCTCCAATGCCTTTAACGCTGTCAGTCATGATATACTCCTATCGATCCTCTCCCATCTTATGGTTTCTTCCGAGGCGCTGGAATGGTTCTCCTCTTATCTTCGGGGACGTCAGCAGTCGGTTCGTGTCGATGAGACTTCGTCGAATTGGCGTGACCTGGATGCTGGTGTTCCACAGGGCGGTATTCTATCTCCATTATTATTTTCCATCTTCATTAATTTTATAACTCACTGTCTTCGGTGTTCGTATCATCTTTATGCCGACGATCTCCAACTATATACAGCGGCGCGGATCGAAGATTTATCTGACGCCATAGAAGATGTAAACCGGGACTTGAATGCTATCAGGGATTGGTCTGACAGATTTGGGGTGTCCGTAAACCCGACAAAATGTCAGGCCATTATTATTGGAAGCCCGCGCATGATGGGTAGAGTGGCGGTTGGCTCTATTCCCCCGATTATTTTCAATGGTTCCGTCATTCCCATTAGCTCTAGTGTGAAAGATCTCGGTTTGCATCTTGACTCGACACTTAGCTGGCAAAGTCAGGTGTCCAGTGTCAGTCAGAGAGCCAGCGGTACTTTACGATCCTTGTATCGTTTGAGGAGGTTTTTGCCAGCCAAAACGAAAACTATGCTTGTGCAGACTTTAATTTTCCCAGTGGTTGACTATGGTGACGTGTGCTGCTTTGACTTGAACGCGGTCTTACTTGATAAGCTAGATAGGGTCTTGAACAACTGTATTAGATTCATATTTAACCTCAGAAAGTATGACCATGTGTCGAACTACAGATCTGAGCTAAAATGGTTGCCGATTCGCCAGAGGAGAAGTTTACGCGCTTTGACCACGCTTTTCACCCTACTCAATTCACCCACCCCTCCTTCCTATCTTTTATCTAAATTCCAATATCTATGTTCTTCACATGCTCGGCATCTGCGTTCTTCCAATAATCCTCTTGCTTTGTCCTTCTCATACTACTGATTTTGTTCACTCTTCCTTCAATATTCAGTCCATTCTTCTCTGGAACGCGCTTCCTCTCGAGATCAGGACGGCTACAAGTCGGTTTGCATTCAAGCGGAAATTGCGGATTTATTTTCAGCGCAACTAAGAAGAGTCGTCTCACTTTCTTCTTTCCTGTTACTTCATAAATATATATTTTATATAAGTATATATTATATTCAATATATATGTACGTGTATTTTATATATTTTAGTATGTTAATAACAACTTTTTCTTTTTAAATTGATTAAACAATGCACCTGCCTTGTTATCTCTTCACCACCCTTGGTTGACTGGTAGAGAATGCCTAAGGCATTAAGTCCGCCTTTGTACCTTTTTGTGCATGAAGTCTAAATAAATAAATAAATAAATAAATAAATAAATAAATAAATAGTTGATACACAACTAAAATGTACATACATTTCTAAATCTAATCTATAAAAGGAAAGTTTTCACAATTGACCCAGAAATCGATACGACCAAACTGTATGCCGAACGATTGCTTAGAACGAGCGAAATAACCTACTCACACATAGATTTGGGGTCTGCGACTTACGTAGAGTTATTTCGCTCGTTATAAGCAATCGATCCGCATACAGTTAGTTCGTATCGATTTCTCAGTTTTCGGTCCATACATTTTGGACCATCTCATTTTCTTTGGGCACGAGGTTACTTAATTTTGTCAAGAATGCTGAAACTTGATGTGAGACAAGAGGGTCTAGACTAATGATACTCTACCAACGAAAGCGTCGTGATAGTGATAGGTAAATGTCATGTGATTGCCCAGCACTATCAAAATGACACGATCGTGATCTATCTCTTACATTTTGACATTTCGACCAACGCCTTTGCTGACACGAATGACACTTGTCAAGCCTTAGCCTGATCCTAATCACTTTTTATCAGGTACACCTGCTTGTATAACAAATTTTTCTTACGACCTTGTTTTTTCACAATGAGCTCGTACTTACTCCCATTATTACTGCATCTAGCTGAGAGGTCTACCCCGTGTTTGAAGGAAAAATAAAATTACAAAAACTGATAAAAGTTTATATTTTCATTATAAAAAAAAATGAATCGCAAAAATTACAAAATAATAAAAGGTCGCAAAAACGCATCCGAAACATTGAACACGTTTCGTTAATCACTGCAACGTTTTATGACCCAACATTGAGAGCCGGGAGAGGAAGTTTGATATTTTTTGAATCAAATCACAAACCCCGCCATTTTCCGATCGGATATCTCTAAATCGATTTATTTTGATATCGTCATTGATTGCGTCGCTTCACCTGCCGATCCTGGCGTTTATCAACGATATTTATAAATAAAAATTGGAAGAGCGCTTGACCCAATTAAATTATAAAGCGGTGATTAAGAAACACGGAATCAAATTGAAGCGCCCCTCTTAAAGTTGTTTATTTAATTATTGCATCCAATTCTGATCTGTATTACAAAAAGGTTGTTCTACACATTCAACAAATTTCAATTCTTATAAGCACAGTATCTGGGTTTTAGGGTGCAGTTCCGTCGAGAGCTGTAAGCTAATTTTCCTACTTCCAAACTAGCATAAGTTCAATTGTTTGGAAGTAGAAATAATAATTAAACCATAATAATTACTATACTTAAATGAATTGAAAATTTTAAATTGCTATTTATCTATTTGTAACCTTGTAGATCTAGTTTCTTCGTAGTTCTTTTTGAGTTATAAAGCTACTAGTTAATAGCGCTCAATGAGACGCCATCCTTAACTGGGAACATCTAGTTTTAGATAGAAACAGATACTTTAATATAATAATAAATCTTTATTCAGATATTACAAAAGGTAAAAAACAGTTTAAATCTTAGATAACTAATGTAGGTATAATAATGTAAGATGACTTTACTAGGTAATCCTGTATCACAGGCTGTAGGAGCTCTAAATATATGCGTATCGTAGGACAACAGAATTTTAACAATATTTAACATATGAAGTCTAAAAATAGTGGCAAGATTGTATAAGTTTGGAAATTAATTTTAATTTACTTAAAACTATAAACATAAAACTAAATTACTAGGTCATAATATTACTTAATGTCTTATTTACCTATATTGCAAAAAAGTGCACTTTGATTACACATAACTTAAGATTTAGAAATTTAGCATTGCAAAATTAAAACATAGGCACTTAATTTTTGCAGCCAAAGACTAGCTTAGCTTAGCTTAGCTTAGCTAGCTTAGCCAGTAACAAATTGATGGTTAGTAGGCCATTGCAGTGTCAGCCGCAGACGTTCAACTCGTGTGACCTTGAGTATGACGTACTAGACGCCCTCATAGTCGATAGAGTTGATGTGCCTGTATTCCGCTATTTTCCTAGCAGGGCACTCAGGGTCTCCCGTTTTGTGGTTGTTGGGGTTTTCAAATCGCGAACAAGTTGCGCATTTCGATGAGTCCGCTTTCTTAGTGCAATCAGACACCGAGTGTCCCGCTTCACCGCAGTGAGCACACACAGAGTTGACCTCTCTGCATGTTTTTGCTGCATGACCATATAATTGGCATTTGTAGCATCTGGTAACCAGAGTGAAGTCCCTAACAGGGCAGGACGTCCAATTTATAAACAGCCTTGATGTGGAAATTAGGGCTTTACGTATATTGGCTGGAATTTCAATAATGTAATTACAGCTCGACGCATCTTTCCTTCCAGATTTGTGGCTTAATTTAACAGAAGCCAAAAAGGACTCCATGGACATCTCTGGCAACTTGTCGGGTATGTTCTGTTCGTAAATGCACCTAAAGACTTCAGTTTCAGTCAAGGAAGACGGCACTCCTACAATCACGATCCGTGGTTTGCGCTTGCTGGGCTCATCGGCGGTTAGTTCAGATGTAGAAAGCTGGACGGCGTTCTTGATTTTCTCGGCGTCATGCTTGGTCCCTGTGCTAATATTATTATTAGCACAGGGACCAAGCATGACGCACGCATAACACCTCCATTTTTGGTCTTGCGGACACCTCGTACATGCAGCTTCATTTGATCAGGTCGTATGATTTTTGTTACCATGTCTTTTGTTACGTCACTGGACTTGAGTTTGTCACTAGGATAAATTACCACAGAGCTTAAATTGTTAGGTCGAACGAAATCATTTGATCCCTTTTTCACCATGTCGGCAAACGAAACATTACCCGCAGTGCCAGAGTCCTTAATCGTCTGCTTGAGCTCTGAGATGTGTTCCGTCAAATTGCGCTTTTCTTTTAAGGCATCAATCATATCGTGTGCTGCAATTGCTTTCTGCTTCAGAGATTGGTATAGGACTGCCATCTGAGAGGTGCCAGATCCTATTTTACGACACAAGTTAGAAATTTTCATTTTCTGTTTCGAGTTTAGTTTGCCATCCGAGGCAATAGAGCAAACCTCATTTAAGTGCTGCTCTATAGTTGACATCCATCGTTGTATGTCGGGCGTGGATGCGACTTCAATCGAGAAATCTGATTGGGCTGGGATTTGCGTCGTCGACTTCGCTGGCGAGGTGGAGGCTTGAACTCGGCCGCTTGGATTACAGGAACTGTTATCCATTTTATTTGATAGTCACTTCACTGTTTCTAAGTTTTCATTATCATCATCATCATCATTTCAGCCGAAAGACGTCCACTGCTGGACATAGGCCTCCCCAAGCGTCGCCACATTGACCGGTCCCGTGCATCTCGTAACCAGCGGATCCCCGCAACCTTCACCAGATCATCGGTCCACCTGGTGGGAGGCCTTCCAACACAACGTCTTCCGGTTCGCGGTCGCCATTCCAGAACCTTTCTGCCCAATCGGCCATCCGTTCTGCGAGCAATGTGCCCTGCCCACTGCCACTTAAGTTTCGCAATTCTTCGGGCTATGTCGGTTACCCTGGTTCTCTTGCGGATCTCTACATTTCTGATTCAATCACGCAAGGAAACTCCGAGCATAGCCCTCTCCATTGCCCTTTGAGTGACTGTAAGCTTTCTGATTAGGCCCATTGTAAGCGACCACGTCTCAGAGCCATATGTCATCACTGGCATCACATACTGGTCATAGACTTTCGTCTTGAGACACTGTGGTAAGTTGGACGAGAAGATACCGCGCAACTTCCCGAACACGAGTTGGATACGACGGTTGACCTCTTTCTCGAAGTTGGCCCTACCCAATTGGATCGTTTGTCCCAGGTAGACATAGTCGCCCACAACTTCGAGTGTAGAGTCTCCAACCTTGATAGGAGTGGGTGTAATATGGGCATTCAACATCAACTTCAGTCGCGCATTATTGTGTTAAATAAGAAGTTCCGTTCCATAGTATTGAAACACTATGGAACGGAACTTCTTATTTAACATATTTTTTTCTTTTCGTTGCCGATGAAAGATATGAACAAAAAAGTGTTAACAGCAGGCAAGCACGAAAAATGATTTACGATGTGAATTGTTTTGTAAAAAAAGAAACGGATGAAGTCTTTGATGATTTAAAACTGGTAAAAAATGCAACAACAGGAGCGAATATCTCATTGCAGAAAACACTATTAAATTGAGTGACATATTATTTATTATTATGATGCAAATGTGTCTAAACCACACTGTGTTAAACTTATCTATTTAAATATCCATTATTCACAAAATTTAAACTACGTACAAACAAATAATTAGTTTAAATCGCTCTTATAAATTTTATGCGTGAATGTATACATGCGAAAATCACCCCACCACTTTCGCCGAGCGCTCTAAACTCGTGCCGGGACCTGTATAAAGTAATAAAGTCGAATAATAGAGAGACAACATAGTAGAATAATACTCAAGTGAGCTCCTTACCAATGCATTAAAAAGCAGAATAAAGCTGATGTTATTAAGAAACGTCTTAAACATACAAGAAATAAAGCCAAGTATTTTTTTCGGTTAGTCCCCCTATGCTCTAGTCCCTCTATGCTCGACACGAAAAGTACCAACTAAAAAGTTTCAGTGTGCACGTAATTTTCGATTCTACAGGTGCAAAGAAAAGTGTTTGAATTCAATTAAATTAAGCGGAACCTGAAAAATATTGAAATTAAACAAAAAATATCGAAATCTTAGTTCGAAATATCTTTAGTTTAATTTCTCATATAAGGAAACACGTTTTGTTTTTCACAGTTATATGGAATGGATTGAAACTTTGTTTTTAAAATGAATGACGCGACGTGTTGAGTGGCAGCGAGGTAAGTGTGTGTTAGAATGATGCATCGGAACGTTTATTAACTATTTTTCGCGAAGGTAACGGAATTTAAATACTATTTCTTAATTTACATTTTAAATACTGAACTGTTACAGTGTAATATTTTATATTACATTGTAACCGTTTTCTTCATCACTGCCTGCAAATGTGATTTCGTGCATAGCGGGACTAGAGCATAGGGGGACTAAAATATATTTGTAGCTTTTAGTTTGTGTAGCTATAAAAACGGAGATTAATGTTACATCCAGCATACTCTTTAGATCAGCCATGCACTTGTTGATCTTTACTCTACAATTAAAAACGCGGCAATCACTCATATGCAATAAGATTATTTTGACATTGGTCGTCCTCAGCGTCTATGAATAGCAAACGGTATAACCTTGATTAATATTTCTATGGGTATAACCAACTCAGTTTTTACGGGGCGTCTCTGAGTGTCGCATTGTATGACTACTTTTGTTACCATGGGTTCTACCTGTATATGTAAATGAATAAATAAACTTATCTACTATTTAGGTATTTAAGAAATTGAAAGTTTTAACAAAGAGGAAGGAAACAATAGTCAAAAGTTTAACAGACTTTCCAGTCAACATCCGAACCTTTTAAGTTGTCTTATTAAAAAGTTTTGCACTCTGCTTTACATGCGCGAACATTTTGAGAGATAAAAACAAGTATCTTATTCATATATTCATATTCTTTATTGTACAAAAAATAAACATTTAAAATACAAAAGGAAAACTTATGTACAAAGGCGAGCTTAACCCATAATTGGGTTCTCTGACAGCAAACCTCAGTGCTAAAGAGAAATTTACAAAATTATGACAGTTAACAAAAGTGCACAACAAATACTAAAAAACATTTGAATTCTTACTAACTAAATACACTACATAAATACGTGTACAGCACCTGCATAAACATAATCCAACATGAGTTCGTGAATTTTGTGATACGGACTTTGAACTCAAGTACACGGAATAATTGAAAAGCTTATCGGAAACAGAAACACAGTACATATTTTTTTTTTTTTTCTAGAACAGACACTTTCTAGAAAATGTGTTTTATTTATATTTGTACCTCATAATAAGGTAGATTTATATATAAAATCGTTTATTTCTCCTCACAAAACAGACATTAAAAGATACTTATGTATAAAAATACAGGCACATAAATACTTAGTCTAGAATGTGTGAGGAGCTGGTGTCTGAGTTAGGCATAGGAATGCCTGTATTACAAATCACCAGGTCCCCACCCCACTAAACAAAAGTAAATACATACAATTTAGTGGTTTCGGTTTAGTTACTTTAATTTAGTCTAGTTTGTAAGACTGTAAGAAGAAATAAGTAAAAACTCATTCACTCAAACATTATCATGCAGAAAATACAAATAATAAAAATAAAAATAAAACGCCTCAGTGTGTGTCACGAAGTTTATTTACTTCGTGTTAGTTGTAGTTATGTGTGTGAGTGGAAGTGTGAAGCATGTGTGTGCGTGTAAGTGTGAAGCATGTATATGAGTGCTTGCATTTCATTTAGTCCAATTCAATTCAAACCCAATCAATTAATCCAAATTAATTTACTTCAATACAATTTAATAATTATAATCCAATCCAATGTAACACAATTTATTTTGAATTCAACGAAATTCAATTCAATTCAACTTAATTCAGTTCAATACAACTTATCAATTATAATCTAATACAATGTAACTCAATTCAATTTAATTTAATTTCATTCAATTTAATCCAATTTAATTCAATCCAATTTAAACCACTGTAATTTAATTTAACTTAAAATAATCCAATATGACTACAGATTTGCATTTAGCTTTCAGTAAAGAGTACATTGAAAGAGATCTATTTAACTTATTATACAAATTGGAGCTTTGGTAACCAAAGAATCGATGCGCAAGTTTAGTTCTAAATGACGCTGTAGTGCAAACCAAATCCTTGATCCCAAATAAGGTAGATATAGTATCCACTTCATTAACGGAACAGCTTAAAAAAAAAGTAGTATTTGGATTGAGGTATGACATATCTTTCTCATTAAAAATTAAATTGAATAGTTCCATTCCTGGGCAAAAGCCTCCACCCATTCCTTCCAGTTCTCTGTGTTGAACTTAATTTCACCAATTCTCAAGGAAGCTATACAAACTGTCCCGCCGTCTTCTGCTTGGTCTGCCGTCACCCCGTCTAACTGTGTCAGGACTCCAGTCTTGCGTAGTGCTAGCTAGTTAGTAAATAGTATTTTGGTTTCGAAAATCAAAAAAAAAAAATTTTAAATGGCGTGAATTTATTTATGTATGTATTCTATTTTCTCAGAAGTGAATCCCTATGTTTTTATAGTGAGCATAATACGTACTTGTCGGGTATAATCAATAGTAATGACGTCAAAACAAAGCATAACCAGGGCGTGCTTGTGCTTGCGTGGTGGGGACAGCAGAATACGGCAGTTGAGTACTGACCGCCGTAGATCTAAGACGTTATAGAATCAGTGTCGATCCGTAATATTGGTAAGCAAGATTGTAACTGTCAGTTGTGACTATATGAATAAACCCAGTGTATCGAATATCTTGTGCTATTTCATTTTCACGATTATACCCGTAGTACCCGCCGACCTGCCCACACACGACGTCTTAACCTAGGGGAATACATCCTGACTTCCCAATGGTTTACATATATCGGCTACCGTTGATGTGACATCAGAACAGTGATTCAATCTTGCCAATGAGATCACACTTAAAAACAATGCTAGTGAAAATGGCGTTTAAATTCTTGCAAAAGAAAAATACGTTGTTGTTTTTCCGGAAACAATGTGGGACTAATTTAAGGAGTGACAATCTTGAATAATGAAAAACCAGTCCGGAGTGGAGCAGCAAGGAAGCTAGCAACAACTAAGGAGCTGGATAGGTCAAGGAGGAGAGTGTGGACGTGTAGAAATATCCATGCACACGGAGCTTTATGCCAATCTGGTGAGTCGTTTTCATTTTGTTATGACTCTAATCAAGAGTGTTCATTATTCATAATTCATAATCTTATGTTAGTTTCACTGATCCTTAGCTGACTATTATTGTTCGGACATTAGAGCGATGTAGTAGCATTGCCGTACCAAACACACCATTCTGGAAATCATGATTATCAAATGTAATATTTTGATTGGTTTGGTATGTGTTAGTTTTATGCAGTAAGAGTTAAGTTTGAGAAAAAGCATGATATTCTTCTTTCCGAGTCAGAGAGCCAAACTATCTGCAACTTAGTATATTCTACCAGGCCACATTAATTGAGGCTTAAAATTGCCGTGGCCGCTAAGGCATTCATTGGATTCTCTAAACTCCATATACCTACCTGGGCCCTTGGGACACTGTAATGTGTGGTTCATGTTTTTGACACACTCTGCACTCACATTCGTTGTCCTTAGTAACCCATTTTGCTGTGCCGGTTTAGTTTACTTTACTGCTGCACCGGTTAATTTCCATCAAAGCTGTGTATGGTTAAGATAACTGTGTAAACATATACTCTCGTAATGTTTTTCACGTTTCAGATACCATATTGTGTCACAGTGGAGCCTCTGCTGCAGGCTAGCGGTTAAAATTCTGAATGCGAAGGCTGATGTCAACATCTGAGAGGTTGAGACCGACGGCAGGCTAGCAGTTCGCAAGTGGTAGCCGAACGTTATGACAACAGCTGTGAGGTTGGGAGCACGCAAGGTTGGAATGGAATACTAGTTGAGTCGCTTCCATTTTATTTCTATAGTGAGGTCGAATGTTTTCTAGTGAAGAGATGCTAGTTCGAATTTTAAGTGTTCATGTTTGACCACTGAATTGATTCTGTTTATATCTAGCAATATCCCTAGGTAATTAAGACATACTTAGTAAAAAGCAAGTAATTAATGAGTTTCCTAGGTAATGTGTCAACTTTTGATTTAGTACGAACTTTAGGATGAGATATCCTATAAGGAGATGAAATATTCAAAATGCACAGCTAGTGATATTCAGTGTCAAAGCGAGTTAGTAAAGTCGTTGAGCCTCCGCAATTGTATCGAGTTAGAAACGGTACTGGTCATTTACGTGTATTCAGAACAAATCTTATGTAGCGTAACGATTTAAAACCACAGTATTCAGATCTTAATTCACTTGTTTATCTTCAAAGTAATATTCTGATAGAAGTAGATCTCACGATCATTTTAACATGAAAACTGAGTTCTTGAGCGATAGTAAATGGTAACTGTTGGGATATTTGATTTTAAAGATATTGATCCGAGTTAATTCGTGAAGCTCCTTTTCACGAGGTATTAAGAAGCAAAGCAATATTATCGGGCTTAATTGTTCCCCTCATATTAACAGTCCCTATTTTTCAGATCTTTGAGTAAAAAGCGTGACTCTTGTGAGACGGATCCCCGATCACCAAGTTCCTTTAGAGTTAGACGTCATAGTTGATGTCAGTGGTAGTGAAACCAAATACGATTGACATGTCTACGCATACTCGAAACTCTGGACCGCACCTCATGAGTTACATGAAGTGATGGGTCTAGAAAGAAGTTTCATGAGTTGAGTATGCATTGCAATAATTATGGGAAATAGTAACAGAATTGTTAGAATTACTGTGTTGTAAATTGTTGATCGTTGGACCTTTTTTTTCTAGTGAATAGTGTTGCGTGGGAAGCTCTAGTACGAAAACTAAATCGGCCCTGTATTAAGTCCGCGATAGGTGATTATGAAAGGACGGCGATCGTTATATACCGAAAGCTTTAAATAGGTACGCTTAAAACCTACAAGTATCTTCCTTAACTTACACGGTAGGTTAAGGAAGGTGCCAGCGGGTCATGTACCAGTTGATCATCATCATCTTCCTGCCCTTGTCCCATGTTACGTGGGGTCGGCGCAACACGTTTTTTTCTTCCATACCATCCTGTCCCCCGTCACTCCATCACTGACGCCCTTTTCTTTCATATCACTCCTCACACAGTCCATCCATATTTTCTTTGGCCGTCCCCTCTCTCTCCATCCATCCACATCCATATTCATAACTCTTTTAGTAACATGCGTTTCATCCTTCCTCATCACATGACCATACCAGGACAAACGGTTTCCTTTCAACTTTTCTGTTACTGGCGCCACTTTCAAACTTCCTCTAATATACTCATTTCTCACTTTATCCATTCTCATCACTCCACACATCCATCTCAACATTCTAATCTCTGCTACATGCAATCTCTTTTCATCCATCTTTTTCACAGCCCAACATTCTGATCCATACAGTACGATAGGTCTAATCACGAACTTGTAAATTTTTCCCTTTAACTTGAGGGGCATCCATGGCTCGCAAGTTGTTCCAGTGACCTGTCGCCATTTCATCCATCCAAAGTTGATCCTGTGCGTTACGTCTCGGTCTACCTCGCCATCCCATTGGACAAGCGACCCTAGGTACCGGAAGTCGGAGCATATTGGTATGGGTGTTCCCGCAAAAGCTATAGGCATGGAACTGGAGAGAATCGCAGAACAGGTATTCAGTTTTAGTTCTGCTCAATTTCAAACCAACACTCTCCAGTTTGTGCCACCACACCTCCAATCTGCTCTGAACCTCTAGGCCACTCTCGGCGACCAGCACAATGTCATCGGCAAACAGCATACACCAGGGTGCCTCTTCCTTTATGTCCGACGTCAGAGCGTCCATTATCATCAGGAAGAGGTAAGGACTAAGAGCCGACCCTTGGTGCAAGCCGACTGCAACACTGAAGCTGCCAGTAGTGCCCACTGTAGATCGGACTTGGGTACTGCATCGACTGTACATCGCTTGGATCAACTGTAAGTACTTCCCAGGTACACCTTTCTTCTTAAGGGCCCACCACAAAACCTCACGGGGCACCCAGTCGTATGCCTTCTCGAGGTCAATGAACACCATGTGCAAGTTTTTATGAGCACCTCTGTATTTCTCGCACAACTGGCGGATTGCGAAAATGGCATCCGTTGTACCCCGATCAGGCATAAAACCGAATTGGTTCTGCGATATTTCACTCTCTTCTTTCAGCCGCCTTTCAATAACTTTCTCCCAAGCTTTCATACTATGTGACATTAGCTTTATTCCTCTATAGTTGTTGTCATGTACCAGTTGATGTTGATGTTAAAAGGATTTTGATGATGATGAGCAAGCATATGTTGTCAAGTAATTCAGTAGACTGAATTACTCGACAACTTTCGACGATCGCTCATATTATGTTTGACCATACCAGTGGATTCTGGTGGAGGTCGAGGTCTAGAGACACCGTTGTGTGAGACCAATACGATTGTTGGTCAGCTAGAAAGCCGTGGTGTTAAAGATTGTACTCGGGGGTTTCTGTAAGCTTGGCAGTTGTTGCTATAGCAGAAATCTTAAAGTTTGTTTGGAATGACTGTGGTACATGGCCCAGGGTAATGATTTATTTAAAGAGGAGAGGTCTAAAATTGCCCTATTTTCACGAACCCTACTATTCAAATGATCTACTTTGGTCAGGAGTAGCCGAGCGGAGCGTTGTGTGGCAACTGTTGACCTGTGTGGCAACTGTGAGCTTGTGTGTCAACAAAAGACCTGTATTGCACCTGTAACTCTGTTTCACACTATGTCTGGTGTGAACATTCATGTTTGTTTAAGGAACTTAACATAAAGTTCCTGTTGAGTTAAGAGGTTAAAGGAAAGTAAACTCACATAGTCACGCGAGAGGTGAGGTCACCATGTTAATGTTGATGACGTTCGAATCGTCAAGCCCTCATTACTAAAATTAAAATAATTTTGGATTTTCTAGTTTTGATTACTATACGTAGATCGTGTTCAAAGCTCAAAGCTCAAGTACCAAATGATATTATAGATGAAGTAAATAATGAATTGACGAAACATAGAACAGACTAAATCCGTGTGAACAGGTTCCGAGTTCAGAGAGTTGAGTTGACTCGAAATCGTGGGGATGTGCGAGTAGAGCAATTGTGATTGCTAAGAGAGCTATGAGATAGCTAGGAGAGCTATGTGATGGCTAAAGATCGTGAATAAGATACCTGTTGTCTTGTTTCTTTTGTTTCATTTAATGTGACATTAATTCGATTCTGACTTTGAGGAACGGACGAGGACGCCTGTCTCGCAGGATGGCCGTGTCGGGTTTAGTCAATAATACGGACGTCAAAACAAAGCACAAGCGCGACCCCAGGCGGCAAATCAAGAACAACTACGCATTGGCGCGCTTTTAAAAATCGCTTGCGTGGTGGGGACAGCAGAATACGACAGTTGAGTACTGACCGCCGTCGAGCTAAGTCGTAGAATCCGTAATATTAGTAAGCAAGATTGTAAATATGAGTGGTGACTATTTGAATAAACCCAATGTGTCTAATGACTTGTGTGATTTCATTTTCACGATTATACCCACCGTCCTGCCCACCCGACGTCTTAACCTAAGGGAATACATCCTGACTGCCCAATGGTTTACATCTATCGGCCACCCTAGATGCGACACACTAAAAACTTCGAATAGACACGGTCTAATATTTTAGGAACAGCTAGATTCAACCATCTGGAATACTTTCTTTCATCTCTTGGAGTTTCTTTGAATATAATGAAAAGCTATCGGCTGTGTACTTCGCGCGTTGTTTGCTCCAGTACTGTAATTTATTTTCTCAAACGCATTCTTTTCGAGACAATAGAATCGATTTAAGCACGGTTTCGTTACAAAAGACCAGTTTGTACTACTTAGAGCTGATCCAGAAAGGGCGAATTCGCCGCGAAACGTTTCGCATGAAACCATTCGCGCGTTAATGAGATACCAGGCACCAATACATCACGCCCATAAACATCGCGCGAATTTAAAATACGCGCGTAAATCGCGTGCACTACGCCAGATTCTCGACTCGCGCGTGATTTGGGCGTAATGCGCGCGAGTCGAGATATTAGGGACGCCTTGTTGCGTCCACTTTACGCACGAATTTCAGAGCGAGTGCACTTATCAAGGGCAATACAGCAGCAAAATTTTGTACGGAGTTGCCTTAATGTTCACACGTTGGTACGCTCTTTCTGGACGCAACGTCCGCGCGGATTACACGCGAGATTATCGCAGCGAATACGCCCTTCCTGGACACGGTCTTGTTCAGAATACGCCGCGATTCTCTCATGTATATTACGTGCGACCGTTGCATCCAGAAGTAGGGTACCAACGCGCGAGCTTTAATGGAGGAACTATTTTTTTCATTTGAAAACATGGAGTTGAACGAAGCGGTCCGTATTCCTTGCGACATGCATTCGCTCTGAAATCCACGCGTAAACTGGAAGTAAAAAGGCGTAACTAATATTTCGACTCGCGCAATACGCACGCATCAAGTGCGTGTCTAGCATGTGATTTACGCGCGTATTTTGAATTCGCGCGAGGCTTGTGGACGCGATTTATTGGCCCCCAGAACCTCGCTAACGCGCTTATGAATTCGAGCGAAACGTTTTGCGGCGAATTTGCCCCTTCTGGACAAGGTCTGAACTGAACAACACGCTGATACCCACCTACGATTATTTAATTAATATTCATATTTCTGAAACCTATCCTAAATATTTAAATTCCTTAAAAATCAATCTGCCTAGCATTTTCTCAACTATGTTGGTAACTATCAAAAAAATTAATAAAGTTAAGCTGTATTGACTGTGATTGAATTTCGCAACAGTATTGCTGTGATTACATTTTGTTCACAGACAACTTCCAATTATTGCAGATATAACTCGATTTCTTCCGAAGATTTCTTATTGAAGCCGAAGTGGAAAACTAATCAACAACGAAGAAGATTCAACACATTTTATACATTTTTGTTGATCAAGGATTAAACTGGAGTTTTTGTACTTCAACTCGTTGGTTGACCTCAAGTGCAAGAACAGCTACGTTACGACTCGTCAGGTATATTTTTAGTTATAGTTGTAGGAATTATTTTTACCTTCAAATAATATAACCGTGAAAACTGAAAAGCTTAATTGAATATTATGAAAAAGTTTGGATAAACAAACTCCATGAGATGACCAGATTGGTTATTTTTTGTTTGTTTCGTTTATTTCGATACTTATAATTCGCATATCCATTTTGTCAACAGTAGGTAGAAAAATTTCAGGAAATTTAATTTGTTTTCAAACTAGAATATTTTAATTGAAATACTAAATTATGTGTAGTAGCCCCAGACTTATTCGCGCTTAATCAGATACAATTATATCGAAAGTTCCATCTGATGGTAAACCAAAGAGAAGCGTATCTATCGCTTGGTATTATCCTACTGGGTAGTTGAAAAAATAAACTGTATTTAGCATCATACTGTACTTGGGATTAAACAAATTAGCAAAAGCATTAATTGTCTGAATAAAGTGCTCGGCATCTTGTTTTTATTACATATTTCTAAGAAAAAGAGCTACACTGACTGCTGGGATAGACACATTTCTCTTACATTATTTAATTTCTAGAGAGCAGTATGTAGTAAATCTTCAAAGTAGGCAGGTTTGATTTTTATCAGAAAACACTTAGCCAAAACACTATTTAATGCTTATTACTAATGGGCGATTTCAGAAGCACTCGGTTTTTACTTACCTACACCTAAATGTATGGCCCTTATATTTTTGCACTGTTAAATATTGTAAAAAATTGTTACGTCGTGCGCCATTATTTAGGTTTTGTAGTGTTAGATATAACGGGGATTAACATTTTTAATAAATAAATGCAGGATTTACAAGAACGAAGCGCGGGGTTTTTTTATGGCTTTTTACTCACATTAACACCTCATTGTTTTGTCGTGTGAAATATATTCTATTCTGCGTAATGGAACCCAGTGCGTCGATTCTGCATATTGTTATTGTGAAAAAAACTCGCAGTTTGCGTTACGAACTCATTACGTAGAGTGGCGATGGTGACATGTTTTAATCCAAACTTAAGCTAAGTTCCATGTGAAAATTATGTAACCGATTTTAATATATCTCGCACAACCCTCTTTCACTGAATTCACCGTGTATGTCTATCAGTTATGAATTAAATTATATATTATTATCTACCTCTGTATAGGCACATATTGAACGCTCATATTATTTTCCATAATAAGTGGGTGGTATTGGCATGCGCAGAATATTAAGTATACACCTACATACTCTACGGTACATTCGGTACCCGGTGTATTTCCAAGAGATTAAAAAAATTAAAAACTGATAAAATTCAAAACGCACCTCCCTGATAAATTGTATGGGTTCAAATGTTTTGCACGTGTCAATAAACGATTAAATAAGGGGGAATTTTTAACTGCACCTCTATTTAGAAATTTAAGCAAACAAAATATCTCCACTAATAACCTACTGCAAAACAATATTACTCACCGTAAAACAAAAATACTGATTTGCACACAAATTATTCAATTAAATATAAAATAAATGTGAATTAGTCCAAGAGCGAGCGAAGCGAGCTCGGGAGCTTAGGGCACCCCGACACGGATAGGTTAGGTTCGAAGGAGATGACGGGAGCTGAAGTGAGCGAGCAAAGCGAGCGAACTCAGCTCCCGTCATCTCCTTCATGTTAGGTTACTTTAGACCCTGCAGACAGAAATAGGAGCCCTGCGCAGCGGGGCTCCGTCGACTTTGTTTCGTTTCCCCCCCTCCCTTAAAACTTAAATATTTTGTTGCACTCGAAGAATTATTAGATTTATTTTTAGTTATCAGATAGTTATTCAGTAAAACAGTTAAGCTTTAAAGACCTAGCAGTATAGTATAATTCATTTATTTGATGAGCAAATTTAGTGTGCAATTCAGTATTTTTGGTAGTAATTTCGAATATTTTGATTGAAAAAAGGGGAATTACAGTTAAAGTATTAAATACCACCATTAAATAAGTTATATTTAGGTCTTGTTCACACAAAGGGTTATGTAGTTACAGAATGTAGCCGGTGGCCGCAACTTTTACATATTCAATCGTAATTAAATTTGGTTACCACCTGAAATGGCACATTTTAATTTATTATAATGAAAACACCGGTTATTGTTTACAAAAACACTTTTGCTTTTTTTGTCTCGCGTTTCCGTAGGGATCTCTCAAAATTACGTACATGTTTGTTTAAACTTCGCAGTAATCTCAACTACAGAAGTGGAACTTCAGAAGTGCACCATTTTTTTTTTTTTTTTTTTTTTTTTTTTTTTTTTTTTTTTTTTTTTTTTTTTTTTTTTAGCGTGGAGAAATGCTCATGCATACTGCGCTACCACGGGGAGATAGCGCAGTTATGTGGGACTCTAACCCACTAAAACTCCACGGTGTCCTCCTGTGCCGCTTATGGCGGGAACACGGGAACGCGTTAGCATACATCCGCGAACCCGCCGCGGCTGTCCGTCTCTGGATCCTCCTCTGGGGTTTACCCCCATCACCGGCGCACCAGAACACTCTGTACGCCGTGACCACCCCGGGGACCAAACCAGCACATGGGTACCAGACGACCCCGTGTATGGCACCCTTGGTCCCCCTGTGACGGGTCAGGACAGTGGCCCCGCCACCTACCACTTTTCGGCCGCAGGAGATAGGGAGAGCGGCCAGCGCTATACCGACACTCCTCCTCCCCTGCGGCCCCACCGCGTCTGCCATCAGACGGTGGCGACCCCGTGCAGGCCGCGGAGGGTAGGGCGAGCGGCGCACCGTAATACCGGCACTCCTCTCCCGCCGCGGCCTCCGACCCTCAGCCGCGATGCCTTCCATTCCACATCGCGGCCCACCTCAGTTGCGATGTCGCCTAGGCAACACCGCAACCTACATGTTGGCCGCTACGTCGTCGGCTTATCGGCAAAAGCCCTGACGAGCGGCCCCTCCTCGGGTTCCTCTTGGCTTCACCGTGGTTGTCCAAGCCACGGCTACTGAGCCCCCCCGCCTCGACAAAGCGGGAACCCACCGGGGGGGTCAGAAGTGCACCAAGCTTAACCTTTATCCCGCAAAGGTACAGGGCAGGTATGAGGTCGTCACGACTATTAGTTTATGTGAACCTGTGCTTGTTTGATTACTGTGCACATTGCACGGCTATTATGTGCATCATTTGGAAATGTAACTATCTCAGGGCTTTAATTTCACTAATAAACAACCGGTGCAGTTTCAGAGGTATCTCGGTACACAACCGATTTTGACAGATTTGACTTACAAAATCTGTTCGAATGGATCTATCGTACAAAATTTATCGAAAATACATATATGACATACGGAGGTCTGCTGGTAGAAATTTCTAAAGAAATAAGCAGTATCTTTGTACTAAATTACTTTAATGTCTTTTCCTTTATTGTGTTTAAATAAATTTTAAATTAAATAAATAAATCAAGGGACGTATGTAAATAAGTAGAATTAAGGGCCAGAGCAATAGTATGAAGCTTGGTATCAGTCTTGAATATCCTACACTTGAACTTTACTGGAAGTCCGTATGTATATTTATTTTCCAAGACCCTGACTAGACACGCAAGAAAAATATTAACATGCAAAATACGGAAGTTTATATGCATTCTACATCTAAATTACTATACGTTTTTTTTTTTTAACATTGGGCGCCGACGACTCTTTTTACCCGACTGGGTTATGTGTTTCGCGCGTATCTTGTATGTATGTATGTATGTTTGTATGTATGTAATATTCTTTATTACCTCATATCTTTTAAACCACTTGACCGAATTATATAATTAAGTGTTCTTAGATAAGTGAAGTTCTAAAAAAACAAACATGGCGGATTTTGGGCGCCATATTGTGCGGGTCCCAATTTTTTTTCTTCCAAACCCATCGAGTGGGTTATCAAAATGAAGGGTTTTAAGAGGTGATTACAAAAATATATACCACTTATATGTTTATAAGTAATTCGAAAAAGAAAAATATAACTAAAAAGTTGTAAATTTCCTCCGACTGCACAGCATATTTTTTTCTGAGATCCCAATACAAATGTTTACTTCATACAGGTAGTTTCAAAACAGCTTTACTAAGAATAGTATATTATGCAACTAGTGTAATCATACCTCAGAAGGGAATCATAGAATTGAAACAACGAATAAATCAATGCAATAACAATGTATTAATATCAATTATTCAATCTAGTTACATCAGTACATATCAACTTATTTTACTAACCTCAAACTCCGGTGCCTCGTTCAAGACTGACTCATGTCAGCCACCAGATAAAATGACTTTACTTTAATGTCAAAATAATTTTATAAATGACAGTGACACTTTGAAGCCTTCAAAATGACATAAACATAACTAGACTATAACAAGCTTAACCATGGACTGTTTAATACATAATCTTACTAATATAAATCTACCCTCACATAGATAAGTCTTGTTACAGTCGGCCATCCTTCAAGAACGAGTCCCTTCGTTCCTTATTATTGTAAATCAGGTGTGTTATAGATTTGTTAATAACTTGTATCTATCAAACAATTATCAATCATTAACAATCATAAAAGATAACCATATAACATAATTGGATTAGATATCATTTAATAAAGATAACAATTTAAATAGTCTCAATTCTTAGAAAATAAATAAAAATATTCTAGATTATCATTTATTTTATAGCTTGAGTGATGTGAAAGCTACTTCCTTCACTTTCACACCACTTCAGCCGCAATGTTTGAACCACTCATGGGCGACGAGTTCATACGCCAATCCTGCCCAGTTCAACCATTCTCACTCAATCTATTGTCGTGTCTATTGCCGAGCGAAGTGAGGCTACTTCCTTCACCATCACTTCGTCATCAGCAGCAGTACTTTGAGCTAATCATGGGCGACGAATCCCAACGCCAATCCTGCCCGACTCAAAGCACCCAATATTCTAGATCATCTTTATCGTTTATTTTATAGCTTGAGTGATGTGAAAGCTACTTCCTTCACTCTCACACCACTTCAGCCGCAATGTTTGAACTACTCATGGGCGACGAGTTCATACGCCAATCCTGCCCAGTTCAAACATTCTCATTCAATCTATTGTTATGTCAATTGCCGAGCGAAGTGAGGCTACTTCCTTCACCATCACTTCGTCATCAGCAGCAGTACTTTGAGCCAATCATGGGCGGCGAATCGCAACGCCAATCCTGCCCAACTCAAAGTACCATCACTTATCTCTAAGCAACCGACAAGTTGATGTACCAAACGCCATATCATATAGTTTTTAAGTCACAAATTGCAATAATCCCAAACCATAAATTAAATTAAGTAAATTAACAATTCATAAAAATTACTCACATTTATTAACGATATTATTGCTTTTAATTGCTATCACTCTCATCGTCATTTTCATCGCTGGACGAGCAAGCAGGGGCATTAAAACTCAACCATGGATAAATTTTATCAATAGCAACAATTGATTCGTACTTGGCCCCTTTTCGAGTCAAAGGGGTGTCTACAACAAGGAATCGATCGTTTGGCAAGACTTTCTTTATCCTGTATGGACCCTGAAACTTAGCTTCTAACTTTTTAGATTGGCCCGGCGTCGATACTACTGCTCTAGCTATCCTAACCAGATCGCCCTCCATATAATTCGTGGCTGGTTTCCTGAGCCTGTCGTAACGATTCTTATTTTTCTCCTGATTTCTCATAATTCGTTCACTCGCTTCAGACCTAATTTCTCTTAAACTTTGATTACTACTCTGTCCTATGTCATCAATTAAGTTATTTAAAATGCCTTGGCTCGGGTTCGCCACCGTCCTACCTAACAATAGCTCAGTAGGCGTTTTCCGTGTTACGTCGTGAACGGTAGTATTGAGTCCTAGCTGAATGTCCGGCAGAAGTTCGTCCCATGAACTTTTGTTCTTACCGTGAGCCATGGGCCCAAGGGATGCCAGGATCGTCCGGTTATACCGTTCAACCTGCCCATTTGCTCTTGGCGTGGCGACAGAATTGAGGATGTGTTTTGCACCAATCGAATGCACGAATGTTTTAAAGTTTTTGCTTGTGAAACTTGTGCCTCTGTCTGTTATGAGACGCAAGGGAGACCCAAAGTAACTAAAGAGAGTCTTCATTGCTTTTATACTCTCTTTGGTTTTCGTACTCCGAACAGGTGTAACGCTGACGTATTTTGTAAAGGCGTCGACTATCACAAGTATGTAAGTGTAACCTCGCTTACTTCGTGGAAAAGGACCCAAGTGGTCCGCATGTAAAGTGTGAAATGGCATCTCTATTTTTGGAATCGGGTGAAGTAATCCCTCTTTGCTTCCCGAAGGCAATTTGTGATGAGCACACTCAAGGCATGCAGCTACATATTTTTTTATGAACTTTCGCATCTTCGGGAACCAAAAGAGTGATCTAACTCGCTCCAATGTCTTCTCGAAGCCAAAGTGACCTACGTCATCATGGTTGGATTTCAAGAGTTGCCACCGCACACCTTTTGGGACCACCCATCTGGTAATACCCTCACCTAAAGTCCTAAACACTCGTCCGTTTTTAATTGTGTAATCTTTATAAATACCTGCAATTTTAGATGTTTCCGGGTCCTCTAGAACATCTTTAATACGTCTAACTTCTTCGTCCGAAGACTGCACCGTAGAAATCCAGTCCTCCGTACTAACCGACAAAATGTCTAGAACGTGAATGTCTTCAGATGGTACAGACACTGGGCCCCTACTGAGAGCGTCTACATGTGACATTCTTTCACCAGGACGATACTCAATTTCGCAGTCGAATTCTAAAAATTGAATCCACCATCTTGATATGCGAGGTATGAGATCTCTTTTGGTGAAGGTGGAGCGTAACGCGTTACAGTCGGTTATAATAGTGAACTTCATTCCAATGAGGTATGTGCGGAATTTGTTCAAGGCACAAACGACCGCAAGTGTCTCTAACTCGAATGAGTGCAGTTTCATCTCATCCGCTGATGTTTGACGACTAAAGTATGCTATTGGCCGCCAGGGGTCGGAATCCTTTCTCTGTAATAAGATGCCTGCAACGCCGAATTTACTCGCGTCAGTGTGTAATTGCGTTTCAGCGTTGGGGTTGTATATGGCTAGGACAGGTCTTTCAGTTAGGTGCTTCTTAATGGACTGAAAGGATTCCGTTTGTATATCTCCCCAGCTCCAAGGTGTGTCCTTTTTCAAAAGATTTGTAATAGGTCTAGCAATTAATGCAAAGCCTTTCACAAACCTTCTAAAAAAACTAGCGAGTCCAAGAAACCTCCTAACCTCATGTTGATTTCTAGGAGTAGGAAACCTGGAAACCGCTTCAATCTTTTGGATTCCAGGTCTGACACCATCTTTATCTATTTCGAATCCAAGAAAATCGATTCGTTCTTGGAAGAAATGGCATTTTTCCATCTTAAGAGTGAACCCTGCCTCACGTAGGAGGTCTAACACTTCTTCGAGGCGTTTTAGTCCTTCCCCAAAATTCCTTGAGGGAATCATAATGTCATCCATATATATAACTATATATCCGACTTTAGCCTTACTGAAGATCTTGTGGATCGCTCTCTGGAAAACTGCTGGGGCATTTGCCAGCCCGAAGGGCATACGATTGTACTCGTATTGCCCGTCGGGTGTGACAAATGCAGTTTTCTCCCTAGATTGCTCGGCTATGGCAATTTGATGATAGCCTGAGGCCAAATCAAGTGACGTGAACAATGATTGACCTGAAAGCTGATCCAACAAGTCATCAATTCTCGGCAGGGGATAGTGAACCGTTTGCTTATCGCTCCAATTATAAATCTCAGAACATTCATCGACTTTATCGAGCCAGATATGAATAGGCTGTTCTTTCGACATAGGGTCAAAATCTGGAACGACGTTATTCAAAGTTGAGCTAGAAAATGATTCACGATCCCCTACTTTAGAATTCAAAAGTTTTAAAAAGAAATCTTCAAACAGGTCCGTAGTCATATATTTAGTTTTCTTGTTGTCATGTGCTTCATGTTTTTCAACACTAGGCGTGTGTCGTTTAGCGGGAGTGATTAAGGAGCGGTGTCGAGTTGGACTTTTATTGCCAGAATTTGTCTGCGCAAGATTTCTCGGTCCAGGTTCAGGCGTCTCGAAACGCCTACGTGATCTATACCGTTCCGTTAATCTCTCTCGTCCCTTGCGTACCTGGTTTTCGAGGGTTCTTAATTTAACCCTCTCCTTGGACAGCTCACGTTCCTGCTCGAGTAGCGTTCGCGTGCTGCTTGTGCTTCGGCTTCTCAGCTTATGACGCGTTGCGCTGCTGTGCCGACGGTCACGAGCTGGACTGCGCCTCCGAGATCCTTGCGTTAGTTGTTGGCCATCACCACGGCCACTACGACTCCGGCTACGACTGCGCCTCTCGACTTCCCCTTGGTCTCGCTTCCGACTACGAGGTGATTCACTATGCATCCTCTGTCTTTCGTAGTTGCAAGAAGGGTTGCTAGTGCGTCGATAATCCGCGTTGTGTTCTTTGTCGCTCATTTTTCTGAAACTCAAATCATTTTGTTAATGTATTGTGTACAAATCTTGCAACACACAATCAATGAATTTAAATTTTAAAGTAGGTATTTCAAAACTATTTGTTAGTCTCAGTCCAAATTATTGCATATTTATTTACTTTAATCAATTTTCCAACACATTTCTCTAATCTATATTTTCTATAATCTGAATGCGTCACAAATATGGCGACACATTTTGAGAACCTTTATTCATTTCTATTAATTTCGTTAACTATATTTATCTTTTAAATTTGTATTTCTACTACTATTATATTACTTCCAATGAGGGTAGGATAGATTACAGGAAACGAAAATAGTTAACCAAGTTGTTCTTTTTTTCATCTGTATTCATCAAGAAAACTGTTAATCATTTTATAAAGTTTTAAGCATTTCTTAACTTTAATCATACTCGATTACTAGTTTAAACCAATATTTCCACATATTATCTATCTACCGACTTATTATGACTATTAACAAAAATTTTTTTCAAAAATTAACTGTTGAACGCATCCGCTTTAATCGGCCGAATTGGCGTTCAAAATATTGTCATGTAATGCTAAACCACACATTTTCATAATATTCTTCTTGTAGTTGCGTTGATTTTCCGTTTTTAAAATGAATCTAATTTTGTTTATCGGTCGAGCTCGTGGGGTGGTTCACCACAAAACAAAATGTCTCGTGAATCCCACTTCGGAGATGTAATCATACCTCAGAAGGGAATCATAGAATTGAAACAACGAATAAATCAATGCAATAACAATGTATTAATATCAATTATTCAATCTAGTTCAGTACATATCAACTTATTTTACTAACCTCAAACTCCGGTGCCTCGTTCAAGACTGACTCATGTCAGCCACCAGATAAAATGACTTTACTTTAATGTCAAAATAATTTTATAAATGACAGTGACACTTTGAAGCCTTCAAAATGACATAAACATAACTAGACTATAACAAGCTTAACCATGGACTGTTTAATACATAATCTTACTAATATAAATCTACCCTCACATAGATAAGTCTTGTTACACTAGTGAATAAAAGACGGATTTAAAGCGAGGGCCATAGATGAATCACAAGCAAGTGAAGGATCCTAACGACTGAATCACGACCGTAGGGAGTGATTCATGATGATTGAATCACGAGCATAGCGAGTGATTCAAGTGTTAGAATCATGAGCGACGCGAGTGATTCATGGCCCTCGATATAAATCCGTTTTATTCAAGAGTTGCATACTAAATTTTATACCATGACTTCGAGAAAAAGCAAGATCTAAGCGAAAATCACAAGGAATATTACGAGTAATAAATAAATGGTTTATTTCCTTCAAAATTTACAAAAAATGTGAAACCCTGAGCCCTGAGCTAGGTGCTGTTACCTGTGTTTCATGGGCCAGTGACCACCACCGTTACTTTAAATAATTTTAGTTAATTAAACACCATTGCAATTAATATTAGAATTACAATCCAAATAAGTATTCAATAAATATCCTAGACTAAAATCAAAATCATTATTAAAATCCTAAATATTAAAAAAACACAAAATTAAAATTGAAGAGGGAATTTGAAAGTCGAATATTCTCTGCACAAGAAGTTTGTCTCGAGTATTTTTTGCGCAAGGAGGTTACATAGCATTGAGATAGACGTCTAATACATTGGTGTGTTCCAAATTCAAACTCCAAAACAGTGATTAAAAGTGCTTTTTATTCACTGTTTTCAGTGAATAAAATAAGCTTTTTAGAGGGGGAATGGTATAAAGAATATTATGCATATGGGAGCAGTTATTTACAATAAAATACCTAATGACATTAAAAATGATACATCACATATTTTCAAAGAGAAATTAACGAAACTTCTAGTTGAAAAATGCTATTACACTGTCAGCGAGTTTTTAAATGATAACACCATATGAAATTGCTCCGTAATATTTCAATTTATTACGTTTGTTTTTATCTAATTTTATTTACTAAGACTATTATTTTGCCAGTGAATTTGACTTTTAAGAATATGACATTAGAAAATGATCACATTAAAATTTTTTAATTAATTGAATTTGAATTTTAAGAATATGACATTAAACTGATGAACTGACAATTTTTGATTAATACAGATTTGCAATGCTTATGATTATTATAGTGCTTAATGTTGCATGCCATACGGTAGAATGTACTGGATCCAATTGTTTTTTCTTTTTTATGTTCGGAGCAGGGCTGGAAATGATACACACGTTTAGATGGAGCAAGATTTCTATAATTCCTTATTAGCACTGTGATTTTACACTTATTGGCATCGCCATATTTTCTTAGAGGCAGAGACAAGAGGACGTCACTAGACGAACCATAAACTTACTTACTAACTTAATTAAGTATCGACTAACTGTCTATTATGAGTTTACTAATCAACACTCCCACTTAAACTTATAATAGAGCAGCGGTAAGAGTAACATAAAAAAACTTACTTACTCATCATAACATAGGTTTGATAGTTTAAACTTATGTTAAATTAAATACTAGATTTCTATTTTTTATAAATTTACCAGAAGACAATGCTTTTGTTAAAAATTCTGCAAGTTGGCAGCAGCTTTCTACATATTTAATGTTAACAACATTTAGTTCCACTTTTTCTCTTATGAAATGATATTTTACATCTATGTGCTTCGTCCTTCGGTGATAAACAGGATTATTAATAAGCTTAATAGCACTTTGGTTATCCATATGTAGGGTGACCACCATTTGTGGTTCATCTATATCAAATAATAACTGCCTAAGCCACAAAATTTCTTTGGCAGCTTCACTTGCAGCTATATATTCGGATTCTGTGGTTGATAATGCCACAGTATTTTGTTTTCTACTAGCCCAAGTAACAGGTCCACCATTCATCATAAATATATATCCTGTATTTGATTTCCTAGATTCAATATCAGATGCAAAATCAGAATCCGAATATCCTACCAGCTCACTTTTACAATTATAAGTAATGCAAACATCTTTTGTTTTAATCAAGTACCGAATTATCCTTTTCACAGCATTTACATGGTCTTTATTAGGATTATTTAAATATCTGCTGACTATATTTAATGAATAAGAAATGTCTGGCCTTGAGACAGTTGATAAAAACATCAGGGCTCCCACTGCTTCCCTAAATGGGAAATTACTTACATTCTCATTAACACTTTTGGTTAAAATAATATTATTATCAGCAGGTGTGCTACATGGGTTGGCATCTGACATGTTGAACCTTTTAATTATGTGTTCTATATACTTCTTTTGGCTTAAAACAATTGAATGATTTCTTTTAATTATCTCCATTCCAATAAAACTATTTAATTTTAACAATTTTATCTCAAAATTCTGTTTAAGATCATTCTAAATATGTAATAATACATCTTTATCTTTTGATATTAATAATGCATCATCGACAAACAAGATCAAGATAACCTTAAAATTATTAAAACAACCAACAAAATACAGTTGTCTGACTGACATACGTGGGACACTCAGAAAGTTTTGCGAAACTAAAAAAAATTGTTCTATACGTACATATATTTTTATTAAATCTTTTCAAAGTACTTTCCACCAGCCTCTATACAAAGATTCATGCGCCTAAACCAGTTTTCAAAACACTTTTTCCAGTCCGCCGCAGACACCTCGTTTACAGCCTGCTCGAACGCAGCCAGCGCATCTTCCGGCGACGAAAATTGTATCCCTTTGAGCTGATTTTTTATTTTTGGGAATAAAAAGAAGTCACACGGTGCTAGATCAGGGCTGTAAAGAGGGTGACCCAGGAGTTTGACTGGCGTGCTGTCCAGGAAGTCCCTCGTTTTGAGTGCGGTGTGCGCAGGTGCATTGTCGTGGTGGAGCAGTAGCCCGCGGAGCCCTGTGTTTGGTCGCTTGTTGCTTATAACAGAGAAAACTTCTGGCAAACATTTGGTAGTATACCATTCGGCATTAATGCTTATTTGATCCCGTAAGGGAATTGATACCAAGTGGCCAGTCAAATTAAAAAAGCTAGCGATCAAAATCTTACCCCCGCTTCTAGATCGCTTCACTTTGGTAGGCGTTGGCTCATTTTGAAACACCCAAACAGTCGACTGGCGCTTGGTTTCTGGGTCGTATTGATAAATCCAGGACTCATCACCTGTAACGATGTCGTAAACACGCCGAGACGAGCCTGCTTCAAATTTGTTAAGCATATCACGGCACCATTCCACCCGGGCCTGCTTCTGAGCATCGGTGAGGTTGTGCGGCACCCAGCGTGATACTATCCTCCTCACGCGAAGATGGCTGTGTAGAATCTCGTGAACGCTTCCCGATCCAATCTTCAATATGTGTTGAATCTCCTGATATGTAATTCGCCTATTGTCTTGGATTAAATTTTTCACTGCTAGCACGTTTTCTTCGGTAACAGCCGTCAAAGGGCGACCGCTTCTTTCGTCATCCCCCAAAGTTGGTCGACCGCGCTTGAATTCGTTATACCAACGATACACGGTTGCCTTGGAAGGGCCTTCATCCATGAATGCCATTTGAAGTCTATCGTACGATTCATCCGGTTTTAGGCGACACTTGAAATCGTATAAAATCATAGCTCTAAAATGTTCCCGGCGCAGATCCATATTTCAGTGAGACACAATACTTTGAATTAACTCGCAAAAAATGTGGAGGGAAATTTTGAAATTGGAACTTACTTATTTTTACTTATAAATAATCATATTTTCGAAAAACATTATAACTGGCCAGTCTCCCATATATAAAAACTTTTTTTCGCAATACTTTCTGAGGGGCCTGGTACTTCTAAACCATAGGTGGTTAAGAAAGAAGAAAATGTTCTATTCCAACAGCGAGATGACTGTTTTAAACCATACAAAGACTTTAATAACTTACAGATTTGTCCTGGTTCAGCCTGGACACCCTCAGGGACCTCAATGTAGACATCCTCCTCCAATTCACCATACAAGAACGACGTCTTAACATCAAACTGCTGAATTTCATAATTTTCTTTTGAGCTGAAAGAGATAATATTACTCTGATCGAATCATATCTTGTGGTTGGTGAAAATGTTTCTTTGTAATCTATATCCTTTATCTGGGTAAATCCACGTGCACAAAGTCGAGCTTTGTATCTATCAATATTACCATCTGAATTTTCTTTCACAGAGAATACCCATTTTGAGGTTACAGTTTTATCATTCTTTCTTTCTATCAACTTCCAAGTTATATTTTCTTTATGTGATTGTAGTTCTTCTTTTATAGCTTCCTTCCATTTATTACTATCGTTACATTTTATGGCTTCTTGATATGTTGTTGGTATGTATAATTCAGTAAAATTTGCTTCTATATTTCTACCACTCCTAGGTCGGAGTGTAATATTTCTTTCATCATCACTAGAAACAATTTGTGGAGGCTCATATGTTATATCATCAGGATCTTCTTGACTTTCTACACTTTGAAAACTTGAACCTGAAGTCCCTTGGTTCTCTCCTGTTGAAATTGGTTGAATAGTTAACATATCTTGTACTTCACCTTGTTCTTTCTCATCACCAATGGGAATTGGGGTGATATTTTACTCCAGTACTGGGGAATTCCTCAGTACTGGTGTATTGTTCTCATTAAAGCGTACATTTCTACTTATTGTTATCTTCTTACTTTCAAGTATATAATCTGTATAAGTTTTACACTCTTTTTACCCGACTGCCGAAGGAGGGTAATGTGTTTATCAGTCTATGTATGTATGTATATATGTATGTATGTATGTATGTATGTTTGTTCCTATGTGGCGTTCCAGAGACCAAACGCGTTGGCCGATTTTGATGATTCATACGTCAATCGATTCGTCTTAACCCTGCGAGTGTCATAGGCTACGTTAAAATTGGACAATAGAAAAATGGCAGATTTTGGGCGCCATATTGTGGGGTCCCAAATTTTTTTTTCTTCCAAACCCAGTGTGTGGGGTATCAAAATAAAGGGTTTTAAGAGGTGATTTCAAAAATATATAACACTTATATGTTTAAATGTATCTAATTCGAAAAAAACTTAACTAAAAACTTATAAATAAAAAAAGTTAAATCAAAAAATCAAAAAACCCGACTGCTTCAAAAGCGAACTAAAAAGACGCAAACAAGGAAAAAATCATGCTGTGCAGGCGGAGGATACACCAGATTTTGGTCAGCCAGCCCGCGAATATGTATCCTCCGACTGCACAGCATGATTTTTTCCTTGTTTGCGTCTTTTTAGTTCGCTTTTGAAGCAGTCGGGTTTTTTGATTTTTTGATTTAACTTTTTTTTTAAATAACGTGTAGATATACCTACCCTAAAAACAGCACGAAAAACGGCTTGCGCGGCGTTTTGCTCGGGGTACCGCCTTAACTTTTTTCACTGCAAAAATGCCGCTACTTAGAATGCCTAGATACCTGAGGCAATAACCTCTAAATGTCTTTTGAAACAATAAAATTGAAATATTACCATTTTTAAACGGCCATTGTAGGTATTTCAGTAATAAAGACGCTATCTCTGAAACTTAATAACATCTCTTTGGCACTTAAATACAGACTAGAAATATTAATTAAATACTGCAAAATTAATCTCGATACTATATTGTATTGTATTGCTAATCTTCTTGCTTCATTATTACAGTAAGTAACTACTGTCGACAAGATAATAGAACTTATCAAATAATATAAGTTTTTAAACTGTCATGGTCACTAAAACTAACATTAACATTAGAAGCGGGATCATGGTGCTTGCAACAGCACCGAATTATCGGAAACTCGCAATAAACAGTAAACATGGTAAATAGCCCGCTTCTAATGTTAATGTTAGTGTTGTCAAATAATCCTAATCACTTATAGTCGGGGCAATTAATTGTCTAACGTTTTTGGATAAAGGATGATTTTTCAATAATCAAGTAACTTTTACCTGACGAAGAATTATAGCGGATTGACATAATTTCTATGCAAAAGCTTTCCAGCCGCCATTTTTTATTATTTTGTTAGAAGTTATCTGACCATTTAAAAAGCGGCCCTTAGTCTGAAACTATCTTACTGGCACAAAGGCAAATTAACTTTCTATGACGCGAAATTTTATTGGCATGCTTGACTGAGCAATAAACAATATATTTTTCTGTGCAGCCAGAAAAATATATTGTTTATTGCTCAGTGCCTTTCGCGAAAAATAAAATTTTAATATATTTGCTGCGAAAAAAATACTAGTTGAATATCACCGAAACTATGTTCGTTATGGTAGAGTAATGTTGCCTGAAAAGTCTATTAAAATCCAAAGGGACCAAAAAAATGGGCTGTCAAAGGGACCAAAAAATTAGTTTTTTGCTTAATGTATTAGTGGAAGTACTTAACTAGGATTTTTTCGCGGATCGGCCTCTAATTGCAGTTATTTTCCTGGATTATAAGACAAACATGCTTATTAAATGTAATGGTGACGCTCTTTAAAGCATTCTGTACCACCTTCTACACTTGCAGCCTGTGGGAGAAGTATTCGCGGGCGTCGTATGGAGCCCTTTGGGTCCAGTATAATAACGCGTTTAGAAAACTGATGGGGTTGCCTTGGCGTTGTAGTGCATCACGGATGTTTGAGGCGGCGCGTGTGGATTGTTTTTACGCGATAATGCGCAAGCGCGCGACATCAATGGTGGCCCGAGTTATGGACAGCCCTAACAGGGTTCTGAAAATGATTGCTGACAGAGTGGACTGTCCGTATATAGTTCACTGCTGTCAGTTACATGTGTCACCGTATCGTGTTGTTTATTAACACTAAGTTTTAATGCACATTGTTACTAACCCTATATGAGTTTTCGCTCGAAATAAAGTTTTTGAATTTGAATTTGAAAAGAGGTCAATTATCATTATTTTCTTACCGCGAATAGTTAATAATATGGAGTTGGGCTATTTTCGTAATGAGTATGAGTCGCGAGACGCAGCGCAGGAGACAGAGATTCAGACCGGGGCGTCGGAGGCAGACCACGAGGATGACATCCTCGGGGACTTCGACACCCTGGGGATTGAGTCGCCGACCGCTCTCGAGGAGAGCCAGGCGATGGAGGAGGGGCCTCAAAACTAAGGCCCTCCCATATCAACACAGGCCCATCAAAATCTTCCAAGATGGAGGGACTAAGGTGTAGACAAATAAATTTGCATCATTGCAGAGCCGCTAATGTCCTTCTGGCTCGGCAACTGAAGCTTAACACATATGACGTTGCCTTGATACAGGAACCTTATCTGTATAAGGGGACTATAAAAGGCTTAGGTGGGACAGGAGGTATAGTACTCTATGACTGTCCAACTAATGACGCGAGGACTTGCATCTATATCAGGGGCGGTATAGAGGCAATGCCCTTACGTACTTTCTGTTACAGGGATCTCACAACAGCTTTGATCCAAGTGGGGACGGGAACAGAGAAAAGGAGAATTATTCTTGCCTCTGCCTATCTCCCATATGAACAAAAGGAACCAGTAACACCACTAATCAGAAGACTGGTTGAATACGGCAACCAAGAAAACCTCGACCTGATAATTGGCTGCGATGCGAATGCACACCACGTCGTTTGGGGCAGTTCAGATGTCAACAAACGAGGGGAGGATTTGTTGGACTTTGTGGTAAGCTCTTCTTTACAAATCCTTAACGCAGGCAATAAACCTACTTTCAGGACCTCTGCGAGAGCTGAAGATATTGGCCTGACATTGGCTTCAAACAGGGCCAGCACTCTCATTGAAAATTGGCATGTATCGGACGAAATCTCTCTGTCTGACCATAATTATATATGGTTTAGGACGGCGGGAGTAGCCGAAACTAGACGAAGGAGAAACCCAAGGCATACAAATTGGGACTCGTACAGGAGGGACCTAAAAATAAATCTAGGGAGCCCTAAAGGTAAGCTTAATTCCATACTACATATAGAATTTGAAGCAGACAGAATCAAGGTGGGCACCATCGGTGCATGGGAAGATAATTGCCCAGAGAAAAAGGCCTTTTGTAAAAAGGTACCATGGTGGACTCCTGAACTAGTTAAAATACGTCAGGAAACACGACAGGCCTTTAATGATGCAAAAGCCAAGAAGGATTTCTCTAGCTATCATAGCATGCTGACAAGGTATAACACGGCGGTACGCAAGGCCAAAAGAACTAATTGGCGGCAGCATTGCACCTCCATTGAAGCTCTGCCAAATGGAATGAGGGTGTGCAAAGCAATGTCCATGACTAAAACAAACCCACTATCATCTAAAGGATGAGAATGGGTATCTCACGGAAACTGGACAGGACACTCTGGGCGTGATGTTTAGGACTCACTTCCCAGAATGTATAGTGCGCGACAGCGATGAAGAGGAACCAGTCACAAGGGACGAGCTCACAAGGCACAGGTCCAAAAATAACTGGCTCACGGCAAAGAAAGTGGTAGATGAAAATTTTTGTTCAAGAGCTACCTAACAAATCGATCGCAGTTTGTCACTATAAATAATAACAATAGTAGTGAACTTCCTATTCATTACGGTGTGCCCCAGGGAAGTATACTAGGGCCAACCCTTTTTACCCGACTGCCGAAGGAGGGTAATGTGTTTATCAGTCTATGTATGTATGTATGTATGTTTGTTCCTATGTGGCGTTCCAGAGACCAAACGCGTTGGCCGATTTTGATGATTCGTACGTCAATCGATGCGTCTTAACTCTGCGAGTGTCATAGGCTACATTAAAATTGGATAATAAAAAAATGGCGGATTTTGGGTGCCATATTGTGGGGGCCCAAATTTTTTTTTTCTTCCAAACCCATCGTGTGGGGTATCAAAATAAAAGGGTTTTAAGAGGTGATTTCAAAAATATATAACACTTATATGTTTAAATGTATCTAATTCGGAAAAACTAACTAAAAAGTTATAAATAAAAAAACTTAATTATAAAAATCAAAAAACCCGACTGCTTCAAAAGCGAACTAAAAAGTCGTAAACAAGGAAAAAATCATGCTGTGCAGGCGGAGGATACACCAGATTTTGGTCAGCCAGCCGGCGAATATGTATCCTCCGACTGCACAGCATGATTTTTTCCTTGTTTACGACTTTTTAGTTCGCTTTTGAAGCAGTCGGGTTTTTTGATTTTTATAATTAAGTTTTTTTATCAAGTTTCTTTCTTCTTTCATCGGCGGGCTTATTACGTAAGGAACAGCAAGTAGCAATAATTGTACAATTATTGCGCGATCAATTTAGTGACCTGGCTACTGAGGCCTTTAAGTCAAGTCTTTTTTTTTACAGTCACTTTTAACAGAAGTTATTTTAACTGTCCGATAATTTATAAAATGTATCGTTTGATGAATTAACCAGCTTATGAAAGAGCAACACTTCGTGGAGGCTGTTTTTTTACAATAGTCAATTTAATTACTATTTAGCTCCAATATTCCGATAAATTAATATTCGCAGATGTAAAGTATTTGTGTAAAGTAAATATGGCAGTGAAAATTTTATATTTGCATTTTATTTACATAAATGTCAATGTGTAAAATCAATTAAAATTTCTTCGAATTGTCGATTGTTTTAAGAAATCGAATCGATAACGCATTAGAACATCACTTAATAGTCTACATTATCTCTTATTTCAGCTATGAAACGTCAAAGATTTTTCAAATTTAATTTAGACATTGGCAGAATAGTCGACATCGGTGATTGCCATATATAAAAAAAAATCTCATGTGTTTTTAAGTATTTAGTAGTAAACAAATAAGCTTCGCTGAGGTAGCCAACACTACAGTATAAAAAAATCCTCCACTTTACCGTGATCACTTCTGTTTCAATGATACAACAAATAGTCCAGTTGCGTAGACATTAGAGACTCAAAACAACACCAATTTGTCATTTAAATTTACAATATTTACTAGGAATTTGTTATTTCAATATTTATTTTTATATTTATTATTCTAATTTGCAGATAATTAAAGTAGCCACAAAATAACACACTAAAAAAGCCGCCAAAAACTCAAAACTTCTGTACCTACTCAGCCATCAGCGAGCGATTGGCAATCGACCAACAACAAGGGAAAAAGTAATCTTAATTTGACAGCCACATTTGCTCGCCGATCGCTGTCGCTCTGCTGTCAAAAACCATACGTAATACGAAATTATCGCGATCACCTTGCGCTAAAAGCACATTTCAGTTAACAGATTTTTATTGTTAGCAGTGCTGTCGTAAAATTATTAGGGTGTGGCTATAGCTCATATATAATGCGGATTCGCGATTGAAGAGCAATTATTTCGCAAAAATAAGCCTTCCAATTTTTTGACGTAAAGCGATATTCGCGCGATGATTGTACAATCTCTGCGCAAATATTGTTGATTGCTGTTTCATACGTAATAAGCCTGCAGGTATATGAACATAACCTTCACTCCCAAAAACTCTTTTGTGGTCAAGAGCTGGCTTATCTCCATTCCACAGCTCATGTGGAGACACATTCTTTGTCTGACTGGATGAGCATCGATTTAGCAAGAAGACAGTACAATTTACCGCTTCAGCCCACAAATTTAATGGTATATCACGAGAGTACAACATAGATCTAGCGCTTTCCATGAGTGTACGCATATCTCTCTTAGCCCTACCATTTTGTTCGGGTGTATAGGGTGCAGTGCGTTCATGGACTATCCCTTTACTTTCTAGATATAGCTTGAATTCTTGGTTTACAAACTCACCACCGTTGTCTGTATGTAGAATGCGCACATCATGTTGGAACTTGTTCTTCACAATTGCATTGTATTTTAGAAAATAGTTGAACACCTCGTTTTTATTCTTCATTAAGTAAATCTGGCGATAATTGGTTGCTCCATCTTTAAACAAAACAAAGTATTTCATACCTGATATGGAAGGTACCTCAATAGGACCACATACATCACTATAAACAATGTCACCAGGCTGTAATAGGCACCTTCTGGATTTAAAAAATGGTAACCTTGATTATTTACCATACTGGCACGCTTTACATATGAACTTTTCATTTCCAGTCAATGTTATTGGAAGTGCACCATTTTTACACATATTTTTAATTTCATTTACATTCAAATGGCCTAACCTTTCATGCCATAATTTTATATCAGTTTCCACAGTGTTGCAACTCACCTGTGTTATTGTTTTTATTTCCAATTCATATAAATTGTTTTCTTTTAATTTTGCACACATTACTACTTGATTGTCCTTCATAACCATAGCTTTATGATTATTTTTGACAATAACATAACCTCTTCTAGTGGCTGCTCCTTCTGAGAACAAATTTCTTCGTAAGTCAGGCCCATACAGTACATTTTTAAGTAAACATTGTTCCCATTCTCCTTTTACTACTTTATTTATTAAAATAGTGCCTTCACCACATACCTTAATGTTCTGTTTATTTCCTAATTTAACTGATCTATTATCATTACAGCCTTGAAACTCATTCAGTTCACAGAAGAACTCACGCCTGTATGTCATGTGCACTGATGCTCCACTGTCCAATATCCAGACATCTTCTTCATGTACAGACATACAACAATTCTCCGCACTGAATGCTACCATGTCTAATTGCTTCTGGTTTTTATTAAATGCTCTCCTGGGTTGTCTGCAGTCTCTAGCAAAGTGGCCTCTTTTGTTGCAGTTGTAACATACAAATCGATGATCTGAATCTCGTTGAACATTTTGATTGTCCTTTAATTTTGGATCTCGTTTTTCTTTTGAAGTTACTAATGCTGACTCAGAAGTTGTGTCATTATTAAGGCTTGCTTCTCCATCTATTAAGCGTGAAGTCAGGTTTTGCATTGTTTGGCTTTTAGGATCAAGTGACAACCACGCTTGTCTAAGTGACCGGTATGTCTGCGGTAGTGTGCTAAGTATTTTAGTCATCACTGCAGTATCACTGAGCTTCTCGCCTGATTCTCGTAATTGTTTCGCCAAGCCTTCCACCTTCGACACATGCTGCGCCATTGTATCAGTAGAACAATAAGAATATTAATAAAACTTTTCGTGTAATATCATTTCATTATACTCAGACTTCTGTTCGTAAATAGCTTCCAACTTATTCATTATAGCTTTCGCAGTTTCGCAGTTTTCTATTAAAGATATCTGATTTAAATCCATGGATGACGTCAAAATGAACATAGCCATGCCGTCATCCTTGTTCCATTGCACTTGCGAACTGGCTTCGTGGGGTTTTACCCTATCTAAATCTAACCTTTTTGCTCTCAATGCACATTTAACTTGAAACTTCCACTGTCTGAAGTTTCTGAATTTGCGACTTCAATGATGGTGACCCACGCTGCGTGATTTTTATAACTTTTTTATGTTTCGTAAATTCTGCTCTTTGCTCAATCTAATACGTTCCTGGGCCCATAACCTGTTCGGAGCAGGGCTGGAAATGATACACACGTTTAGATGGAGCAAGATTTCTATAATTCCTTATTACCACTGTGATTTTACACTTATTGGCATCGCCATATTTTCTCAGAGGCAGAGACAAGAGGACGTCACTAGACAAACCATAAACTTACTTACTAACTTAATTAAGTATCGACTAACTGTCTATTATGAGTTTACTAATCAACATTTTACACCATCAAAACTATGTTTTGTTACCTAAATTCTTTGCAAATAAATTATTTCTGATTCTGATACTGATTCTTGTTAACAGATTTTTAGTTCGATTCTTAATCAGTCGGGTTTTTGATTTTAAGTAACTTTTTCTAGTAATGCGCCAATGGCACAGTTAATAAATAATGTAGCTGTTAAATAAACTTAATTTTTACTAACTTAACTTTTGCTCTAAATAAATATTTGACCGATCATTCATCGATCAACTTGTGAAGATTATTATTCATGGATGTTTTAGAAGCATACGCTTGTTTTATTGTGTCATTTACATTATCAAGGTACTTACCACGTGATCGTTTTTAATAGCATCGTAATCAAGAAAAGATTACAGATACCTTCAATAATATTATTCAGCTAACGAATAATAACAAACCGTACTCAAGCTGAAAACTGTCCAAAAAAATTATAATACGATTCCATGTTATTTCCCCAATAAGTGTCGGTACCAATTACTATTGCTTTGTCTCTATTATTCAGATGTTGGAGACAGAAAAAATATAAGAAATAGTAATTAAATAAGTAGTAATAGTACACGGAGAGTTGAGATATGAGTAGACAAATATGTCTACTCATATCTCAATATCTTCGTTTTATTTAGTTCTATCTTGACCGTTCTAATATTATAAAGGTGAAAGTTTGAGAGAGTGTGTGTTTGTATGTTTGTTACTACTTAACACGCAAACAGCTGGACGGATCTAGATGATATTTGGCACACAGATAGATTACAGTCAGGAATAGCAAATAAGATCCCTCGGGATAATTTTCAACTTCCACGCGAGTGAAGCCGCTGGCAGAAGCTAGTTTATTCATAAATATAACTGCAATAGACCTACAAGTTAAATTAATATATATTCATAACAAATACATGTAAATCGGTTTGACAATTTTTTTGCTTAATATTAAGGTATTCACGCGTATTTATTCATTTGAAAAAAAAAATGTTTTAAAGTATGATGTAATAATGGCTCCGTATCAAAATTTCCTATTCACAAAACGACATATGAGCAGATCGACCTACACTCAAAATGACCTAGTAGCAAAACGTCCTACACACCAAAAGGATGGGAATGGTACAGTCATACCACACAATTATATGAGATTATATAGAAAATAAAATATGAGAGAGGTCTATCAGACATATATATATATGTATTTATATACTCGTAAGACACAAATTAGAATAGCTATCTCTATGAAGGGTGAAGCAGTATATGTGCTTATTAATCATAATAGTTGTCAGTATAATCCTGTAGGATTATCGTATCGAATATACCAATTTATACGCCATCGACTGGTAACGTGAATCAAGTAAAAGCACTTGAAGTAGTACTCGTATTAATATCAAGCATTATTGGTGGGTGGTGGGTGTATTTAGCTTATCATATCGAAGATCAACTTACTCTTGATTTTCACGTATAGTTTGCTGGAGCGATGAAAGCCTTTAAAACGGTGGAATAGGAGTACATGATGAATCACATTAACTGAACATTGTCTTCTCCAACATATTATATTTCATTACTTATTTTTTGTGAAAAAAAAATATCTAACAACTGAATATTCGTCTACACCTCCTGAATCTCTTAGATTTCTCTACTAAACACCCAATTTAAAGCTTAAAAAAATGCAGTGCAGTCGGTGGATACATATTCGTGAGCTGGCTGACCAAAACCAGATGTATAATTATAATCTTCCGACTGCACGACATGTTTTCTTCTTGTTTACGTCTTTTAGTTCGCTTCTTAAGCAGAATTTAACAACCCGACGTTTTTTAAATTTATTGAATTCACTGTTTTTGTTTACAACTTTTTAGTTTTTTTTTTTTAATTTGGTACATTTAAACATATAAGTGTTATATATTTTTGAAATCACCTCTTAAAACCCTTAATACGTACGGAAGAAAAAAAATCGAGCCCCCACAACATGGCGCCCAAAATCCGCCATTTTTCTATTTTCAAATTGTAATGCTAGTGACACTCGCAAGGTTAAGACCAATCGATTGTCGTAAGAATCATCAAAATCGGCCAACGTGTTTGGTCTCTGGGACGCCACATAGGAACAAACATACCTAAATACTTAGACTGATAAACACATTACCCTCCGTCGTCGGCGGTCGGGCAAAACAGTAGATAGACTCAGAGGGGCTTGCATCTACTTTAGTGGTCTGTGCCTCACCCTAAGAAAGGGTGGGTGACCTAGGCCCGGAAGTAGGCCTGACAGGTGGGGAAGTTTGGGACTCGCCAAGGTGGGCGACCTTGGCGAGTCCCGAACTTCCCGAACTTCGCACGAGGGGCTTGCTAGGTTCAGGGGCCCTGGTCGGGCTCGTAGTGGGTGAAGAGGGGTTAAGTACCTTATAAAAGCCAATGCCATACCTCCTACGAATTTCAGGGTCCGGTAGGAGAGTATTCTTAATGAACTTGACGCGTGACTCATACTCTGCTGAAGGCATCGCTTCAAGAATGTGACTGGGATTCTTCCCCGGGTGGGTGGGCCTGGGGATGTGTGAAAGCCTACCCTCCCAGTCGGGTGAGACTGGGAGGTACACACCTCCAGGGTCTCTGGTCCAAACCTGGGTGAACCCTAAGCTTATTATCCTGTCACCAATCTTATTGGGTGACAGGGGTCCTAGGGTATCGATGAACCCACAGAAGGTTGGCGAACCTCCTCTTGTGTACCAAGAGCCTGGTACGTAGAGGTACACCCTACCGTACCAAGTGATTGCTGTGGTACAGAGACAGGGGTTGACTAGGCTAGCTACCATTTTTTTTTTTTTTTTTTTTGTTACAATCCTCATTGGATGTCCTCCGCCCTGCGGGGAACGGAGGGGTCTGTCAGACTCTTACTGACTAAAAACCACCCCGGTGTTCCGTCTCACACCTAAACCGGGAATCGCGGGAACAACGATACTTCCGCTAGTGCCGGCCCTCCCCTGCGCGCCACAATCTCGGGTTGGGGGGGAGTGAGGTGTTGGACTCCCCCCGCGACGTCTAAGAGGGGCGCGCGTGGAACACTACGCGCCACCACCTCGGGTCCTGATATGTGGGGGGCGAGGGACGACCCCGAGTCCGTCGCCCCTCGACCCATTTAGGGGGGCTGGAAGAGGGCGTTGTCCGCCCTCCGCCGACGCCCGGCGCGTCTGCTACGGATCGGGTTAGCGGATGAAATCTGCCTCTCCCTCTCCGCAGCCTCCTTCTGCGAGACGACTGTTTCGCAGAAGGATACCACCGCGTCTCAGGACTCCTCGTTGCCGACCATAGACTCGACTACAGCCGGCAGAGACAGGTCACTGCCTACTTCAGAGATGAGGGCACGGCATGGCTCCTCCCAAGCAGCACACTCTGCTAGCGTATCCCGCGGCGTGTCCTCCCGGCAGTCGCGGTGGAGCGGCGTGAAGAGCGGCAGCGAGGCGTCCGTGCAGGGCGATGGCTGGCGGTGAGTGTCGAAAAAAGAACCTCTCCAAAACTAAAGGCCGTTTTTACGAAAATATGTACGGAACCCGTTAAAAGTTTTTCGGTATCCCGAAGACTGCAGGTACTCTAGAGGTCATTCGATCTGTCCCGGAGGTAAAATGCCGAAGTCTGCTCAACTGATATCTACAGACAAGGAAACGGACTATCAAAATTATGGAACCAAAAGGGTCTGAACTACCAAAAGAAAACGACATTCTTAAGAACAATTAGGAAGAATAGTCATTACGAACCAGTTTTGATTCATGACGCATAAAATTTGGTCACCGACAAAGTTTTTTATGATTAGCTTGTCACCAGTCTTGGCAGGACCGCCCAGTCCTCAAGTCTGTTGCACTGCAACTGTGGCATGCCATGGTAGTGAAACAATAGTTGGTGTCTCTGACAGAGTTCAGTCCCAGAGACATTTGGTCCCACGTACTCTCGGCTTAGCGACAAGGAATGAGTTCCTGCCGTTTTCGCAGCAGAATTAACATAGCCGTGGTCACACTGTTGCTGACCATTTTAAAATAAACTTTTAAACAGTCACTATAAAAAATATACATTTTTTACCAAATTCTATCTGTCAGTATCAGAAAAATTGTCACCAATCTGTTTTATTGACAATCGAAATGTGAAAACTTTATAATATTGTAACCAGCCTGGTTTGACAAATTAATAAGATGCTAAAGCAAAGCGTCTTGTAGCGGTTACGCTACATTATTATATTCCCAGCAAAAAAAAATTGGGTGAAAACCCTGGAAAGGTTTGACAACCCTAACAGTTTGATAAACAAGAGTAAAAATAGATGAAATTACCTAGCCTAACTCAATATGTAGAAAATATCCTAAACCCTAGTAGACAAACTAAATACATTTGGGAAAGTTTTATTATGAATAATATTTAATGATAAAACACACTTAATAGTAATTCAAAACAATTATTTGTCGAATATTTAAATTATTATCAATAGCACTAGTTACCCTTTTCTGCAGCTCCCTTACGCTTGCGTTTTGATGTGGGCTCAGTTTCTTGTGGTTTCCCTTCAGGAACATCTTCATCATCATTTTTTGCCTCATCTTATTTGTTCACTTTCCTCTTCTTAGAGGATGGTGTTGCATGATCGTCTACATCATCTTCAACATCCGCTTTTAACTGTTGCTTTTATCTCTATCAGACAGAAATAACAGCTTCGGACAAAGAAAAGCCTTGGCCTGAAACTCAACACCAGACAGAAAAAATATCCTCAGCCAAAAAAAGTGACGTAGAACCTGAGTATAAAAACTTACAACCTAAATAAAAAACATGGGACTCCAGTTCAAACATGAAACTGGAGTTAGAGGAGAGACAAAATAAGACTCAAGTCCAAAGATACGACTTCAGTCATAGTACAAACAAAGTAAAAGTAAAGTCCCAAGTCAAGGATTGTATCCTTGACTTGGGAGTTCACTTTTCCTTTAATTGGGACAAAAATAAACGACTCCAGTTCAAAACATGGAACACGAGTCAAACAAAGGAAAGACCAAAACCTTAAAATTATTAAAGAAGCGATATTTGAAGTGTCTTTTCTTTACTTAATCGAAACTAAACCTATATAAACGACATCGAAGTGCAACTGATTCGGAATAAATACGAAAAAGATTTCCACCTAAACGATATCAGTGCGAACTCCCGACGCGTTGACTAAAACTAGAAATAACATGAAAACAAGACAAAATTAAATCAATATCAGACTAGCCAAACCTAAAAAAAAATATCAGAGAATCCCTTAAAATAATCAAGAAGTAGATAAAACGTTGAAGTAACAACTTCAAAAAAAAACAAAGAAATACACCGAAAATATAAAAAATATAAAAAGGTAAAACACATTATTTTAAAAAAGGACAAACGTCGTAATTTGTATTAATTATTTAAAATATTTAGTAAAATAAACATATGAGTGAAGTTATAGCAGGTTTAAAGGTATAAAGCTGAATTCACGTGCCTAATCTTCAACGCAGTTGCAACCGGTATAATGATGGCTTAAAGATACACGTAAAGTGTTAAACCAATGCGTGATTTAAGTAAGGTAATAAAAGTTTTTAGCTATGGAAACTTAAAAGGTAAGCTACATAAATATAAACTAAAATTTAAAAATATGATAACAGTCATTTGTCTGGTATCCACGCTGGATGAACAAAACCGCCTTCGGTACTTCCTTTCCAAAATCTCAGGACGTTTTTAATAAAATATGTACAGAACCCGTTGAAAGATGTTCGGAAGCCCGAAGACTGCAGGCACTCCAGGGGTCATTCGTTTTGTCCCGTTGTTGTAAACTCTTGTAAGCGACAAGGATTTTTATGATAAGCTTGTCACCAGTCTTGGGAGGACTGCGCTGACCTCCATTCTGTTGCATGCCATGGTAGTGAAGCAATAGTTGGTGTCTCTGACAGAGTTCAGACGCAGAGACGTGGAGGTCCCACGTACCCTCGGCTAAACGACAAGGAATGAATTCCTGCTATTTTCACAGAATAATTGACATGGCCGTGGTCATAGTGTTGCTGGCCATTTTATTCACACTTTTAAACAGTAAATAAAAAAAATACCAATTCTTAATTTAGTAGAAGATTTTAGAGCCAAAGATTTTTTATCAAATCCAATCAGTCAATACCAAAAAAAACTTCTGTTTCCTTGACAAAAGAAATATGTAAATTTGAAAAAATATAACTGACCTGCTTTGATAAATTTAAAAAAGCCTAAAGCAAAGCGTCTTGTAGCGATCACGCTACACAGTTCATTAGCTTTATGCTGTATTGCTAAATATTT